>VWYP01005623.1:103091-124646 GCA_013400435.1 Pycnonotus jocosus
GGTGGAAAAAAAAAAAAAAAAAAAAAAAAAAAAAAAAAAAAAAAGGTGTTTCTGCCTCTCTTTTTCCACTGGCTGCAGAAGGAGACTGGTGGCTGAGCTTTTAGAGGTCTTGCAGGCAAGAATAGTTCCAGCCTAAGAGACCTTCCCAAGGTCAACCTTGAAGTTTTTGGAAGTGGGATCTGTAGTCCCAGGCTAGTGCTTTTAAATCACTGAGCCATCTGCAACAGGCCTGTAATCTACATCAAGTTGGGCACTGAAGTTCTGGGGCTAAGAAAAAAACCCCCAAACCAGTTCCTTTTTATGATTCCTGTTTCTTTTCTTCTTATGGATTGCAAGGGAACTAATTCTCATCTTGGATGGAGAACACTCACTCTCCTCAGATGGCAAAGCAACTTGGGACATGGCTGGAGGAGAAGGCTGAAGAATTACCACATTTTGGGGGAAAGGAGCAGTGCAAAAAAAAAAAAAAANGAGAGGGCGGCAAAAAAAAAAAAAAAAAAAAAAAAAAAAAAAAAGAAAAGAAAAAGAGATTTGGGGGTGCTGAAAGCCTCTGCAGTTCTGCAGTGGTGAATTGTGGGGCTTTATGTAAGAACAGGCCAAGGGGCTGCAATAGCTGGATAAGATCCTGGAGGGTTGTGATGGGCACAGTGATCCCTGCAGGATCATTTCACACTGGAAAAAACCACCATTTCTTTGAAGAGAACACCTGTCAGTCTAGCGATGGGCTGGTGCTCTGTGGTAAGGCTGCATGAATAACGGAGAAATCATTTGAACAATTATCTAATTAAGGCTAATGAGAGCCTGAATCACTTATGGCACACCTAGGGCTGATGAGGAATTCCTTGAGAAAGGGCCTTTTGTTAGCAAACACCAATTCGTCAGTGTTGTAATGAGCAGTCCTGCTTATTAAGAACATTTCCAGACTGCAGGGTAGTGCCAGGTGGTTGGGACTCACCTCCAGACCTACCTGTGCCTGCTCATCCCCCAGCAGACAGCTGCAGCAGTCTGCTTTGAGGCACAAAGCGCTGACAAGCAGGGAGATTTGTATTTTTAAAGCTTCCCAGATCAAGCTCTGGGTTTCTCTTTGGCTTTTGCTGCTAAAGGAAACGTTCCCAGCATAACACCATCACAAAGCCTTCAGTGATCTGGTGGCCTCATGCAAATTTAAAAATAAAACCACCAATCTTTTGGTCAAAACAGTGAGATGGTGCATGACCAGTGTGATGGGTGACGAGCAACACTTGAGCCAAATGTTCTACAGGGCTGCTGTTTGTGTTGGGAGCTTGGCCATATGCTAAGGCACCTGAAACCAAGCCTGGATAAATTATCTTTCCCCTTCTGTGCTGAAAGCACAGTCATCAGAAATACTTTGACTTCAAGGGACGTGGCCTCACAAGGGCCTTGAAAAGAAACAGTTTGCAAAAGCACATTTCTCTCATAAGAAGCCATATAGGAATAAGGAAGAAATACCATGTACAGCTAGAGGGAAAAACGTGGGGATGGTGACAGAACACTTGGCTGAGTCATAATGACTTTACCAAGCGAGGCTCTACCAGGGATCAACCTGTGATGTTGAAAGCAAATTAATAAAGCAGGGCATCTCAGAACAGTTGCTGAGGATGCATGAAGCACAGCTTCTTAGAAGAGGTACAAACCCCTTAGCCATAGATCTTTAAAATAAGAAAAAAAAGAGAACAAAAACCAAATAAACAACTAAACAAAAACCCATCCAAAACGAAAAAATAGTGCTCAAGAGACCTTTTTTCCTATCACAACCATTAAATGAAGCCACATTGCTCAGCAGTTTTATCATATCTTTACAAGCACAACTACAACAATTAGCAGTTGGGGTAGTTTAATGGGGCTAAGTATGATTCTTACATCCTTATTTAGATAATTGGCTTTTCCAGTGTGGTCTTGGAGTCTTTCTATGCTTTCATTTCTGAATCTCTGTACTATATAATGCAATACTTTGCTCCAAGGTGAAAGTTTACTACTTCTTTCCCCCTCTTTCTCAGCAGTATCTCCCACTCTTCAGTGGAGGCACAGAGTTTATTTAATGGATTTTATTGGTGTCTGTGGCAGAAGCTGTGCTGGCACCATTTGTATTTGGATTGTCTGTACACCCACAGTCACACACATACACATGCACATGTGTGTAACTGTGAAGGAGGAGGCTTTGGCTTCCTTGCCACAGGTTTCCTGAATGATGTTGTTAGAAAGGGATTCGTGGACGCATAAAACAGGTTGTGTTGAAAGGGATATTAAAACTCATCCTGTCTCGCTCCCTGCCATGGGCAGGGACACTTTCCAGGCTTGGACACTTCCAGGGATTGGGCAGCCACAGCTTCGCTGGATAACCTGTGCCAGAGCCTCCTCCCTCTCACAGGTGATAGATAGATAGATAGATAGATAGATAATATATTATCTAACTCTAGTTCTATTCCTCTTGACTGCCAACAACCATTTAAAGGCTTGTTGTTATATCTCCTCTCCATGGCTGATGTGGAATGATCAGTATCCTCTCCAGGGAGACCACCCAGGTGTGTGGAACATCATTGTCGGGGTCGGATGGATTTACTTCCAGAAGTGTCTACCTCATCCTTGCAGGACACAGAGAAACTGAGATGGGTCCTACGAGTGTTGGTGTGTGCAGTGTGAATGTCTGTACCTGAGCATCTTGCCTTGACTTCCCGTGAAAAGCTGGTCAATATATGCATCTAGAGAATGATTCATCCTCTCCCATCCTACACAGATGAATCATGTCCCAAATGCTGTCATATTTTGTGCCTATAATGGGAAAGACAGACAGCTCAGATGTACACAGCTGCACCACGTGTATGCAGGGAGAGGTGTGATGAGTCTCAGCTAAATGACTGTCCTAAGGTTATTCAGGAAATCTGTAGCTCAGTGGGATATCAAACAAGTACACCTTCATGTTTGAACCAAGTGCCTCGTACGTGAAGAATTTTCAAAATTATATCTGTTTTTTAATAATAAAAGTAGTCAGGTCAGGTAGATATTTTAAGACACAAAAATCCTGTTTTCCTGCATATGGTTCCAGTTATAAAAGCAGAGGGGAAAACAAATAGAGAAAATATGAAATATAAAAACCGTAGCTTCTAAACAGAATGTTTTTCAAAGGTTTCCATGAGGTGTTGGCTGTTCGGCAAAGCAGGCTGTAAAACAATTTTACAAGCCACATTTATTCTAAGAGCTCCACTTATTGAAGTACAATTCAAACTCTTGTTCTGCCGGCCAAGTTCCATAAATTAAACACTTGTCCAATAACACATACCTCTCCACTGTTTCTTTTTGGCTTTTTGTGTTTGTGCGTCTCTCTCACTTTTTTTTTTTTTTTAAATCCTTTGCAAATGGAAACAAAAAGGATTTGCTTGTTTTAGAAATGGATTTAAGAAGCAGAGCAGTAAAAGTAAAAATAAGGCAAGGAAAAATAAAACAGGTCAACAGACTAAAATGAGACTTTTGTTCCATTATTTTGCATCCTGCTGACACTGATTTACAACAAGGGCTAAATCTGTGGTGTGAAGCTGAGTGATGTCAAACATTCCACTAAAGTCATGCCTCTGGATATTATGAGAAGCCAGCCCAGTGACCTGACAGCTAGGAAGAGAGGTTGGATGTATGTCCTGCTTTCAGAGAGAATCCAATATCCCTCCCTTCCCTAGAGTGTTATGGCCTTAGAGATGCGACCTTCACCAGGACCAGCAATTTCTTACAAGAGAGGGGGCAGGGAAGTGTGAGATATCCTGTCTCATTTGGAGGAGGAATGGACCTGCAGATATGTTAAGGAAAAGCCCTGCCGATAGTGCTCCTGGGCTCACTGTGCCTTCCCTTTCCGATCTTTTTTCCTATTTATCGCTGATGTCACCCAGCTTCAGCTCATGCTACTCTTTCAGTTGGTCTAGAGTCTCATTTCCAGGCTGTGTCTAAACCTTGCAGAGTCTTTCATTGAATCATAAAGATTGGAAAGAATGTCCAAGTTCATCGAGTTCAAACTTTGACCAATCCCTACCTTGTCACCCAGACCAGAACACTGAGTTCCACGTCCAGCTTTTCCTTGGATACCTCCAGGGGTGAGGACTCCAATGTTTGGCAACCCATTCTGTGAGAAGTTGTTGTGTCCTCTTGTCCTGTCATATCACTTCTCCTTTAGCACAGGATTTGTCCTGGGGGTCACACCTGACTAATTGTGTCAGCATCTTCCTGAATTTCACTTTGATGTGAGCCCTGTCTTTCTTCTCCACACTGACCATGAGCTGCCTGTCTTCATTTTCAGAACTAGTCACTGCTCCATCTCAGGAGGGAAAAATTAACTCCCACATCCCATAACACTGCCTCTACTTGTCAAAAGTATTCTAAAGATCCTCTTCTGTGGTGCAAAGCTTAGATATCCTAACACAAGCTCCAAAGAAATGAATGCCTTCTTTGAGTAGTGAGTGGGAATAATACAGCAAGAAACTGGACAATATCTCTGCCTTCTTATTAATTCACAGTGAAAACTTGGGTAAGTCAGCTACTGAATATCATCAATTTAGAGGTGACCTCTTAAATGAGAATAAATCCTACCACTATAGTGATTCAGGGTCTTACTCTGTAAGGCTTGAGTGTGATGGCCATGGGCAGCCAAATGTGAATCAGTTTGGAGCTGCCAGAGAAATTACTGCTCTTTGTTGAGGGCTACCTTCTGCCAGGCTGAGATACTGTAACTGATGGGTGTGAAAGAGAGGACAGGGAAGGAAATGTGCCTTAGGAAATTTTAGTGTGGAAGATGGCAGATTTAATTTAGCTTCTGCTGAAGGTGATTTTAGGCAGCCTGTTCATACTTCAGTAAGATTGGAGGCAGTCTTGTGGTCAGTCTCAAAGGCTTGGGAGTGATACCAAAAGATGGTGGGGACATTAGCTCCTTCAGAGGGGCAGTGGCCATGGGTGATGGTTCCTGCTTCAGCTGCCCACCCAGTCTGCAAGAGCTCAAAGAAGGCTTGAACATGGAAGTTTTTCTGATTTTCTATGTGGCTGCTAGGTGGTGGCGTGTAGTTTTCTCATGCCAGGAAGCATGAAAGGCAAGGCAGGTTAGGAGCATCCATGACTCCATCAGTGCTCTGCAGACAGGTGATTGGTGATCTGCAACACCTGTGCTCCAAGACCAAATGGCTGATGTTAACATACACTGAGAAACCTTGTTTATTCTATGCAAAATTACCTTGCTGTTAAACCTTTAATCTCTTCATCTGGAGTTGGATATCCTGTACAAGCCCTGGGGAGTTGGCAAAACCCCTTTGTTTTGGTGTCAAATATGTTGCTGGTTTTTTCTAGCCTGGCTTAGCAAAGCTTTGCTTGTAAATATTTTAACTGCAAGTACAATCACATGGTGTCTGCTGTTCCTGGGCTGATTCAGCTGAATACGGGGCTGTCTTTAGCAATGCATGGTAAACCACAGACTGTAAAGTGCTAGGTGCTGTTCATAGTGAATTAAAATGTCAGAGCATGGCCATTATTTGGTTAATCTTAGGACAAAGCACTCAGCATTTTAATATGGTAACTGTAAAGGCATTTCTCCATATAGTTCACATTGCTTGCTCTTTAATAGAAAGTTAATGGGGATTTTCTTTTTTAGATAGCAACAATTTATCATGTGTTTCCCTGGTAACAACAACATCATGAACCTTCTTTGGAAACTCCATTGGGATTCCTGCAATGTTTGTGAGCATAATGAATGGTAAGTGTAAGGCAAACCCATTGAATCACTTTATTTTAAATCCTGGCAGAGACATAATTTCCCACAGTTCATAAACATTTACAAAAAAAGAGTTTACATGAAAAAAAACAGTTGTTTTTATCACTCTGATCAAAGAATACATTTATCTGGATGTATGGATGTGTTTTCTGCCAGCTTTTGATAAACTCAGGTGACAATCTTTAAGAGGCTTCAGAGACTGGTGCGGAACCTTTGAAGTCTGTAGCTTTGCTCACCTGAAAACACAGACATCACTTCTGCTCTCTGTTCTGCATGAGTCTGAAGTTTGCACTTCAAAGATTGTAAACGACAGGACAAATTTCCCGAGCTGCTGACTCCAGACTTATTGGAGTAAAATGGTAAAGTGTGGCATGCTGCAGGATTCTCAGGAGCAGGTTGGATGGGGCTTGGAACAACCTAGTCTAGCAGCAGGGGGGTGCACTGGTCCATGGCGAGGGGAATTGGAACTAAAAGACCTTTAAAGCCCTTATAAATCAAACTTCAAGGATTCTCTAATTTGGGGTGTTGCCTCCACACCCCCATTGCAGCTTATCTGCTCTGGTGTCATGGGATTGGCGTTTGTGCACTGGAGAAATGGCCTTATGTCTTTTTAAAATGCAGTACAAGGGATTCCCCTAATGTTAATAAGTCTTTTCATCAGACCTGAGATGAGAGAGATGAAGAGGAATGAGGGCTGCAGATAAAAAGTTATGTGATAGAGTCTGGCTGTCATCTCAGGTTTTATTACTCTATAGTTAATAAAACATCACTTATATAAGTGAGAGAAGGGTCATATCCATCAGTCTCAGCGGAGCTGCTCTGGATTCTTCTTGTTGTACATAAAAAATGTTTCTGGTGCTGTTTGCAAGTGGGGACTTGTTTACTGCAGGGTGGAGCAAGGTTTCTCTTGCTCCTCCTTTTGTGCAGGATTTTAAAGGGGTGTGCAGAGCTACTCCATTCCCGTATGGAAGTTTCTAACAAGAAGAAAATTAAAATGGCTATGATATCTATATATTATTAATTTACATATTTCAAAAATGTTTAATTTTGATTTAATTCTTTTTTAGAAACCAATATTATTTATGTACAATATCACATGTAAATGTTTCCTGTGGCTGTGAGGCGAGTAGGGACATTGCTGGCTCACTGAGAGGCTGCCTAGAGTTGTGTCAAGTGTTGTCTAAGACTCAGCCTTACCCGTGAATGCAGGTGGTGCTATCTTCTCTTTCCAAACCTATTTCTGGCAAAGAACTTCAACTAAAACCAAACTAAAACCAAAATCTACCTTGTCTTCTGGAGGCTGACTGAGTTATGGGTTTAGAAACAGTCTCAAGGTTAAGATTTGTGAACTTTGGTGTAGCACATCCCAGTGTATTAATTTATTTTCTTTTGTGCAGAGGGTATTTTTACCTGTTTCTCTTGGCTGTGGTGGCAGCTGGGGCCAGTGGATGCCCAGTCCATGGCTAGCGTTGGGAATGGGGTTAGTACCCATTGTACAGGTGGTAAATGAGACTAAAATCTATGTAATCACATATTTTAGATGAAATGTCCACACTCATAAGGAAAGGGAAGGTAGACAAAAAAGAAAGAGTATTTTGCCAGACCTCCTTCTGTGTATCATTTGTAAGTGTAAGTGCTGTGAATTCCCTAGACAAAGCTTGAAGATGTGTTCAAATTGAACTTTCAGAGAGAAAAGTTTGGAGGTCCAGGGTGAGGTCAAGGTTTGGCTCTTCCACAGGAGAGGAAAGGAGGGAGTGGGATATAGGGACCAGATTGGAGTCTGTGAAATGGGGAAGCGAAGACAAAGTCATAGACAATTTCTGCAATTAACACTTAGTTCTTCAAGTGGAAAAGAGCTGGAAATGTGGTATTGGTGTCACTGAGTACTCCCAGTTTCACCCTGTATGTGAATAACACTGGGTTCACTCTCAAAGCTGGGTAGATGAACAAATTTAGGGGATCATCTTTAGGCCAAGCAGAGTGCACTGCCCGAGGCTGGGAGTCAGTTGTAAGTGCAGAACTAATTTGAAAGAACATGGAGGCAGATATTAAAAATTAAAAATTTAAATTTATTAATTGAAGATGTTTTAAAATAAAAAAAAAATCAGAGTTGTGGAATTTGTTCAGGCCAGATATGTTAATGATTTGTAGAGTCTGGGCTTTTTAAAAAATGTTGTATTGCTACTTTTTGTTTAGCAGTAGGAGCATGTAAGAAGATAGTGTTCAGGTGGGGTTATGAATATGACATGATTTACTGCAGAATGATGGTTAGGGTAGAATTTTGTTCACCCAACAGAGAAAAGCTTTGTACTGCTCTCAGTAGATTTGGCTGCCTTATTCTGAAATTTTCTTGGTATGTATTCTTGCCCTTAAATCAGACATAACCTCTGTGAAACTGGTGACTACAGAGCTACAGTTATTTTCAAATTTGCAAGTCCTGTGATGGAGAATATTGATATCACTCTAAATACTTTAAGCTCTAGCCTCTTGATGTGCTTTATGCCTTTTTCATTCCCTGTATTATTAGTACAGGTTATTTTTATAGGATTTGAAAGATGCATTGCAGAATCTTACTGCTGAACTTTGGCACAGCGGTGAAGGAAAATACAGAGTTTGCATCAGCTTGTTTTACTCTGAGTAAATTTTCACCCTGAGGAATATGCCTTATCTGACGCCAAGGTTAGGTTTAGCACTGGGTTCTATTGTAATGCTCAAAATGCAACATTTTGTTTCAATGAAGGCTCTCAGTTATATGGAGGAAACATCTGACTAGTGTGAGTTATTTAAATGCCACATTCTTAGTCTTGTGTGACCCTGAGTGCTTTCTGCATAGCCAGTTCTTGGGTAATATAGGATTTATGAGACTGAAGGAGGCTTAATGAAGCTTACAATATAAATTTGCCAGTTGTACTCAGTCCAGTGCAAAGGTTGGGATTAGTTTGGAGGTCATGAAAAGTTGATTTGGAATGCCAGGGGTTTGGCTGAAGCTTGCATGATGAGAAGGGAAGAGCCAAGGGCTGCTTCCACTTGCTTTGAATCCTTTGGTCTGAACGTCATCTGAGGTGGGGTTAGACTCAGGGTGCAACCCAGGGTTCTTGCTGTGAACCAAAATACCTCTCCACAAGGCTGCTCTGGGATTTCCTATGTTTCCAAGAAGAGCTGAAATGCCGTCGTGACATAGTCAGTGAAGAAACACACTTTAAATAATTTTGCCCTTGACATTAGATGTATCCCCTCTGTGCCATGGTTATGTTTTCCATGGCTACAGCACAAGTCAAATCCCATGACTGATTCCCATCCCCCACCATGAGTAAATACTTAGTTTTGCACTATAAGAGAGTAAAAGGTTAGATATCTTTCTCTCTTTGGATATAAAAGGATAATTTTAGAGAGAAAGTTGCCTTTTATTGCTAAAAAGCAGTTTCAGGTCACTCCACATCCAGAAGTAACAGCTGTGTTTAGCAGAGTACTTTGTCAGAAGAAAATAAAAAAAGATCAAATGCAGAAAGGGAAAATAAAAGAGTTACAGTCTGCATGTATTAAAGCCTAGTTTAGCTAAATTCAGTGATAATTTTTCAAAGGAGAAAAGTACTGCAATAAAACATTTATTGTGTTTTTGTGCTTGTTTTCATTCCTTTGAGAAAAATGAAACAGTTTTGAGACTCATTCTTTATAACTTTTTTCTTAGTTTTTCAGTTCAAGCATTAAACAAAGAAAAAAAGTCAGTTATTCACACAGTTCTCATTATAGATTTTACTAGAGGAAAAACTTGTAGCTTTCTGGACGGCCTGACCCATTCAAGAAGGCATAATTTGGTTTAAATGGACATTGGCAGGGTCCTTGATAAGGATATGACTGATTAAAAAAACCCAGATATTTGGAATTGAAATGAGGAATAAAAAATCTGAATATAAAAAAACCCTAAAATACATGTGGTATGAATAACTCATCTACATGACTTGTGCTCAGACCCATTTGGTGGAGAATTGAGGCCCAAGGCACAAAGAAGGATGTTTGGGGAGCAGAAGCCAACTTGGAGGCTGTAAAGTGATTTGTTTCTGTTTCCTTGTATCGATTTAAACAATCAAATCAGCTTTACAGCTCTGAAATAAACACAATTGGGAATTGAGAGTTCAGGGTGGTGTAACTGTATGTTTTGGACATGGTAGGGAAAGGAGAAGAATAATTTGCATCCAATTTGCCAACATGTTCCTCAATTGACATATCAATGATCTTGAGGTAATGGGACAGATAAGTATTTTAAGTTGTAAAAGTGTAAGAAGCTGAGAATCTGGAAAAGGGAATTAGGTTTGAAGTTCAGCAGTCATTCATAGCCAGATACATGGGATGGTGTGAGGGGACCTTGGAAACTGCTGTTCCTGCCTTGTTCCTTGACTTGATGCAAGGGACTTTTGACTCATTGGAGGAGGGATGTGCGTGAGATAGAGGACAAGCGAGCTGTAGGTTGCATTTATCCTGCCAAAATATCATCCAGCCTGGCAGCTGCCTCTCCCTGACTCCTGTCCCGGGCACAATGAGTTGCTCCATCTCTGCTGACAGCTCACTCCTGGCTGCTCCTGTCCTGGGATGTGACTTGATCAGAAAATACTCTCAGTTTTCCAGCCAAACATGGGAGAATATTGTGCTTGTTGACTGAGCTGAAAATGAGGGTGGCTGAAGGAAACACCATTATTTTATCAGATTTGCATTAAGTTTGTGCTTTTCTACAATAATGTGAGTGCCAGAACTCTCTGCCCCTAATGGGGTTAGTTGCCAATCAGGATCTGTCCAAAGCTCCAGGAGCATTTGTGACCCAAAACATGAAGTTCCTGCTTGAGCCCTGCTGGTCAGGGGACACATGGATTGCTCTGTTGTCCTCTCTGGACCAGGCCCTGAAACAGGCCTCCTACAGAGCTAAAGCTTTTGGCTTTTCATCAGTTTTAAAAGTAATTGATATGAATTGTGATAATGATTGGTTTGTAGATCTTGCCTTTGGCTATCCACAAAGCTGCTTAGAGAATTGTAATCTTTATACTACCATGGATATATCAGCCGTGTCACTGAACTCAAGGGCAGCAAAACCTTCAGTGATGTATTAGTACAGAGAAACTCTTCCTGCTTCTGAAACCCTCTTAAAATATTTTATGCAGCATATACTTACTTATCCCTGGGCCTTCTGAGCATGGTTCTTCCATTGCCTAAGGCCTCAGTCTGCTCTAGAAATAACCCTGCCTTTGCTTTAGAAAAGTGCATGAAGTGTCTTGTTTGGTGTTTTACAGGTGGGGAGCCTAAGAGTAGGATCATTTAAGCCTGACATGTTTGCTTGTGATTATGGAAATATCTGTAATCAAACATTTTAACAGTCAGTGCTATTTTCTAATCTGTATGTGTGCAGTCTGATGTCTTTTGAAGGCAGCAGGAGGCAGGAAGGCCTCACAACAGGGAAAATTAAGCCAATTATCTCTGAGTAGATGTAAGGACTAAATGCCCCAATTTTAACCTACCACTTCAATACCTCTATGATTCAGCCTTTCCCTCTGCAGTGAAATGGGAATCACGCTGCTGGGAGCTTGAGGCAGAACCTCAGGGAGGGATGTGAGGGTTTAAAGAGCTTTTCAGCCCTTCTTCTCCATTCTGACAACCCCTTCCAGCACCACAAGAGGTGTCATGACATCGCATGGATGGTTTGGTGACGATTTGACACCCCAAATGGTCCTTAGCTCTGATCACAGGGTCACAGAATGGTTTGGGCTGAAAAGGACCTCAAAGACCATCTGGTTCCACCTCCTGCCACCTTCTACTAGGCCAAGTTACTCCAAGCCCTGTCCAACCTGGCACTGGACACTTCCAGGGATGGGTTGGGCTTGTGGTGTGAGCTACCATGCTGCTCACACCCTCTGCAGTGGGTGATCCTGCCAGGGGTGGGCTGATGAGTATCAGTCCTTTCCTCCTGCCCTCTCAGACTGGGACCCGAGATCCTTTCCATCACTACTGACAGCATGTTTGGGCTGTAGGCCCTGTCCCACCTGCAGGACTGCTGCTGTGTATGGTTTATTTCTGTATCATGGCTGAAGTACCTGATGAAATTTATAGAGGTTGGCACAGGTAAGTATCCCACACAAGGCTTGCCATAGAAGTTTATGTGAGTTTAAATATCCAAGCAGTGTCATGTGAAAAACAGAGTTTCAGGGGTTTTGGTAATGCCATTGATTAAATAGATTTCAGGTCTTTATTATGCTATTGAAATACTTGAATCACCACTTGAACTAAATGAAAGCTTACTGTGTGTGCATATAATTGTTTTTCTTGCTACCTATTACTTGATTGGGGTTGAGTAAGGTTAACAAAAGCATTAAATTAATTTTCTTGTAAAGTTATGCATTATGAAGTAAGAGGTATAAAAGTTACATTATACATGGCAAATGTCTCGAGGGTTTGGTTTATAGACTTGTTTATATTTTTATTTTAATGATTATTGCTTTCTTCGTGTCATTTCCACTTTCGAATCTCCATACTCATTACATTTTTATTATCTCTTTTATAAAATAAATGGCAGCAAACCAGACAATTTTGTTCTTGAAATAAATAGATCCAAATATATCTCTCAATAAATTAAATGTTGTGGCTACAAGAGGGACTTTTCCAAAGACTCTAAGCTGAAGGCAAAGCCAATTAATAGCTGGCCTTTCATTTTATGGACCACGGCATGCAGCACATCCATCTGACTTGGCAGATTTGAAATTATCCAAGAGATAGCTGAACTACATTGAAAGCTATGTCAGTAAAATTAGTGCTCATGGAAGGCAACAGATCAACAGCCGTAGAAATCAAATCACTGAGAGATACGTGCAAACTCCACTGAAGTAATTTTGAACATTTTCTCTTGACTTCAGGGGGTTCTGGGTGAGGGTCTCTGTCTCAGCATTTTCAGGGGTTAAGCAAATTTTAGCCACTGATTATCATTGTAGGTCTTAACTGGTACGTATTCCCAAACACATTGTGAGACCTGTAGGTGCAGCTTGTAGTTATTGGGGATCTTTCAAAGTACCAAACAGAAGTGTGTCTGTTTCAGAATCACAGAATCACGTGATGGTTTGGATTGGGAGGGACCTTAAAGATCATCTTGCTCCACCCCCTGCCATGAGCCAGGACACCTTCCAATAGACCAGGTTGGTCCAAGCCTTGTCCAGCCTGGCCCTAAAGATGTTCCTGGAGTTGGATATAGAAAATAGGAGTTTAATTTGTACATCTGCAGTACAAGTGCAATTACTTCATAATCTTGTGGGTGATGGGTCTAGAAAACATGTCTCATGAGGAGCAGCTGAGGGAGCTGGAGGTGTTTAGTCTGGAGAAGGGGAGGCTCAGGGGCACCTTCTCACTCTCTACAACTCTCTGACAGGAGGGTGGAATGAGATAAGGGTCAGTCTCTGCTGCCATGTCGGAAGTGAAAGGATAAGAGGAAATGGTTTTAAGTCCTGTCAGAAGAAGCTCAGATACATATTAGAAAAAAAGACTGCAAGAGTGGTTGGGCATTGGAATAAGTTACCCAAGAAGGTGGTGGAGTCACCATCTCTGGAACTGTTCAAGCACCATCTGGATTTTAGGGGTATTTATGGTGGTATTCGTTGATGGTCAGACTATCTGGCTTTGAATGTCTCTTCCAACCTCTGTGATGATTCTGTGATAAAATTAACTGGTACTTTTTAGTAATATGTGGCCTCTGTTCTCTGATTTTTTTTTTTTTTGTGTGTGTGTGTGTAGATTTTTTTTTTAATAGCCTTTATTTCCTTTGTATAATTTTGCTGTTCTGAAACATATGTCAATGCATTTTTTTCCTTTGGATCTAAAGCTACAATACCTGCTATATATGCACAAGGAGTCCTAGGCTACCAAGTCCTCCTCTTGGTTGCCACCCATAAATCCAATTTATAACCCCATAGACAAATCCTTTCTGTATCTAAGAACCAGCTGGGTTTCTCCCTGGATATTTCAATGTAAAGTCTTCTCTAGAGCTTTGGTGAATTTGATGTTAATCAATTCCTTCCTATTTTCTCTTGTTCTCCCAGTCTTCTTCCAGGCTTACTGGGAAATTGGAGCCATGGTGGTGAGACTAATTGCCTTGTTAGGAATAAGTGAACTGAATGAAATTGGCCCAGTGGTGTGAGCAATAATATTTGGTAGGCTCTGGTGTGCTGAGCCCTTGCCTGCTCAGCTGACCAGGTTTGCCTTGAATTGTGCTCATGTTTTTACATGTTTGTCTGTATCAAACTTTTCCTTTGTTCCATATTTCTATCTCAAACTATATTGGAGCAGAGCCATCTCTTTGGACTGAGTATGCAGAACATATGGCCCAGTGGGATATATTATTAAGGCTTCCAAAGGAACCCAATATGAATACTAAGAATAATGTGAATAATACTGAAGAATGTAGCTATGTTAGAACAGCTAACATAAATCCTAAATCTAAAAATAGAACTCCAGCAAGAGAGTTCAAATTAATTTAAAGTAGGGTGTTTTGGATTTTTTTTTTTTTTTTTTTTGGTTACTGGGATTTGCAAGTGGATGGGGAATTGTATTTCAAAAAACTAGCATTTTACCTTATAAATTTTCTAAATGGGAATTTTAGGAAATAACTGCTGAACTGTGCCATTCCTGTTACTCCATGGCAAACATGCCTCCAGTCCACAGTAAGCAGAATGCCAGTAGACTTATAGTTGATTTGGACTCTTGGAGTTTTGCCTTGGGCAGCAGAGAAGGATTTGGGATCTGGTGCCTTGTGTGGTGGACAAAACATTTCATTGCATTTAAGGAATAAGCAAAATATTTCTCTTTACACAGTCTTATTGCTTTTGGAGAGGGGGAAGAGAGATTGTAATCCAAAAGCCTCTTAAATGGGATTTGAAGTGAGGAATAGCTGTGGGTATAGAAATGAGAATTTATGGAGCCTTTGGCTATTGCTGCTAATCGTAATGATAATGTTCTATCAGGAACTGTTATTTGCATGTTGGTAAAATTTTCTGTGTTAGTCGTGGAACTGGGTAGACTGTAGTACACTGCATGAATGCAGAACCAAGATATAACATTTCCAGAGGTAAGTAGGATCCTTGTTTCACAAAGAGACTTTGATCCAAATTCAAACCATGCGGGAACAAAGAGAGAGCTTAGTTAGGGAAGGATGTAATCTGTTCTTTTTTGGGGGGACTTTCTGTTCGTTTTAGAATCATGGAGTCATAGATTGGTTTGGATTGGGAGGGAGCATGCATTTCCACCCCTGCCTTGGCAGGGACACCTTCCACTAGACCAAGTTACTCAGAACCCGTCTAGACTGACCTTGAACATCTCCGGGAATGGGGGAGTCTACAACCTTTTTTACCTATCACTCCATGCCTTATCCCAAGTCCCTCTCCAGCTCTCCTGGAGCCCCTTAGGCACTGGAAGGGGCTCTGAGGTCTCCCTGGAGCCTTCTCCAGAGGAACACCTCCAGCTCTGCCAGCCTGGCTCCAGAGCAGATGTGCTCCAACCCTTGGAGCATTTTTGTCACCCTCCTCTGGACTCACTCCAACAGGCCCATGACCTTTTGTATGCTTTTGTTGTATAAGTTGTATAAGTATTCTTGTTGTATAAGTAAAGAATAACAGGGTTAAAGACCTTTGTGAGTCATATGAATTGTGTTCCTCACCTCCATGGCATCTCTGGAAACAACCTGTAATCCATATTCATGAGGCTCTGATCTGAGCTGGCTCACATGGCTGGGGAATTTGGGAGCTCTGGCACTGCAAGACAGGATGTGACATCTTGGTCAGAGATGGTAATGAGGACACCAGTCATCCTGTTGTCAGCTCTAGTTCATGTTCCCTCCTGTGTCAAGGGGCTTTGGAGTAACAGGGACTCCAAGGAATGGACACTGATTGCTGCCACCAAAGGTAGCCTAGCAAGAGGTGTGTTCCTGTCAAAAGGGTTGTGCACCCTGTGGTGATGGCTGTGACCAGCAAGAGCTGGGGCTGGAGTGTGGAGGCTAGGACAATGGCAAGAACATACCAAATTTTATTTTCGCTCAGCTTCCTTGGTGGATGTCTGGTAAAATATTCCCAGGCCATTTCTCTCTGTTTCTTTTAAACAATCTTCCTTGCCAGTAAATACATACTTCCTGTAGCTGCCACTTTATATATTGAATTAGTAAAGCTTATTAAGTCCCTCATTATTTTGTTGCATGATGGAGAATACAGGTGTTTTTCCACGTAAAATGTTCACATGACACAGCAGGAGTAGCACTTTAGGCCTTAATGGCATGCACTTGGTTATCTAATTTTTGTGCATTAATCCTCTCAAGATGTCTGTTAACATAAACCTTGCTAATTAATGTTGCTTTAGTGTCTGCAAATGTATGACTCAGTTTTTTAAAGGAAATTGGAAGACCACAGAGCACCGTATTATGAATCATAATATCGATGACATTTAAAGACGTGTAAAATAGCTTAGCTGGTATGTGATATGGAATTATACCACAATCTAACCTCATCAACAAAAAAGTCATATCTCTGATACACCCATCTTTGTTTTTAGTCTTAGACAATTACTGCTGTAGCAAGACTTGGACAAATGTCTTTATTTCAAAATTTTTTTTTATGGAAAAAAAGAAGGGATTCTCACCCACCAGAAAATATCTAAAAAGACATGGAGGTCCAAATAAGTTACTCTAGACTTCCCTTTTGAGTAAATAGAGATATACAGGCATGTACAGAGGGTAGACCATCTAATCAAAACCTAAGAGAATACACAACTAACCCCTATGTAAACAACAATCTTGAAACAAGCTCAAGTTCAAAACTATTTATACCAAAAAAGTGAGTACTTAAGGGACTTTAGGCATTTCTTTTCTCTTCTTATTTGGAATGGGAAATAGCAGACAGCCTATTGTCTTTGTTTTGGCATATCTGAAACCAGCAAATGTGTCAAACTTGCACTGTGGTCCTGAAATTTAAGCCTTTGTTTCCATTCCAAAGAGACCTGGAATTTTAAAGTTACATGGACAAATTTCTGGATATTTGATTTGCAAAGCAATTTCTAGTCTGGAATTGATTTACTGCTTGCAATAACACTGCTCATCAGTAGACATGAACCTAATTAACAAGTTTCCAACCTCCATCTTTCTATCATCTACTGACAGCAAATGTACACAATAAAAATGAGAAATCTTGTACCAAAATTATGAAGATATATTCAAATGTAATCATAATTTCAACACAAAATCTTAGAAATTATCTGTACATTTGGTGGAGCAGGAATTTGTAGGGACCATGGGCAGAAAAGGGTTCACATTGTCACTATTCTTGCTCAAAACATTTGGAGTCAAGTCCCCTGTGGACAATCTTAACCACAGACTACAACTTAAATCCTCCTGTTAGCAATATTATCTTAATCCTCATGGCTTATTTATTGCAAGGTAATATTTTTAACAGAAGGACTGATTAGCTGTTGGAGCAAACTACCAGAGAAGGCAGTGGATCCCTCTTCTCTTGAAGTCTTAATCTCAAAACTGGAAGTCAACATTGGTGCGCTCAATGCAGCAGCTACGAGATGAAGTGTACAGTCAGTATTACATGGGCTGAATGCTCAAATGCCCTGTCTGGCCTGAGCATTTATGAATTTCAGTGTTTCTAAAGTACCTACAGATCCTTGAATAAAAGACGCAGTTGGAAGTACAAGGTATTTTATGAGAGAGTTCCTTCTGCCTCATGTGGAGGTAAGGAAAACCTCACGTGGCTGCATGGTGAGCTCAGGTACAGCCACATTTCATTAAACTTATTACAGCTTTTAGCCACGTGGGTGCCTAGACATAAATAAGCAAGGGCAGGCCAGCTTTACTAAAATACATCTTTTTCCCACTCTGACAGGCATGCAAGGGGCCGCAACTGCCCGTGTCTCGAGGACAATTTTAACAGCAAGACCTTTCTCCTCGGGGGACTGCTCTCACTTTTTCATTTAGAAGAGGAGAAAAGAAAGCAAATCCTTAACATATGATGATTTTATTATGTGAAACCCAATAGGAAATGAAGTAAGAATATCAGGCTGCTTTCAGTTTCCTAGCAAGGGATTTTATTTTAAGTTGGGAGAGAGGCAGCTGTGTTGGACGCTTGCTTCCCTCTGCCTAAACATCAGGACCTCTTTAATTGGGGGTCATTGTGTGAGCTGTGTGGTGCAAAGACAGAGCAGGCTTGATGGGAACTCCTGAGCTTTGATCCAGGCTCTGCAGGTTTGGAGAGAAAGATTCAGTCGAAGAAGCAGGGGATAAAGGACTGCAGCAGCTCCTGGCAGTATCTGGGTGTGCACACAGGGATGCCTGAGTGTGTACGTGTGTGTGTATATGTGCGTGTGTGTAGTGTGTGTGTGAACACCATAAGTGAGCAAGCCAAATTCCATCTTCATGGACAGTTCAATGGAAAGTTAGTTTGAAAATGCAGTATATCATATTTCATGAATTTAATAGGGTTTTCATGATTTTACAAAGTGCTTCAACCAGACACTCATGGCTGGAGGCTGCACAGCAGGAGACCTAAAACACTGCATCTGTGTTTTTCAACTCTTGCCAGGATCCATTGAATTTGATCCGGAATGACTATGCATCTTTGGAATGTACATTCACTTTTCTCTTGCCTTATCCAAATAAAAGAGGGAGATGGGGGGGTTGAGGGGGAAGGAGAAAAGAGTCCTGTGAGAATTCCATATGGAAACACTAAACTAGCATTATAAAGGATTTCCTATAAACAAAATTACGGTCACAAATTTTGGACTCGGACCATGTTTGAAACAAAGGGCCCTTTGTCTCCCTCTTTTTAATATATTGTTTTATCTGTGTTAACACACACATTTTTATTTTTTTAATGGCAATAGATAAACAGATGTACACGTATATACTCATGCAAAAATGAATATATATATATTAGTTTGAGGTCCAGTTGCCATCTCTCTTAATTTTTTTTTTGATTGCAGAACTCCTAACAAGAGCAAACTTTAATCGTTCTGTGCACTAAACCCCTTGAAAATAAATATCCAGGGCAACTTCAAAAGCCCTTAATTAGAAGCACATGTGTGGTGTTACAAATTTCTGGCTGAGGCGGCTGAGTTGTAATTTAACGTTATGATCTGCCATAAATATTATCCATAATGAGCAGACTTCATGTTACACTTCTGTACGTCAGATAACTGCAATATTTTTTTGTCTGCTTTTGTTCAATCACTGAACCTTAAGTGAAGTTTAAAATTAGAAGGAAAGGAAGAAAGAAAGAACCAGTTTTCCCCCTGGGGAGCTGAATATTTCTGTCCTCCTAGCTGCAAAGAGAGCTATTGATTTTATTCTGTTTTCTTTGTTACAGTTTAAAAATGTGGTTAACAGATAACTTGGAGGTGGTAGGGGAAGGGGAAAGATAAGGTTTGGAAGTTGGTGAGATGATTGTTGTTGTTTTGCATAACTTTCTGATAGAAGCTTCCTGGAATATTTGCTGTGTTTCTCGCTACCAAAGAAAACCTCAACCCTCTATAAGCTCATTTCTACATGAAAGTCTAAACCATTTCTACCCCTGTGTTGTACCTGAACCAAGTCTATCACTCTGCAAGAACCTGATGGTCGAGGATAAAATTTTCTGTGTTAGTTTTAGGTGATTTATGAATTGATTTTGCAGCCTTGGCACAGACTGAGCACAATTATATGTTCATGTGTGTGTGTGTGTGTGTGTGTGTATGTGTGTAAGGAGGGGATAGTGAACCAGACAGTAAATTTACAGTGCAATTATGCAGCTGTGGGGATTATGCACTGGTTGCTTAAACGTGTATGAAAAACTGCAGAAATAGTGTGGGGCTGCAGAGCAAGTCCTCAGCCTCATGACTTGTATAAAGAGGCAGTTTGGTTTGGACTTCGGCCAAACACATGGGGCTGTGTGTTTTTTGCCTGAAGAGTGCCCTGGGACCCTGTACCTATTTAAAATGACAAGCCTTACCTGGTGCTTCTAACTTCAGGTATCTGAGTCTTGCCTTGGCAGGCTGTTCATGTGGCCACAGCCATACCTTATTGTTCAAATTGGAGAAGAGGAGGCTCCAGGATGACTTTTCTGCAGCATTCATGCACCTAAAGGAACCACAGGAGTGCTGGAAATGGACTTTGGACAAGGGCCTGAACAAGGGGGAATGGCTTCACACTGAAAAAAGGTTAGATTAGATGCGATATTGAAAAGAATTGTTGGCTGAGAGGAGGCAGGCCCTGACACAAGTTGCCCAGACAAACTGTGGTGCCCCTGGATCCCTGGAAGTGTCCAAGGTTGGATGAGGCCTGGAGCAGCCCTGGGATAGTGGAAGGTGTCCCTACTCATGGCAGGAGATTGGAACTGGGTCACCTTTAATGTGCCTTACAACCTAAACTATTCTATGATGACTCTGATTCTTATAGCCTGAGTGCAAGGCACAGGAGAGCTGCTTTCTCCTTGGATATCTCTCCTAGACAGAAGACATTGTGTGTCCTCAGCTGATGCTTCCTCCAGCACAGTGAGCATATCCTGCCTCTTCTCCCAGTCCCACCAGCCTTTTCGTTGGAATGGCTTTTCTGCTTGATTAAAAAAAAACTCAAACAACAAAAAACAAACAAAACTCTGCAAGAGTGAGTTAAAATCTCTGTCCAAGTGGCTGGCATAGGGATGTGTCTCTATTGACTGCAGCATCTTGACACAAATTCAGAGCAGGGAAGTGGCGAGCAGAGATACAACAGTTCCAAGCCACAGGCACCCTGGGCACAGATGGCTTATAAAGCAAAGAGATGGCTGGAAGCAGCACCCTCTGTGGGCAAGGTAACAAGTGGTCAGATGGCTGTGTGATATTGGTACCTGTCTGTTTGGGTTTGGCCAGACTCTGGCTGCTGACACTGCTGCTGGGTAGAGACTTGGGTGTCTGGGATTATAACTCCTCCCAGGAGATGTCAGGCTCTTACAGGAACAGTACCAATTTTTTTTTGTGGCAGCAGGAGGAGCTGCAAATCCAGTTCTCCAGGGTATCCCCCACCAGACTTTCTCTCTCAGCTTTGTCTCTTATTCCCAAAATGCCTGTATGCAATTTTTACCTCTGCTGTTGCAGAGCCTTGAGCTGGATCACATCCTATCAGTTCTCATAGCTCATATCAGACATATCAAGCTGCAAGCCAAGTTCTTTCCCTGTGTTACCTCCCCTCAGCTGAGTTCACAGGAAGGGATTTATACACCTTCTTCCCCTCTTTAGGCAGTGCAGAGCAGAAGCGGGGTTGTAAACCTTCCAGGTGACAGGATATCTCCAGAAAGGTTTGCCAAATTACTTTATAAACTTCAGATATGTAGAGGAGAAGATAAAAGCTATAATATTGCCCTTCAGAAACCCATAATGGATATGTTGCTCAGTCTCTGATGTATCTGATCAAATCTTTCATTAGGATGATGGAAACAAAATACCTCTAATCTCCCCCTCCCCTTCCACTTCCACTTCGAGTTTCTGGGACCACAAGAACCAGGACATGGAGAGTCTGTTGTCAAGGTATTCCTACCAGAGATAATGGAAATACCCATTTCTCTGTGACTTCCAGCATCAGTCTGTAGTCTGGGAGGTTTCACATAGTGCTTGGAGACCTTCAGAGCTGTCAGTGTGTTTCTGAATACAGTAGGCACTCAGAGTCATCTCCAGTAGTGCTTTTAGAGGCACATCCAGTAGTTTGGGCTACTTACCAAAGCAAATTTAAACCAAATATATTGCCAGAAAAATGTTTCCCAATCCTTTTTTTTTTTTTT
>VWYP01005647.1:0-161968 GCA_013400435.1 Pycnonotus jocosus
TTTATACACTTCATTCTCCACAAAGACCAACTATGTTGTGCGTTTTGTTTCTACTCCAGTCACAGAAATGAGAAGTGCCAGGACAGAGAGCAGTAAAGCTGTGCTGTACACACACATGCAGACCCCTGACTAATATGTATAGGAAATGCTTAATGCAATTTCCATTTGAAACTCTGCTTTTCACGTAGATGATCTGCCAAGAACTCACAGGAAGAAGCCAGTACAAAATGTGCCTGAAGGGATGATTCTTTATCCCTCGTTGACATGGGCTTGCCTACAGTGAAAAGGGGACCATGCACAGCAGCTTTCTGCTTGCTTTAAAGAAGCGGGTCTGGTAAGAAGGAGCAACTTCTCTGTAGAACTTACATGCAGTACTTAGTGTAGCAAAACAAACCTGCTAATGTTAGAATTATATCTGTTCTTGCTAAGTATCCCCCTCTTAGAGGTAGATGGCCCTGTGGCAGGATCCAACCCACATGGCAAAATCTCTTTCACTGCAAGTTGGAATGCCCTTGTTCAACATCAGTACCATACTAACTATGTTGGTACACAAGTCACTTCTCTGATTTTTTTTGTCATTTTAATATTTAGAAGTATATTAAAATTGTGACATCATTTACATCTCATTCAATGTCATCTCATTTAGCCTCTAGAAATTAAAGGTCTTTTAAAAATCTCATTTGTTTTCTTAACCTAATTAACTGGGATCCTTCAAGACAAATAAAGGAAAAAGTATGTTATTTTATGTACAACTTTATGCATCAGTGAGTAAATCAGAGGGAGTGCCATGAGGTAATTTTAAATATTATTTCAGTTGAACTACAAAGTCTCAATGAGCTGCAAAAAATCTCAGACTGATCTTTACAAAAAAAAAAAATCTAATATTTACTTCACTTGTGTATGTGTTTATTTCTCATACTTCTGTGGGAAGAGAGTCTTTACCATCCTCTTAGACAATATTGCTTAGATTTTACTCAGTGGAACATGTCATTGATAAAACAAATCAGCAGCTGCTCAAGCAAGAAGGAAATGCTAAAGGCAGATTAGTCATCCATCCATCAATAGCAACAGTGACATCAGACACTGTCTTTGCATGTAGTATTGGAGATCTGTGGTAAGGTAAAGAAAATAAATCTCTGGAACACGGATGAGGTCACTGTGGCTTTTTCCAAAGAGCTACTAGTTTAAAACCTCTGTCTGACAACAAGCCAGAAATCATTAATTTGGCCAGTCCACAACCCATCACATAGGTGGTGTTTCTCTCAGCTAAAAAAATGCAGTAGTCCCTCCTGAAAAGTAGATGCTGACAGAGAAGGAGGAGGATAGAAGTCCAAGTGCCCAAATTCAAATCTTTATTGACATCACTAAGGTCATTGTGAAGAGAAAGAAAGAAAAGCATTCCTGCAACTCCTAATTTAAAAGCTATGTTGTTGGTAGACACATATTTTTCCCTTGTGTTGGTGAAGGCAAGTTTGTAATTAACTATGTGTTTTATCACAAATGATGGGTAGAAGATTATGCCTACAATTTTGACTGAAATCAGACTGGATGCTGTTAATCTGATACTTGTGAAATGAGGCCAGATATTAAGGCTACTGTGAATCAGACAAGCATAGAACACTGTCATTTCTGTGGATTCTTGAAAGTTCCCTATGCTACAAGAGGATCAGGGCAAGGAGAGCGTCTTCTCCTTTAAAAAGCCTTTACGAGAATCAGCTCTTTATTAGGATCAGCCGGGGGGGGGCAGAGAGAGGAGCTTGAGAAAGCTGCACACACCACCGCTGCTGCTGATAGACAGCGCCAAAAAGAAGATGTTCAGCTCTGCCAGGTGGTAGAGCTGGGGCTTCCATTCCTCACGGGAGTTCCCAGGAATTTCATTTTGCTGCTGGTGCTGGGAGGGGGGGAATCATGTGGAGAGGACACCCTTGAGATTATGGTGACAAGACACGAAGCCCCAGCAGGTAGCTGGATGTCCTGCTGACGTGGCGATGTCCTTTGTGGGCTTGGACTTGGTGCTGGCTCGTTGTTTTAGGGGCTTTTTGGTGTAAAATCGGGGTCCTTCAATATGCTGAGCCTCATGGGAGTCTTCTGATTAGCATGGTGGGCGGGGAGCAGCGGGGCTGCCACTCAGTGGGAATTCAAGGACAAGGGAACCAGGGATACAGGGGATTGCGACACATGAAAACGAGGAACCAGGAAGTGTAGGTTTAGGAACTTGGAACAAGGAGTACNACCGGCATTTTCGCAAGCGCTTTCCTTTAAGAAGTCACTTGGCTTTTTCTTACAAAATTATTTGGTGCCTATTACTGCAAAACAAAATGATTCTTGGATGGATAGGCTGCACTGACTGCATGATAAGTGTTGGTGACACCTCAATTAGCAAGTCATTTAGCTTAACACAGCACACCCAGCTCAGGAAACAAAGGACAGTCTGAAAAAGAGAGAGCCCCAATCCAGACTTACAAAGACCAAGACAGGGGGAGGCAAAAGGCCCCAAAATAGCCAAGGAAACAAGGGACCGAGCAAACAACTTGGGAGCCTTTGTTCACTTCAGATCAAATACAGGAGAGGAAATTCGAAGGCAGCAAAATTGTCTTGACTTCACTGTGTGAAATACAGCCAAGTTTAGGCCGGTCATTTTATGACCACTTCCTAGGCATTTTGGTTTTTGTAATTTAAAGAGGGGCTTTGAAGTCGGCTATATACATTCTCCAAGAGTTTGATTTTATTAACAGGTCTATGGTTAGGTAGTCCATCAGATATCAGCACTTTGGGACCTCCCTAGCTGACTGCCACTTCCTTTCTCCATGGCCCAATTAGTTCAGATCTGCTGGAGATGCTGCAGGGATCCTGCTACGCTCATCTCTTTTGAGGAAAAGTGCCTTAAATGTAACAAGGACATAGGATTTGGGGAAAAAAAGTGTATTTTATATTTGTCCATATTGTCATTGATTTGCTCTAACTAGGATTGAAATGCAGAACAAAGGCTCTTGGATATGAGGATGCAAGTGTGAAATGGTATATGGTAAAAGCAGTAGCTGAGTATTTAAGAAGAAATTACATAATTTGCAAAGCTGCTTAACTGAATTGCTATCCATTAATTACTTTTCTACTTTCATCATATTGTTTGTACGTATTTTTCAGCAGCATGAGTATTTTTTTCTTGGGGCCTAGACATCTCTTTTGGGGCAAACCTTAGCCTCTCATCTCTGAGGCCATCTGCAGATTTCCCTAGGCTGCTATTGTATGAATAATCAGTTCTCTCACTTAAGAAATTCTCTTTGTTCTACATCATTAAATGCTGACTCCTGCTGCTGCTATGACAGATAGCTTTGCAGGAATCGACAAGGAGAGTTATCTCTGATGTTAACAGTGAGTCTTTGGTGTGGAACAAAAGAATACGCTGAAGCAAGCACGAGACAATTTGAATTTATAATATTTTAACACTGAAAAATAATAAAGGATTAAGCTGGTCGAAGTGTACCCATTTTGAGATCTCTATTTCCAAAAAGAGAAGAAGAGCCTTTAAAATACTTTTGAGTAATTTTGTGCCTAGGGATATTATTTGTCACTCCCATCAAGGCAGTAGTGAGATAGTTATTTGGCAAGAAGAAGGGGAAAATACAATGGGCTAGCTGAGAATTCAAAATAACAGCAGCTTGCTATCGGCAGACAGTAGATGCAAGGACAATGCTTCTTTCTAAAGCATGAATTATAGCACCTAGTGAAGCACAGTAATCTAAATGACCTGAAGGTTTGTTCTTTCACCTTGGCCTTTTTGTCATGAACTCCTTCCCCAGATATGTCCCTGACCACTAAAGTCTCTGCTAGCTCAGTGAATTAGGGACTCAAGACCATGTCTAACAGATGCCTTCATGAAAGGTTTTCCTGCTCTCTTTACAACCCAGAGGTATTCCCAGTGGCTCTCTCTTTCTTGCTCTGTATCCAAATACAAGATCTAGCCAGCATCTTGTGCCTGTTTTCTTGTGCCATTTCCTGTCTACTCTTGATATGCAGCCACCTTTCTCTGCATGGAAAATGTCTGTTTTCAAAACTTTTTGCTTTCTTTGCTCATGTTGAAAGAGCATTGAAATGGGCAAATTTTGTGTCTATTTGTGTGTGTAAATAGGTTTGAAACTGTGACCTGCCAGAATAAGTTTCTATTCTGCAATGCTTTTGAACAGCAACCATTGCATATCATTTGAATTCATTTGAAATGGACTCCAGTGCCGGACTTCTTCCTAGACTTTATCATGCCATCAGGCTGACATATGAGAACTTTCAATGTCCTGAGTTTGAAACATTCTGTCCTAATTAAACATGCTCTTTTTGTCCTAATGGTTGTTTTCTGTCTTGCAACTTGCTTTGTGTGTGTGTTTTATTTTAGTCTGTTTGTTCCTGTGTCATTTGTAACAAAATCTCTTGTTTGTTTTCACATTTGGGATTTAGTTTTGTAGATGGTATGGTGAAATGATGCTCATGGCATGGCAGCATATGGTCATCTGAACAAGGGACTTACTTGCCAGTGGCAATTCTGCATCATTGCTGATAGCAGAGAATATTGTATCATTCTATTTAGCTTTAAATTAGTCCATGTTCTATCTGAAGCTCTTTGGTTTGAAGAAAATTTGGTTCTGCTAAGGAGGAAAAATGGAAATACCTTCATTCAATGTGTATGTTTCCTCACCTGAAGCCCTTTGACTGGATTTTCTACCGCACTGTCACAAACCCCATCAATCTCTTCAATTTCTTCAGAAGGAAGAGAGGATTTGCAGGTTAACCAGCTCGAAACACAAATATGGATAAAACCAGACATACAGAAGACAGATGTGGACTTTTCAGAAATTCTTAATGCAATACAAGAAAGTAAGTTCTTCCTTGGATGCAAACTTGTGTTTATGGCAGAAGATTCAATTGAGTTGCATTGAAATTATAACTGAAGGCGCACACAAAATTATGAACTCATTGATAAGAATCTATTATTTATATCTCTCAGGAAGTTCAATGGATTATTGAAGGTTGGTAAGAAATCTTTTACTATCAGAAACGTCATAGTATGATTTGAATTGCTGTGTGCCAAAGGATTCCAGCAGTACATATTTTCTATGTAGATGTAATCAGAAATAAGATTCCTGATAGTTTAATAAATTCTTTGCACTCCTTAGTGGCTGTGTGAAGCAACAATGTCATTAAAACGCTGCAGCCTGAGTTTGAAGGCTGGATTTGAAGTTCCAGTTGTTCCAAAATGTTGAGCTGTATTCCCGTTTTTGCAGCTGGTATTTTTTGGGAGATGTCATGAAGTTGTCACAACAAGTGAAGGTCCACATGTCTTAGATGCTGCACAAAATTATCTCTTTTAATATGCAATGGGCTGTAGACTAAGAATTAATTGGTTCACCCTTCTTAAATCCAACTGCAGAATGATCTCAACACATGGTAGAAGTAGTGCTACTCTTGTTAATAACAGTGGAAGACACACCCCACCCAAAAGTTATGCAATTCTGGAATCCAATAGAATCTGGAATTTCAGTGAGAATTTTTCATAATAGTTTGAAATTTTTATGAAGGCTGACAATCAAAATGCAAGGCATGGCTTCCTGGCTTCCTTATTTTCCAGTTTGATTTTAATCTGGGTGTTTGGTATAGCAATTTTCTAGAGTGAGAAGCAGCAGCTTACGTTTTAGAGTGATAAAAGATGAATAAGAATGTGTAAAAACCCAGACTCTGCCTGATTTTTGCCACGTGAATAAGGAACCACACAGTAGAAGAATCAGGCTGTTTAGTGGTGGTATTAGCTTGGGGATGGAAGGAAAATGCTCAGGTTATTATGGTGATGGGGGTTGTAGTGGTTTCATGTTTGCCGGTTTCTCTTTCCCAAAATTAGTGTAGTGGTTTGAGTGTTTTTAAAATTCATTTACTCTTTTTTCTGCTGTGAGATAGGATCAGGAAAAATGCAAAGCAAGCTCAAACTTTAAAAGATATAAAGACAGGTTTATTAACACAACTACAAGGAAGAAAAAAATAATATGAATCAGAATAAAACCTTCAAAACACTTTCACCCAACAGCTTCTTTCTCACAGACAACATATACGAACCTCAGAACTCTAGGTCACTACCACTTATAAAACAGTCTTTCACTAGTCCATTTAGAGAGAGAAGTCTCTTTTGGTCTGCTATGGTAACTTTCCACAAGAACAGTCCTCTTGTGGCTTTTAACACTCACAAAAACAGCTGCAGAAATCTGCAGTTGTGAAAACCCTCCCAGATCTTGCAGCGTTTCCCGTGGCTGCATATGGGCCATGAAGTTCATTGGGGTATCATTTTAAAGATAAACAGTTCCAAATGCAAAGGTTTTTCTTAATCTGTATCTAAAATCATCTGCATCTCAAGAAACTTAGACCTTCTTTTTCCCTGAAGAGCAGAGGGCTTCATATCACTTTATCTTACTCTGTTCAAGCTTCTCATAAGATCACAGATACTTCAATATTTACTTAGTCCATCACAAATACCTTTGCTCAAATCTACAATCTAAATATTCTCATAATCTCCCCAATGCATTTTTTCTCACATTTTAAAGGAATACTCTAACATACTACAGTCTGTTACCACAGTTCACAAAAGACTTTCAGCCCAAAAACTAAGGCATCTTCTCCATCTCCTCATCTAAGATATAACTTCTCCTCAACTGACCCCAATATCTTCAAAGTGTCTCCTTATATGTCTCTCACTCTGCCTTTCCTCTCACTCAGAGAGAGGTTAGTGCTTTGCAAGTTTCATCTGTGAAAGAGTTAAATTCTTACCCTCTTGGGCTGCAGCTCACCGCCTCAGATGTCAAAGCCGCACTGCGGGGCGGGGCTCAGAAACAGCGGCCAGGATCTGCCAGTCGGCAGGCTGGTGGATGTCTACCCTCCACCCCTCGGTGACATCGGGGTGGGCCCGGGCCAGCCCAGGCTCGGAGCTGCTCCCGTGAGGATATTTCAGGGATATCTCTCTTCACCCTGCCAGTGTCGGGGCAGGCGTTAGCATCGGCTGGATGTTGGCGGCCGATCGGGCCCACTCCGGCCCAGACGGCTGCAGCGGCAGGGCCTGGCCGGCCCGCCAGGCCCAGGGGCCACACGGCAGAGCGGGGCCAGCCCTGTTATCTGTTCCGAGGCAGGAAAGAAAAGGAACTTTTCCCGTATTCTCTGATTTTTAATCTGTGTAGTCCAGGGGCATTTCTAACTTTATAATTGGTCAATCAAGCTGTCAACATTCTGTTACAACTTCCTTAGAAAAAATCACTTCCGTGCTAAGCCAGCACAGGGTAATAATTTGAAATTAAATCACCTTAATACTTAAGCTGCAGGTTTAGGGGGGGAAAAAAATCCATGTTTTCTGATTTAAAAAGCTTTTCTCATCAGGAAATCCTAATGTGAGGTCTTGTCTTTTCCCTTCTCCACACCAGCACAGCCAAGATACAGGTTTAGGTGGAGTCGGGATGCAGGCTGGAGAGGCTGAAGAGTAAACTGTAGAGTCTTTCAGAGCTGAATAGACAAGATTCACCTAAACATGGATAAGCAATTTAATCTGGGAATGTTTCAAGAATTAACATGTTGATATATGGATTATTCACAAGCTATTTGAGAAGGATGCAGCTTTTATAGCCTTGGAGAGAGTGTTTTTCCTTTATCCAGACACACCCAGGTGATGTTGGGAACTTCATCTCTATGTCCTTTAGCTAGATCTCCTTCATAAAAGACAAAAGGAATTCTGTACAACTCACTTTGCAGAGGCTTGTCACATGTCCAGGGGGGTGTTGTCACCTGCAGTCTTTTGCAAATATAATCTAATTGAGATAAACATGTCTAAATATTCTTTCTAGGGTAGTTGCTCTCAACAGTCAATGTTACTTTTATTAGTTGTTAGCATTGAATGCTAATTTAAAACAGACTAGATGCTTTTAGAAACCAAGTAATTTTTCTTGCTAAGATAAGCTTTGGAATATTGATCTTCAGCTAGCATTATACAAAGTGAGAGTATACTTGATGGCTTGGTGGGACTTTTGCTAATAAAATGACAATGAACAGAGACATGATCTCTGGGCATGTTTCCATCTTCTCACACAATAACATAGTCAGGTCCAATTTTTTAATGAAAATCCTTATTTTTAGGCACTTCGGTTTCAGCATCTGCCTTTGGAAATTTAAAGGAGTTATCATTTGAGTCCTACCTTATACCAGCATCTTGATCTGAAGTGACTTGTGGACCCACTGAGATTGCGTGTGGACTCCTGCCCAGAATTTATCAGCATCCAGTTTCCAGAATATGTATTCTACTGTATTGGGGATAAAAATATTTGTATACCCACTTTTTTTTCCCTTTTATTTTTCAAGGGATTATGAATTATCAAGTCTTTTTTTTCATGCAAAATAGAACATGAAGGGGAGAAAAGAGTTTGTATATTTAAGCTGATGTAAAACCATATGTAATATCTCCTGTAGCAATGCATGTGCTGCTCTGTCCCCCTGTTAAATTTCACTGTTTAAAAATACATGACTGTACAGAAGCACCAGTCTGTCTCCCAAATAGCATTTATATATATAATAAAGCCATTATATATCATTCTGTTAAGGACATTTGTGGGTATATGCATGTCAGGGTCTGAAGGGGACAAGAAAGATGGAGCCCTAATTATCCTTTAAGCAACTTTTGACCATGTAGGTATTCAGTCCATTGGAGGGGAAGGGCTGAGCTATCTACAAGCAGCAGAAGAGTTACCTTGAAGTACCATCACCATTAAAAACATAAAGCAAACAGGAATTGCTATATAAATTATCTATTTAGTTTTGTAGAACAGTATTTTATTAATTTATTTTTAAGTATAGAATGAAACTTGGGGTAGAAAAATTATGTCAGCAAATATTGGAGGCCCATATTTTCTGTGGTGACCAACACACCAATTATCGGTGTATTTCTGATATAAACAATTTTCCACTACAGGCAATCATGACAAGTTCTGGTAGCTAATTTCATTACTCAGCTGAGAGCTGCTTCCACAGCTTTTTCACTGCTAAGAAGAACCATATTTTAAAATTACCTTAAAATAAGAAATTTTTTTGGCTCCTGTCAAGTCCTCAGGATAATCCAGGAATTCTGTGTTGCAAGTTTCCAGACACATTCACTGTCTTACATACCAAGTTCTGTATCTCAAAACATCCACCTAAAAACTACGTATTTTGCATGCCAAAGTATTACAAGCACTTCAACAAGCAGCAATTCTAGTATCTCAGAGGTCTCATCTTTTATACCAAAGCAGTCTTAATGTCAGAACAAAGATAGTTTAAATTCCCTCGAGTGTAGGGATCAAGCAAAACTTTCATTTTTCCTACTTGCATTGACATTGTCTGCGACAGATATATATATCTTGAATAATCTTCAGAAAGCCTCACTATTTAATTATTTTTGAGGATGTTTGCACCGTTGTTTTCAGATTATATTGAGGTTTTGTATACATATACACATTCACATGCCACTGTCATGGAGGCACTGATGGATTTCTATTCAGTGAAGTTCAAGTCATTCAAAATTCTTTCTGTTGAATATTAAGATTAATTCTTCTCATATGAACATGTATGCAAAATCTGGTCATGATCTACATCCAAATTATTATCTAATGGGGTGGAATACTTCAAATCTTGACTTTTGAAAGAATAGGGACAGTGAAGGACATGGTGTTAGGCTGTGCTGTGCTTTGTTGTGGCAATTCCGCTCTCTTTTATGAGCATCTCTGGTATGATTTTTGTGCCTTGAAATGAATGAAAGTGGGGGGGGAAGTCTGTAATATTACTGCTGCATGTGCTGCAAATTGGAATATGTTTGTTGCCTTTTAAGTCTGCTAAAGCTTCTGTGGTTTCCCCTAGGACAAATTTGAGGCAGTCACAGTAACACTGAGGAGCTACAGGCTCCCATACGTATAACTAAACAACACTAGAAACTCAGAGTCTCTATTACAAACTATGCTGACTAGGTTAGCACATTAGCCTAGTATTTAGAGTGGATTAATTTGAACATGAGGACTTCTCTGTTGTTTCTGAAACTTATAGTTGTTTTCCAAGTGAAAGTCTTGTAATTAAAAATACAATGTCTTTCATTTACATTTTCCCTATTTTATGCATGAAAATGAAGATGAAGTATCCTTGAATATTTTGATAGGGTTTTCTTTTTTTTATTACCTACAGACATAATACTAGACTTTAGATGCTGTAAAAGACACATACAAAAAGTGAGGAAACTTTTCCCTGTGCTCATGACTGAAAGAGTAGTATATTTAAATTGCAACATATGTCTGTTTTAAGGATGAATAATATGGATAACGATCTCCTGCTTGTGAGCATGAAAAATAGGCCACCTGCAGAGACTAGGGAGTTGTATAATCAGCAATTTTTTAAAAGGATTCTGAAACGGGGCTATGACCCCTGAAGAAGGGAAAGGTGAAAAGGAGGTCACAAAATGCTCATGATCGCTGGGGACAGTTAGTGGCTGTTAATTTCTGGCAGCTATCCAGTCTCTCCACAGTAGGGGAATGGATTTTTACACCTGCAGCTGGTAGTTAGAAATGGAACAATGTTGCCGCCAGCGATTAAGAGGTTTTTTCCTATTAATATAGGTTCTCACCAACAGGAACTACAATTGCATGTCACAAAATTAGGGGAGCTGAGGACAAGCAAACACAACAGGAGTTTATTGCACAAAAGAAGAATGATTCCAAAAGTCAGTCAAGCTTGCAAGAAATGTGAATAGGGATAGGGGATTAGACTAATTTTGGTGAAATCTATTAGATATTTACTCCCACTATAGCCAGTGGAAGAGAGTTAGCTGGGACCTTTGGGGATCCCTTCTAACAGTTATAACTCTACTTTCATAATTTTGGATTTTGCCTATGAGGCACGAGTTTGGAGAGCTGAAGTCCATCCACAGCTGAAGCGTGATCCTCAGCTAAGGCATTTTTCTTCTCCTGGTACACATATTTTCATCATGTTTTTCATCAGACCTGTAGTGCATGCAGTGCAGAGTGAACTGGCCTGCCCTGCTCCTCCCATCTGGCAGTCACTCCAGACCTTAATATCTATACTTTTTATGAGGGTTGGTTTACCACAGCTTAAAACTGTAGATGTAAGCAATTGCTTCATGCAAGACTGAAGGCTGTGTGGCAGGTAGATCTGAAAGCATCAGATTTATATGCATGAAAATATGTCAAACTGTGAGAAGAGAAATATCTGCCCAGGTTAGTTTACTCAATACTTTCAAAAAACAGTATTTATTTAGGGCCTTCTGCCTCTGGCTGCTCCATAGCTCTGTACAACTTTGAACTTCACAGTTTGTATAGTGGGTTAAAATTTTGCCTCCTTATAATAAGAAACTTTCAGAGACAATATTAATCCAGAAGGTAGTAATTTAAGTAATTTGCCCCAAGAGAAGCTGAGAAGATAGCTAATATCTTTTTTTATTGTGGCAGCAGATTGTTTATTTTTCATCAGAAATATGTTGTGGTATCCTAAATCTTTATTGATGAAGAAAGCATTCCAACAATGCTCATCAGGTTTTAAAATTAAAATGGTATATATTTATACCAGAACTAAAAAGTGAAATTATTGATTGGTTTACTTGCTGTCTTCATATGGTCCAGTGGTGATTTGAATGTTTATTTTTGTTTTTTAGTAGCTAAGGATGTCAACATTTTTTTTGATGAGTTAGAAGGTGTGAACAGCCCTTCCAAAGATGATGATTCCCTACTTCACCATGGTAACTTGACCAGTACTTCTGATGATGCCAGCAGGCTGGAAGTTGTGGGAGAGGTAAGGACACAGAATTATTAATACAATATTTATTCATGCTCATTATAAAGTTATAATAAATATAACTTGATTTTAAATCTCATTCTCTATCATCAAATTGTGTCTAATCTTTCCCATGAGAACTGGTTTATCATTCTAAGATTGTAATGCTGAAATATAAAATACCTCAAATTCAAAACTTTTGATTTCGTGCACTCTCAGTGAAAGATCTATACAAATCTAAGACTTCAATGCTTCTGAAAATGCTGGAAAATTTTCCCCTCTATTCATCCTTTAAGAGGAAAGAGTGTGGAGGAGATTTATCTACAACTCCCATGAGAAGCATAGGGTGTCAGTTATGAGACACATTCTCTTCCAATGAAGAACAAATATGATCTGGTGGTGCGTGATGGTGATTCAGAGAACATACCAGGGAGGGAACATTCAGCACATAGTCCCTTTTAAAATCTGTCTTAAAGCAGGCAAAGTGTCATAAACCCATGATGAAAATTTAGGCCTTAATTTCTTCCTGTGTCTTTTGTGTAGAAAGGAACAATATGCCCTTTAATTTCGCCTCTCACTGCCCTGCCACCCATGGGTGTTAGGGTTGTTTCTTCAACAAGTGAAGAGACCAGGGACTTCTCTCCTTTCCTCCACCTCAGGAATGGGGCTACATCTAGACTGCTTACTGGACTGGTCTGATGTTACCTGCAAATTGTGCCTGAATAATTTTTGGTAGAGGGTTGACTGGAACAGATCAGAACTGGCAGGGACCATGCTAGTAATTAAAAAGAGTGGAAAACCACAGGACATTGCTGAGGGCCCTGCCCTGACCCTGTTTTATTTACTAGTTTTGATAGAGTTTAGAAGAGGCAATTAGACATTATCTTTTTCAGGAGCTAGAGAGTTTTGTGGTGCAAGTTCTTTTGTGCAACACTGCTGAGAGAGATTTTCTTTGTTCTAGAAATTCAGAGCCCATAGAGAGCTGCGCAGACTCCTCAAATGTTTAGACAGATAATTAAAGCAACAAAATTCAGGACACCCTGAATATGTTTGACTTTGCTCACAGTTTCATCTTTTTTAATCATAGCTCTTCCCTAGCTTCCCATATAATGTACAAAGGACCCTCTTTGCCTACTTGTACCATTACAGGTTAATCGGAAATGGTATTCTGATGTTGCATTTTGGCACCATGTACCAAATGGTCTTTAACAAAAAGGAAGAGGTGAAAGGCACGTGATTTTTGTAAGTTAAAGAGGAAAAATTAACAAAATTATCAGAAGGACATGCTGCTGTAATGCAATAATATTGAAAAAACAGTACCTCGAAATCTTTTTCTCTGCTCTTAGATGTGTTTTTCTATATTTTAAAGGGAAAGGGAAAACCTTTGAGGAACATGAACAGATTTAAGGGGTGTTTTTGTAACTATAACTGAGGAAAATGGCAATGTAAGCATGGATTGTTTTGCTCTACAGCTCCTTTCTTATTATGCCAAAAATACATGTTGACTCTGACTACTGAACAGCAGGCTTGCCAGGAGGGTTAGAAATCACAACAGGACCACTAAGCTAACCCACAGCCTCTAAATCTCCTGCTACACCCTTCCTTTATTTAAATATGCTTTGGGCTGTTGGGGCTTTTTATGTCTTCTTGACAGAGATTTTTAATAGAAAAAGATAAAATGTGCCTCCTGAGCTGTTTTCACATTTAATGTTCTATGAAAAATACTTCTCATATCTTCATAATATAATTTATCAGCATGATATGCAGTATAGATATAAATAGTTTGCTACTGGTTTTTTCCTTAGAGATTAAATCTTTTTTCTTGCCTTCTTTTTGGCCTCTAAGAACTGTTCCATTGTACCAAGTCTGCCCTAACTTGTGCCAAGAGTTAGGAACTGTAATAAAAGAATGTTAGAAAAATTCCCTTCTTCCTTTAGTGAACTGGATGTACCAAGGGGATGGAACATTTGGGATGCTTTCATTATTTTTTCCATTTAATCAAAATGCCTGCTGAAAATCAGAAAAATAGCTTACACTAAACTTTTTGAATGGGAAAATTGTTTTGGGACAGGTTTCCTGTAAAAACAATTTTTCCTATTGTAATATTCACTTTGTGATTTAAATTCAGAAGAAATTTTCTTATGGAGAAAGTATTTTGAAAATTCCCTCCTTCCCCTAGATGTGAAAAAAAAAAATTCTTTTTGTTTTCATTTACTTGATTGTTTATTATAGGGCAGGGCTAATTTTGGCAGGAATAGCAGAGCAAGTTTTGGAAAAGCAGAGGTAAATTAGCTCAGCCTTCCCTTCAGCTTAGAGCTGGGCTGATCTTGAGGTTCCTGAAAATTCGGCCCTTTATACTTTTCAGAGGGAGTGATGTTTGTTCCCATGTATCCTTCACAGTGTATATTTCCTGCATAAAACACTCCAACCATTGCAAACTGCCATGCAATTTCAACTTGTCTGAAAGTGAGAGCTTAAACCCTGGGCAGGACTTGTATAATGTGGTAGTAGTGTTAAATTGTGAGGAGGAACTGTAGAGAATTTAATTTCATGACTTACTGAAAAAAGACCAGTAGTTTGGTCTTTGATATCTCAGGAGAGTGACCTGTTTGTCCTCTTATTAACAGTGAAATCAAGTTGTGTTTTTCTGTCAGACCAAACTTTTTTTTTTTTTTTTTAAGAAAAGAGACAGTATTTATTGATTTTACTGGTTTTATGTGCTGCTACACCTAACACCAGAAGTTCTTTCCAAATAAATACAAATAAATCCATCCTCAGCTATTCCTTAAGGAAGGAATATTCTGTAGTTAGTTTGATGAGGTATGGTGAGGTAGGTAGAGAACCTTCATATTGTTGTCTGTGTCCTATGGGGCAAAGTAATGAAAATCTCCATGCCAGGTTTTAGTGTTACTCACTACAGTAAATGTTAATGATATTGTTAATGTTTACTCTTTCCACATAGACAAAGACATTCAGCCATATTAAGTTCTTAATTCTAAATTTACAGTTCAGTAACACTATTCTCTGCTCTACTGTATAAGAAATTATTCCTAATCTTGTGGAGGGTGGTGGGGGAAGGAGGTTTGCTTGTACTTTCTGTTCTCTCCTATCCCATTCCCATACGTCCAAGCATTTTCCTAAGGCCTCCTGATGCCCCTTGAGATCCCCTTAAGTAGGGAAGTTTGTGCTCCTCTCAGATGAAGTCAGAAGCACTGTATGTGAAGAGCCTAAATCTTGAACAGCTTGTTGTGATTTCCTTATCTTTCCTGTTGAGTATTACTGAAAACTGATGATGCAAACAGCAATGCACCAATTGTCAAGGCAAATTAATATTACTAAATTGCTTGATTTTCTCTTTACAGGAAGTACCTGATAAGAACAAAATCAATGGACTATATTTTAGAGATGGGAAATGTCGGATCGACTACATCCTTGTGTATAGAAAATCTAATCCACAGACAGAGAAGAGGGAAGTATTTGAGAGAAATATCAGAGCTGAAGGACTTCAAATGGAAAAAGAAGTAAGAGATCTTTCTTAAAATAACTTTCATGTCGAAGCTATATAGAATCTGGGGGTATGATTTACTCTGAAAGTCCTTCACTCTGTTGTAGCTGTAGAAAAATGCTTTTAAGCATGCCTAAATATAGGCCAGAGCAGTGCAAAGTGTAGCGTAAAGGACCTCACCAAAGTGTAGCCTAAAGGAAAATCAGGGATTGAAGGCCAAAACAGGCCATTACAGTCATCTTTTTCAACCTTATGCACAAGTAGGCCACAGAATTTCATCTGGTCTGCTGTGCAAAACAAATAAACAAGTGCTGGGTTTGAAAGGCCTAAATTCTACTGAGTGCAATCCATATTTCTGCAGCTACATTTTCTTCTAGCTACATGCTCCACTGTTTGCTGAGGCTCCTGGTATTCTTTCCAGAGACCTAGCTAGACCCCTGCCCTCCTTCATCTGTCAGCTTAGGCAAAGTGATGTGAGAAGTATTTCAGTAGTTTGAAAACAGCTGAAAGTTTCTCCTTCTGACTTAACCCTAAGCATTGAAATAATTGGACAGTACATATGAATCATTTATATCTATGTTATTTCCAACATATTGTCATAAATTAGTAGATCTTTTATGGACAAGAGTAGAGAAATTAGCAAAGTGTCTAAAATGTATTGATATGTTAGGTAGCAGGAGCAAGGTTTAAAGAGACCATATCTCTTTTGCCAAGACTATGATCTTCCTTAAAATTTGATAACGTGTTTAAGCAGGGCTTAAGCCTCTCTTCTATCCAGTACAGGTATTGCTGAGTGTTTAATTTTATTCATGCCTGGTGGGCTCACACTCATCCTAATATACATTGTCATGCTGCCACTGATGGAAACAGAAGAGGAATTTTCAGGATATAGGCTTTGATCAATTAAGCAGGTGTTACACATTATCTCCCTTTCTTTCACTGAATTCTTAGTACATGTGTAAATATTCTGTCTATGTGCTTGAAATGCACACTTCTTTGGTGAACACTGGGGAGGGAAAAAGGAAAGCCTTTACAGAAAAATGAAAATGTCTCTTTTTAAAAAAAGGTTTTGATTGAACATGGTGTATGTAAGTGTATTAAGAGCATTTACTGGTTACACCAAAAGTTACCCTAAACTGTTCCTTCAAATAAGCTGGAAGTCATCACCTTCAGTGCTGCAGTAATTGGTAGATATTTTCAATGCCAGAGATTGTTCATTATTACATTTCCTGTTATGCTACTGTCTATAGGAGTTGTAACCCAACATCCAAGAACATGAGAGTGTTGCTGCAACTATTCACCTTTACATCCTAGAATTCTGCCCTGCTTCCACCAGGAGAGATGATGACAAAGTCTCTGAAATTTGGGCAGTGTAGAAAATGAATGGGGAATGAATCCTCCCTATTAATACATATGTCCAATGGTACCAAGTAATTTTTTCGTATTTTGTGGTTTTTGCAGATGTATTACTGTCCTAAGGTCAACACTGAAAACTATGAAATCACTTTATATTTTAGGTATTATGAAACTTATTGGAACATTCTGCACTGAAAACGTCTTCAAATTGATTATTTAAGCACTTATTATAGAGGTGATTTTGGCTTTCAAGACTATTTATTTGGGCTTTGCTGCCTAGGCTGCATGAATGAATAATTTGATTATTCATTTCAGTTTCTATTTTGCTAGTGACATGCAGTTTTCTTACTAATCTCACTTGCCCTTGGTGTGACTTCTTGCCAGCGTCAGTAATTGTACATTTTCTAAATTCAGACTGATCAAAATGAGGTTATGCTACATGAATCGGGCTAATGTTTTTAAAATCTAGGGTAGCAATCTTTTTTAACATATAAACTCTGACCTAAAATTAAACCCTACCATGTACATTTTATGATGGTGTTAGTTTCTAAATTTAATTATAATCCCGAAGGAAATATGTGCATTCTTAGTACATGCCCTCCCCCATCCCTAGAGATTAAGAACAGTGCTGCATAACACTTAGCTTTAATCTAAGGTGAGTGATAACCTAGTGTCTAGAATATTTCTCATTATTTTTACTTCTCCTTTTTTGAGATTACACATCTTTTTGAGTTAGTTCTGGAAAATTATAACTGCAGGGCTTTTTTTCAAGTTGTTCACATGCAATACACTGCTTCCACTGGAAAAACGTTTGCTCCCAGATGAAACAAGAAAACTGTCTGTGGCTTTGGCCACAGAACATATCCAGAGGCAATACGTAGTAACTGTTGGACTGAAAGAAACTTTTTATCTTCTGTGAATTTTGTGTGGTTGTTGGTTCATTCTCCTTTGACTACTGGCTGTTCATATCTTGGCATTCGATTATGTTACCTCTGTCCTGTTAATGCAAAACCATTGGCAGAGAAGAAAACTTACAGAGCTATCCACACTGCAATTTCCAACCCATTTGCCTCACTGCAGGGAGGAAGAAATGCACTGCAGTGGCTCACTGACAAGTACAGCACAGTGAAATTCCCAGGAAGTGGTGAATGCAGGGAGCAGAGTGTTCACTTAGCAGCATGAAATGAGAAAGTGAATCTAAAATGAATTCACGACAGCTGAGATAACTTCAGGCACAATGTCAAGATCATGTAGCTGAGAAAGGTCTGAACACATTTCTGACTCTAGGAAAAGGTGGTAGTGTTTTGCAGATATTCCCCAATGAATTCACACTCACAGTCTTCAATTGTACCACAACACTCTTCCTGGGAAGTTCTGCCAGGTTTGATGCTCAGTCCATGAAGTAGTAAAGAATGAGGGGATCCCAGACCAAGGAACAGATAATTTAAATAATGAAAATATTAACAAAAAATAAAAATAATGAAATCATAGAAAAAAAGTGATAAAACATTTTTGAAGAGTGAAAAAAATTAAAATAGTAAAAATAAAATTAAATAGTAAAGATTTTAAATTGAAAACAACACTCTAAGAGTGAATGCTAATTAAGTGGTACAGTACAAGTCATTTTGTGATGCTTCTCCTTTCTTTTCTGTGTATATTTGTTCTGGATAGGTTGGGTGTGTTGACTCTGTCACAGCCAGACACTTCCAGACCACATCCAACACATATGATCACATGCAGGGGTGCTCAAATAAGGTAATCAGAAATGTAGGTCACTCCTGGAAAAGAGATCCTATTTTCTTTTCAGCCAGGTGTAAAATTTCCTTTATTCATTTATCCTCTTTTCCAATGTCCCACAAGTGAGATAAGTGTGAAATTCTGGTTCTGGGATCCTTGATGATCCTGCTGCTCTCATTTTTCAATACTCTTTGAAAAAGACTCATGTGTGGGGAAAATAGAGTATGTTCTTATGGGAGAGGAGGTACCAATCACACTGTAAGTTGTAGGCACTGATACCATCTGTAAATATCACATGAGACTCATCACTTCCAGAGCTGGTAGACAAAAGGTTAACAGGGTCCACATTCTGATGGTACGTTTCAAATTCATCTAAATGAGATTTAGATCAACCCACTGACATGCAGAAGAGAATTACTTGTGATCATTTTTATGTGAAGAGAAAATATAGATAGTGCCTGTTATTCGAAATTAAATGTTCATCCCTGTGGCTCAGCAATTTTTGGAAAACCTATCTTTTCAAGAGGGAATGAAGAGTCAGAATTACTTCAAGCCCATGATATTTTTCACAAGAATAAATATTTATAAATTTAACCTCTTGGTCAAAATCTGGAGAGGTACCCTTTCCCCAAATTATTCCTGTAGCATGAATTACTGTTTACCTGTCCTAAATGACCAGGTAGAACTAAGTTGTTGTCAAGAGTATCTACACAATTCTGATACATGAATACAGTATTATAGATATCTTTCAGTTAAGATACTTTAAGATATACTATGATAAACATGCATGGAGGCAGCCAGCATGCAGCAGCTAATTTGTATTACTCATTCACTTGAACACTTTTTAAGCTGCACTGTAAAGTAAAGCAAATGCAGGATAGAGGTAAGAAATTTATACTGAATGAACAAACATGGACCACACTTGCATGTGTAATTTGTTCAAGAGAAAAATAAGAAAGTCATCCAGTGTTTAACTAAAAGTAGTCTATCCAAAATGAATCTGATGTTGGTTTAGGATCTAATCATGTAGACCTAGGAACAAACTACCTTTACTTTGAACTTGGCATGATTTTTGTGGTTTTTCTGCTTCTCATGACTACACTAAACTAAGGCATACAGAGTATTTCTACTACTAAATGTACTTGATGCATTATGCTTAATGATTGTGTTCAAAGTTTTTAATTTACAGATTATAAGTTGATTTTAAGCAGTTTACTGGACAAAGCAATTGACGGACAAGTAAAAAGTGAGTGATAGAAATGCAGTAAATGGGAACTAAGCACATAACTAGTGAAAATAGTATTCAGGCCTTTTATTTTATGTATTTTGTGTATTTGTTGTAACTAATATCTCAGTGTAAAAGCAATTAACTAGTTTAAACCAATAGCATTCCTTACTGCCCTAGAAAGCAGGTTTCCTCCCAGCTACTGCATGCAGAATGTGCTTCAGAAACTAGCTTCAGTTATTTTACGAGTAACAGCCAATCCATTTGGACTTTTGCTGGCACACTGATGTTTGCATCTCCCTGATAAAAGATGTCAGTGTAGTGCTAGTCTAGTTTTTGGAAGAATCCAAGTTGTTGTGGTTTTTGTGTTACATGCCTGATTAAAAATTTAAACTTTGCCACCATAAGTGTCAAGCTGTCACCAGGGCACTTCTAATTGCATTCGTTCCCTGCCTCAAGCAGCAGCTGACATTTCTGGTGCAACATCTGGCATCAAAAATGCAGCTGGTGTATACAATAGGCAGTAAAAATATATAATAGGTGTTCTCTGGGGAAAACCCAAAAGAACAAGAAAGAAAAGCACAGTATAAGCTTTAGCTGGGTTGTATGAACAAATATCTACTAGTGGGTAAACTCTGAGTCTTAAGTTATGTTAACACGACGCTTGAAGTTATCTTTTGAAATCTTTTTCAGTAGTTGATGCAATATAATTACAGAATACTATTATTTCATTACTTTTCAAGGTTGCAAACAGATGTAGAGAGCTTCCTGAAGAGCTAGTAATAGTTGTGTAATGCAGTTTCTTTTAATGTGGCTGTCTGTAACTTCATACTAGTGGGGAAGGACATAAGAGGCTAGAAACACGTATTCAGTAAGATACCTATATTTACCAGCAAATTGGAGTCTGCTTCCAAAATTATGAATGTTGAGAGAAATTACAGATGACAGAAAGAGCATACAGAGTATCTCTGTGGCTTTTAGCACGTCCCTGAGTGTAAAAGGAAAATAGACTTATAACCGTGTCAAAGTCAGGTAAATCTTAGAAAAAAAAAAACATGAAAAAGCTAAGAACTTCAAAGACTGAAACTTCTGAGCACTAACTGTGTTCAGAAAGTGATGATGAGAAAGAGATATTATAATCAACAACTATTGCTTCTGAACTTAATCAAATACTATCATCTTTCTGGAAAAAATGACATTTACTCCTTTTTATTCTTCTTGTTGCTAGTACTGCAGAGCCAAAATAGTTATGAGAGACTGATCTGCTTTTTTCTGGTTTGTGCGTCATCACTGCAATTGTTCATGAGATTCCTGTTACATAAATGTTTTTCCTGATTGTGATTTATGGGTAGAAAAGAATTAAGCTGACTTCCAGACCCCAAGTGGCACTTAGAGATCTGAGTTAGAAAAGGTGTTTTATAAATGTAGTTTATGTAATTTGATTCTCTGAGCAGTGCACAATAAAATCTCAATGCCTTTATAGTTGATTTCAAGTATATTTTTCAGTTATGGTTTCAGTTTATCCAGTTATTGAAAGAACAATAACTTTTTTGTAGCTTATTGCTCCTATAGATGTTAATTTAATCAACCAGGCATACAGTTTAAACCAGAGTGCTTAGTCTTTGGTCAACTGACTTTTTACAGTTTGCCAGGAGAGTTTGTGTGGTAGCCTGGAGCAAGTGGCAGGTCAGCTGGAGAATCTTTTCCTGGCTGCTAGGGGTTTTTTGGCACTCATATCCTTTCCCTGTTGTGTTGAGCTTACTCTGGACCTATCAAAAGCACCTATCCACTAGAGAAAAGGGTGTCTAGGGAAAGCTTCCATGACTGAAACTATGTCAGCTCTCCTCTAAGCTTTTTGACAGAAGGAAAGATAGCTATGGGCATGCCAGTGTTCTCACATAAGCGTGTACTAGGAAGCACCAGGATAAGGGTGAGAGTGGTGGTTATCCCTACTGTGCATACATAGTAGGTCAAGCAACATGCAGGATGTCACCCATGGCTAACAGGTTTCCTTTAGGCCAAAGTGGCATTTGGACAAAACTAGGCTTTCTTGATCTTTGGAGAAGATGAGACCTTGTATTGGGTTTGCATAACATGGTTTTGGTGGTACATTGGGCTACCGGGATGGCTTCTGTGAGAAGTCATTAGGAGTTTCCCTCACATCTATCAGAGCCAGTGCCACATAGCTACTAGATGAACCCACTGTTGGCCAAAACTGAGCCCATTAACAATAATGGTAGCATTGGCCATTGTTGACTGAGCCTGTCAACAACCTCTGTGATAAGGTATTTAAAAAGAAAAAAAATCTGCTGCAGAACAGCAGCCAAAAAAGGGGAATGAGAAAATGTGAGAGGAACAACTCTGCAGACACAAGGTCAGTGAGGAAGGAGGGGGAGGAGTTGCTCTAGATGCTGGAGCTGAGATTCCCCTGCAGCCCGTGGTGCACACCATGGTGAGGCAGCTGTGCCCCTGCAGCCCATGGAGGTCCACAGCAGAGCAGACCTGTAGCCTTTGGAGAACCCCACACGGGAGCAGGTCGATGCCCAAAGGAGGCTGTGAACCTGTAGGAAGCTCACACTGGAGCAGGCTTCTGGCAGGACCTGTGGCCTCCTGAAGAGAAGAGCCCATGCTGGAGCAGATTTGTTGGTAGGACTTGTGACCCAGTGCAAGAGATCCACACTGGAACAATCTGCTCCTGACAGACTGCATCCCATGAAAGAGACACATAGTGGAGAAGTTTGTGAAGAACTGCAGTTTATGGAAAGGACCAAGTTCAAAAAGTTAGTGGAGCACTGTCTCCTGTGGAAGGGATTGTGCAGAAGGGTCTGTGCACTGAATCAAGGGAAGAGTGTGAGGAGTCCTCCTGAGGAGGAAGGAGTAGCAGAGACAACAGGTAATGAATTGACTGCAGCCCTCATTCCCTATGTCTTCATACCACTGAGTAGGAGGAGGTAGAAAAAAGTTGGAGTGAAGCTGAGCCTGGAAAGAGGAAAGGGTTAGGGAAAGGTGTTTTAAGGTTTGGTTTAATTTCTCATTATCCTATTCTAATCTGATTAATAATAAGTTAAATTAATTTCTCCAAGTTGAGTCTATTTGACCCATGATGGTAAAAAAGCTAGGTGATTTCTCTTTGTCCTTATCTAGATCTGTGAGCTTTCTCTTCTATTTTCTCCCCTGTCCTGATGAAAAAACAAGTGATGGAGTGCCTTTAGTGAGTACCTGGCATGCAGCCAGGGTCAACCCACCACAGATGTAGTTCAATATTACTCCACTACTGTAACCAGTATCAAAAATTCTGTAGTTTCATAGACTCTAGTAAGTTGTTTCAGTCTCTCACTTTTCTGATCCTGTTATTCAGTATGTAAATATCTACAGCTAATGAACTTACAGTACAAATTGTGCAGCCTGCAGGCTCTGTATTTTCATGAGCAGCATAACATATTATTATTAGTAGGCGCAGTTTGTCATTTAATGTTTTAAGTGCTGCATCTGGTTGCATCCACGAATCATGGACAGGGACATCAACGTGACATAAACTATGCTTGCAAAAAGGGAGCCAGACTGAAATGCAAACCCTACCACAAGCATTATAAATGAAAGTTCTTCCAGCTATTTAATTTTAAACATTGGGCTGTTTATTTCTCCCCACTTCAGTCAGAGCAAGTGGAAATCAGATTGGTCTTATTATCTAATGCACATAGCAAAAGAAGTCTCTTTTCAGCAATGTTTTACAGAAAAATCTGTTGGTACAAGCAGAACAATGTCCTTTCCCAGGGAGTGTTCTGTACAAAAAAAACCATGGTCACTAAACAGTGAAGTTTCAAGCTATCTGAACTTCTGAGGGAAAAGTTTTAGATTTCAAGTGCTCTGTCAACTGTACAGCACAATGGCAATTTAGAAGAAAAATTTGAGGAGATACATGAAAGTCTGGATAGAGAGGGTCTGAATTCAAATTTCAGAATGCAGTCCTTAAAATAAATTTCTTGATTATCTGAGGGAACCCATAAATGAATGTTTCAGAGTTGACAAGTGCCAACCTTTAACAGGACTTTGTAAAACTAGTAGACAAAGCAAATGTTACTGAAAACTTGATCCACTTTTTTGAAAAAATATGGCTTTTTCAAGGAATAGGGAGGTAATACAGAAAATACATAGATAACTACATAACTAAATAGAAATTTAAAAGCCATTGACATACTTCTTTCAGGAACAGGTAAAATTTCTTGTCCAAGAATTTACTGTCATCAACATCTACAAATCAGAACATCAAAAATCTTTTGAAGAAAAAAAACCAGACAGGCAATAGATTAAGAAAAAATTATCATGATTATATATGAAAAGTCACCTTTCCCTTTATAATAACTAGTCTTAAACTGCAATTATTTTTGAGATGTTGTTTCACCTGCCAGCAGCATCAGGAATAAGTACAAAGCACAAGGCTACAATCACTTAATGCACAGTGAGAGTTTTCATTGCCCAAAGGTGACATTACTGGTTTGCTGCAACCCTCCCTTAAAGTAATGGCTTAATATGCAAAAATCTAAAGTTGTCTCTAGGGAACAGAAAGACAGAGTATATAGAAACCCAGCAGTAGGTTTTGTGTACTCATCTTATGTTAATGATTTTGATGTTGAACTTGTTTTGAGCAGACAGCACAGTATTCACAGCATTATGCATCTAAACCAAATAGTAATGATTGGTCTTGGTGGACATTTACATCTTCCCCTAAAGCCTGAGCTGTTGTGGGGCTGCCCCCCTGAAAGTAATGCCAAGAGGGGAGCATGAACCCTTTCTCACTGCTCTTGGAAAAAAGACTCCAGGCACCCTCATTGTCTGATTTTCTTTGTTATATAGGGTTAAGTCAGTGATGGAGCAAGTGAAGCATTGGTGCCCTGTGCCTTGAACTACCTGTATTTCACTTGTGGCAACAGAACAAAATAGAATTAATCAACTACATCAGGGCTCAACTTTCTTGAAAAAGGCCTTTCAGTTTATGGATCTCTGGGCCCAAAAGAAATGCAGAATTATCCACTGCATATTTACATATTTGTTTCTTGCTGCTTGAGTGGTAATGGTGTTGTAAATGAAGTTTTAAAAAGCCTGACCTGAGGGAAAAATATTTCTGAGATAGCCATGCTAACTGAAACTTCTGTCAGCCAGTTAGTCAAGTCCTCCTGTTTAAAGTCTTATCTGGCTTACAGAACTCTCTTCTGTGCACAAATTATCTTTTATTTTGTTATCTGAAACCTCTTGAAAGAATCTGTAAAAGTACATTTTGGACAAAACAGTGTAAACCCCCTTTTTTTTTCCTCTTGGAGGTCCTCGTGGTACTCTGCTTACTACTCCTCTTAGGTACAGCTTGTTTTTGTTAATAGACTCAAATAGACCTTTCCATTTATAACAAGATTGATTCTCCTTTCTTAAAATATAAGAACTTTGTGCTTACTTTTTTTGTCTAAAGGCCATCTCTTACACCTTTTTAAACTTCAAAATTTTTCATGAAGAATAAAGCCACCGCAGTGAAAATGTAGATAGGAGAAGACCAAAATGGAGACATGTACATCTGGAAGCTATGACTCTATACTTTGTCTTGCAACATGCAAAATTTGTGTTCTTCTTCTCAAGAAACTTGTCTTTTTGTATTTAGATTTCTGCATCTTTTTGTGCCTTATAAGCTGATAATCTATTCTGTGACTTCGTTTTCTGGGGAATCTGGAGAAGCTCCAGAGTGCTGATGGGAAGGCAAGTCTGAAGGTCAGCTTCATGAAGCAGAGCTGTTACCAATGCTAAATGGTCATGTAGTTTTTCTATAGAATTCTGTACATTTTCTATAGATTACAGCCTGGACCTTTAATCACCAGAGTTCTTGAAGTTGTACTGTGAGTGCTACTGCTATTGGAAACTGCGATTTTCTGAGACAAGATTGTATTAAACAAATGTCCTGAAACAGCAGCTGAGAGGATAGAAGCTGTGACATTCCAGGTCAATGTTATTGTGCAAATTTATGGATTTTATCATTAGCTTCAGAAATTCGCAGAGAGACGGATTCAAGTAATGAAATACAGAACATACTGACCAAATTCAAGAGGCCTTTTAAATTACAGAGGACACTGATGGGAGGCTTTGTTATTTAAAGATCTTAATTTCCATTTGTCTTCTCTGCAGGAAGAATGAATAAGGTGGGATGGGGAAAATGGATGGCAGCTAAGGCCTTGTAAAATGTTCTGAATCAAATGCTGCCGCTGTGATATGTCCCAGACAGTTGAGCAGTGCACTAGAGACACCCATGAAGGTGCAGTTGTAGGAAGTAACGTGTCTCTGCTACTGCAGAAGTTGATGTGGGTGGTGAGGAAGGTAACAGGAGTCCAGGAAAAATAAGGTGGTTGTACTGCAGAGCCCCAAGAGGAAAGAAATCAAACGTATTGACCGTAGTTGTTGACAATGTACATAATCTGACTAGGTAGGAACAAGCCCTTAACATGCATCAGTTCATCTCATTCTGAGGAAAATAGAACAAATTAATTACACCTTGAAGGTGTCTGTTCCTCTCCATTGCAGATATCTAGATCTGTATCACACCTGTGGTGTCTGCTCCTTGGGAGTAAGCGTTCGGGGAACTTCTGAGAATCAGTGGGCTCAGAGACGTGATACTGTCAGTGTTTTGATACAAATATAGTGGGCTGCCAGTATCCAACAAGGGAAATCAGGTCAGATACCTGTCACACACCATATCTATAGACTACTCAAGATAAGTGTTTTTGTTTGCCCTCTGTGCAAGTGTTGCCTTTACATTTATATTAATAGATCTGTGGATGCAAGATCATCTCCAGTACTGGTGTAATGTAAAGTATACAACTAATGGAATTGTGTGACAACTGCAAATTTCCATTCTAAAACCCCCAAGCTATGGAATGGATTTCTATTTCTGCAGTTTTTCCATTATTTGACTTTTTTTATTCTTTGATGTTTTGACTGGGAATTGATGACTGCTTGCCATGCCCATTTACATTTCCATCTTGGGCTGGTTTTTTGTCTGTCTTATGAAAGGAAACACAGTTCATGTCTCCTACTAATGTATTATTCCAGACAAAATGCACAACACAAAAATGATTTGGGAGAGGTGAGCACATTAGAGTTTTGGGAAACGGGGGAATTTAGAATGATGGTGAGAAAGCATAAGAGGACACTAGAATCAAAATGTGGAGGCATATCCACATTAAATCATGGCAGATATGTAAGAAAACCCCCCTTCTCATTGTATAACTACCACTATAAAAATGTGAGTGTAAAATCTCTTTGGAAATACAACACAAGCTCTTAAATCTTGAAACGATTGTTTTGCATTTATGGAGAATGCCTTAAGAGAATACAGCAAAGGAGAAAGGCAAGGAAATAATAATCACTAGTATAGATTAGCAAAGAGTTTTAGCTGAGGAAAGGGAAACATTTTGAATCTGTGAAAATATTTCATTTAAGCAGATTCAGTGTAGGCACACAGTCTGTGGTAATTGGGAATGAGACTGCCGAGCATAATCCCTCGTGGGCTACAGCTGTGTAGGACAGGTGAATAGTATTGAAGGCAATGAAACGGAGTGCTGAACACTCCAAACATGTACTGACCAAGCACAAAAGAGTAGATAGGGCTCACAGGTGTAATCATGTAAGATGAAGGGTGTAAAAAGTTGTACTGGAAAATAATAAAGTGTTGAAGCCTTCTTCAGTGTTGGTTGTACCTCCTCTGTCAATTCAGTATTAAATACCTGATATTAAAATGATGTGCTAGTCATTAAAAAGGCTATCTTTACAAAAGAGAAAACAGATATAATCCAGTGAAATACCAAAGCATGCTATTTTGGATGGACAGTATTTTAAAATAAAACAAAGTGAAAATTTTCACATGTTTCCTGACAAATTTTTGGAAACCTTTTTCCAATTTGCTCAATTTTCATAAAAATTTATTCAGTTTGTTGTTGCAGCAAAATACTTTTCTCTCTTAAATGGCATCACAGCTGATCACTGGAATGTTCATACAGGACAAACCATGTCTTGCTAGCAAAAGCTTTTATATGCTATCTTCTTAATTCATTTTATAGTTTATTTGGAGTTCATGAAGGATATTTTCCATTAGACAATATGTCACATAGAAGAAAACCCATAGTGCTGGGCCACAATTTGGCTCAGGTCACATCAGGAAGTACATGGACATGAATGGATTACTTGCACTTATATTCCTTAGCATGTGCTGAGAGATTATCACAGTCACTTCCTAAAACTCCTAAAACTAAAATGGAAACAAATATGTGTCAGTTTTTCTTGAACACCTGGAATTTGTATTTTCTAAATCATGTACATGCACCTCTAAACACCTGACAGGCATTGTAACTCTACAGTGAAGCCCTGGACCACTATCAACAAACTATTACCAATATCCAAAAGCACTGATCTCTTTCATTGTGTTTCTCTTCAGTTCCTAGCGTCTTGTAGATTGAGTTGTTTTAAGTGTATTCCTCTGAGAAAGGGAAGATGTATTTCTCATGCCCTTAACAGCTATGTGGGTGTGCAGGGCTTTTNTATAAAACCTGAAGATCTCAGGAAGCAATTTTAAGTAAAATAATAACATATTCCACAGTAAGTACAGCACATAGATACTGTTGAAACTCTGATGGATATCGGATGTGTTTGAAGAAAATTTTGCTTTTAATACCACTTTTGCCTGAGTCCTCTGTGATTTTTATCAAATAGCTATTGATTTTAGTATTACGAAAGCAAAATATGTGTGTGTGGATGTTGACAAAGTGTTTAAGTAAAGAACTATTTCTGCCTTCTTGACAGAGTTTATTACAGTAATATCCACATGAGAGCATAATATAGGGCTTCTTCTTTTATCCCTCCCTTTTAAGCGCTCTTAGTCACTCATATATTCCTTGCAGCCCCACATGCCAAGTTCTAGCAATTCATGTCTGGTGTTAGATAGGATCTGACCTAAACGTCCTTTGCTACAATTTAATCCAGTTATTTCTTGCCTGATTAAGAAGGAAAATGGAGTGCAGTCCATTCCCTTCCTATTCATAACTATTTGTTACTTATTTTTAAAATGTTACTGTGGTTTCTGCTTAGTATTTCCTTTGGGGTTTTGAATTCCATCTGTGTTTTGAACATTTTTCCCCTAGGTAAAGTTTCCCAAAACTCTTTATCATTCTTATTGTCCTGCTCTGATCTTTCCTTAATTAATCCATCTATTTCTTACTTAAGCTGTATTTTACCCCCTGCTGAATACCTATATAAATAAAGGACTAGGGAATTTGAGTCCTTTATGCTCTTAATTTGATTTTTACTTTTTTAAATCTTTCTGCATCTTACCCTCGTCTGGCTTCTATTGCTGACTTATATTCTTGATCCTAACAGTGATATTTCATGTATTCATATTTTCTGCATCTCAGCCACCTCTCTATCTTCTGTGCTACAAGAATGTGTTTGTCAGACATTAGAGTGTAACATAAGAAGACATTTACCTAAGCACAGAGCATGGTTTTCTCCTCCCCCATCTTCCTTTGCTCTTCATTATACATTAAAAATATTTAAGCGTTACATAAGGGCATCACTTTAGGCACTTGGTGACATTTCCAACATTAGACTTTCTATTTTCTTGTCAGTGTTGCTGCCACTGCTCTTTCCACCAACAATGTGCAGTGGTGATGATTGCTCAGTTGTTACCCAGAGCTCTTTCCTTATTAGTATTTTGATATTTTCTTGTTAACCTTTCATGTTTTAAAGAGTGGGATGGCATCTGTGTTAGATGAGACCTTCACTTAAAATGTGCCAGAAAAAATATTTTAAAGCTTTCAATACTTTTTTTCCCATTTTGTGCTTGAATACCATCTGGACAAAGCAAGAGTCCCCACATTCTTGCTCTCTTGGTAGTTTGGAAAATTTATTATATGTATGTTTTATACAAGGTTCCTCAAGGTCAAAAGTTAAGATGACTTCCTGTTACTTTTTCAAACTGAAGTTTTAAAAAATAGACATCTCTAATTTGTTGTGCTCCAGAGGCTGCTATTGGCAGAGAATCTGACGTTGGAGCTGCCTCCATCATACATCGTACATCACACACAGCCAGAGTGATAGGCAGGACTAGTTGCCTTCTGTGGTGGTGAGAGGAACCTGGAAATGTGACTTTGATTAGGAGATGAGCAAGCAAGATGCTGATGGGATTCTGGAGGAGGAAACAAATATACCACTTAGAGAAGTATTTGTCAGTTGTGTTTCTGGATATGTGTGTGTAAGACACAGAAAGGGGGAGGAAGAGTTGCTTTGAAATATTGTGCTGCAGGAATTAGTTAATTAGTTTTTGTCAATTTGTAATCTTTCCTTTTTTGAAGAGCAATATGGCAATTACGGACAGCAGGGTAATAACATTATTTTAGAAAATAAATCCACTAGCTGTTCTACTCTGATGATAACAATTGAGTTCAAAGCTTTCAGTCCCTAGTACTAAGAACTAAGAGAGTTATGTGCCATTCGATTTTAATACCATTTCTTCCTTAACCAATGCAAAGTACATTTCTACACTATACTTCTCGGACATGCTGGATGTTATATTTTAAATATTTGTTAGGAACAACAGCCTGCAGTGTATGTGCAATTATAATACCATAAGAGGTGGTTTGTTGACATAGTGTTCTGCAATTTGCAAAATTTTTCCCATTGTCTAGTGATGTAACACAAATTAGTTTCCCCCCACTTTTAAAATATCTTTTGTAATATTCATTGAGCCAAAAATGCTGTGTTTTTAAGAAAATTCCTATCAACAAAATGATTATTATCTATAGAGCCATTGGTGTATGAACCATATTGCTTTGTGTCAAAAAACCATCTAGTGGAATTATAATTTTCCTGTCAGGAAATCTTTGTAATAGAAGAAAATATCTATAAAAATGCATCTATAAAGAGCTTGAAAAACTGGGATTATTAAGCGAAGTGAGATCATAATTTTATTTCCATGTTACATTTCTATACATCCCTGTAGAAGAGAACGAAACAGATTGCTGTAAGCATATTCATTCCAGAGGTACAATAGATGAGAATTTCAATTCTACTCCAAAATTTTGCACTTAATAAAAGGATCTGAATAGTACCACAGAGCAAAAATCTCTTTTGTAACTTTTGTTTCACTTTTGGACTGTGAATTCTCTGCTGCAGCTCTGAGAGGTACAGCCCAAAAAAAAAAAAAGGGCAAAATAATTAAAAAAAAATCTAGAAATATTTCTCTGCCAATAGATAAAAAAGACCTTTATACTTTCCCAAGCTGAACAAGCTGTCTTTTGTTAGCTGGGGGCTTGGGGGCTTCTTAAAGACAATAGTATTTTTTATCTCTAAAAAAGGACAGTATTGTCTATTAAGCAAAGAATCCTTATTAGAGCAGTTTCCGTGGTACAAAGGAATTTGGAAAGGGGGATTCTTTGCCAGTGTATGTGTGGCCCTCATTTCATGGCATCATAGGAATCTCAAAATCCAAAATTTTTCTGCAAACTATTTCAGGATTAGTACCACCACTTGGCAACATATGGAATCAGATCAAAACTAATGTTATCTCATGTGATAGTGGTGATGTCTTTCAAGAAAAAGAAAACTTGTTTGTTTTCTGCAACTCCTCTCATTAAATCTGCATGTAAGAGCTCTAAACTAGGAGAGAAAATCATCTCTGTGCTCTATCACATTTATCTGAACCGTTAAGATACTGAGCTCCATCTGGTGCTGCTCAGCTCTTCTGTGTCATACAGGAGGTGTTTTCATCCAGCACCTTATGTCACTAGGCACACTTGGAACAACAATAATTGATCAATACCAGAGCTCATGTTTAGATGTCTGCCTTCACAATTCATTGTGTCATGTGTGGGCATTGCTTTACCACAATAAATTAGAACAGTCTGAAGCAAATTCATAATTTGCCCTTGTCATACCTCGACCTTATTTAATTTAAAGCGTGTCTAACAAATGAAGGGATTTGTACACAGATGCACAAAGGATCCAGAGTTTTGCCTTCTTAGAGACATTATGTATTTCAATTTCACCTTGTCTCCACTTAGATTCTAATTACTCTGTTTGCTTAAGAAAGTGGAGTTTTTCTTCTGTTTCTGATGTGTGGGTTTCTAACATCAGATGACCTAATTACATACAGAGGTCAAATTACTTCATGCTTAGCTGAGCAGACAGGTGAAAAATCATGTACACCATCAATTATTAGAAATTTCCACTCTGGACTAAACTGAGATTTCTTTTTACAATCAACATGAAACTGTAGTTTGCTGAAGGCAACACATTAAGATGGATTTGCCTTTATCTCTTAGGGTTTTGTATTTAACTTTTTGTGGGAAGTCTTATACAGTTTGAACAGGGCTTGGGATTTAAAAAAGGTCAATCTATCTAATGATTTTAATATGAATTGTGAACTGAATAGTGGTAATCAAGCCTGTTCTCACCATCACATTTTGCTTTGGAAAGAACTTCCCTTTTGTATAGTAATGATGGTGTATCTGAAGAGATGGCTGCTCTACCATATGCTTTGGCATATTTACAAGACAACTTTCCTTGTAAATTTTTGTTTGCATCTTTTTAGTGTATCAGATCGCTTGACTACCTCAGTAAGACTACAGAATTCCATTGCTCAGAAATTCACTTTGTCTATCTTATTAAAGAAATATAACAACAGTGTAACAGTTTGTATAAAGAGGAAGAAGAAAGGGAGAATAGCTTGCCCATATCTCTGCCTTTAAATGAGGAAAGCAGGAAAGTTTTGCAGCAATGATTTGAACAATGTGAAATGAAATATTAGAAGATGGCTCCTCAAACTCTTTCTAATTCTAATAATCCTTGCAGTAAGATAAGTAAGGAACATAAAACTGAGATATTAGTTGAGTTAACAAGTATTTGAGTCTCTGAGACTAGCAGAGTTTATGGGTAACTGTAACTGGTAGAGTTGTGAGTGATTTACATTCTTCACATGCATCTTTCCCCTTCATTTAACTGGACCTTGTTTTTTCTTTAGTGCTTTTTCTTCCCTGGAAAATGAGAAGCTGCAGTAAGTCTGAGAAGGAGCAGTCAGAGTGCACTTATGTGACTTTCCTGCAGAGCAGAGGCACATCTGTGTGCCAGGAATGGTGCAGAAACCCACTCAGGTGTTGCCAGTCGAGGCAGTTATTTTAGTCATACCAGCATGGGACAGCACCCTACATAACAAGCTGTGCTAAAGAGCATATGCATTACCCCGCTGCTTCACCTACAGCATGGGCTAACACCTCTGCCTGTAATTAATTACTCATGGTGGATGTGTAGCTGGCTTGAAGAACTTGGGGCTTGTGTCATGTGGACTGAACTGAACTGAACTGACAGTGACCTTAAGAATAGCCTCTTCCTCAGTTGTGCTTTTGTTGAGCTCCTGCTTGTCTCCCTTTAGAAAGAATTTTGCATTGCACCATCAAATACAGAGGTGTACAGAGAGCTGCAGGGCAGTTCACTGCATCCTGGAAAATGTGGGTGCTGAAAATAATTTGGAGTCCAGATTGATATTCATATATGTATTTCTTGTCTTCCTTGATTGTATGAGCTGAGAAACAAGACTCTGAAGAAGGAGTTGAACAGCCAAAGAGCTTCACACTGCTGGAGCATGGGCAGGTGCTCAGAACCTGGGCTGCTGCCAACACTTCTGCATCCACATGGAAGTTCAGCTGTGACCTTCTGTCCAGAGATGCTCTGGAGCCCAGAGAGGTTGCAAGGTCTCCAGTCACAGAGATATTCAACACCCCCATAAACCACTCTAGTTGTCCCTGCTTAGAGCAGGAGATTTGACTGGATGGTCTGTATCATTCTATGGTGCAATAAGCAGCTTATTCAGCTTTGTCTAGGTTATTTGTATGAAAAAGCTATCATAAGCCTGTTTGCATTTTTTGTGTGTTTGATTAGTTATCATGTTTGTGCAATTAACTGTTGAACAAAAAATAAATTGCCTTTTTCTTTACCAAAGCAATGTTTTTCCAATAAGCCTTTAAAAGCAAACATGAATATTTAATGGACAATTCATTAACTGTAAGTGTTTTCTACTTCAAAAAAATTATTTATGAGAAATAAATGCATATTGGAAAACTATCAGCTTTATATTTTACACTTGGGATAAATCACAAAGGAAACTGCCTTATAAAATGTAGTTCAATTGTGTGATGTATTTTTAATGGCCCATGAAGTCAAAAGTAAAATAATGTACTTAAGAGGCCTTTCTTCAGTCCATAGAACAGTCAAAAAGATTTGATGATGTCAACTATCACTGTATAAAGTATTAACTTTTTATATCTAAAATCTGAGCCCATAACTTACATTTCATGTAAAGAGACAATGTCAAATACTGTTTTCATACGTAGAAATGCATTCTTCTGCCCAGAGATTTTAGCTATCTTCATTTTTAAATCTGCAAATAATGATTTCACAAGTTTATAGTAATTTTCCAGTCCAGAGGAATTAAAAGATATTTGTCAGATAGAATCCAAATTATTAGTTATTTTGTCACAGAGATCTTACCCAGAGGGGTCTAACTTGTTTTCATTCAGTATTTGCTGATGGACTTATCAAGAAATATGTTATCATTATCTCACAGTCATATCAACCTTTTCCATTAACATGGTCATGCTGCAGGTATTTCTAATTCTTTTCTCTCCGAAGTGCAGTCCAAGTCAGAGGATATTGTTTCCATGGCTGATTTACTACATCTAAGTTACCTTACTCTAAGATCCATTCTGTGGATTTAGATGACATTTGTTGGAATTAAAGACTTCCTTCTGATGTAGTTTCTTATCTTAAAGGAATTTGTATTTCTCTGCTGCAGATTGTGAGCTTATCGTTGCACAGTAAATTTGAGCAGTGAGATAGTATTTGCATTTTAGTTCTACTCAAGTAACCTACCCTGTTCCTGAAGCTGTCCTCCCACTCATGTATTTCTGTCTGCATAGAAGGACATTGCAATCATTTCTCCTTGTTCTGTTCCAGAACTGAGATCCTGTTAATGCTGCCAGAAATTAAGCACTGTAACAATGACACCTGCTCTGAGCTGGATTAGATGACACATGGCCTGAATGCTGGCAGGAAGCAGCCACCTGCAGTACTAACTCCACTGGAGCAGACCCTCTACAAGCACTTTGCAAAGTTAAAAAGAAAGCTTTATTTCATCATCACATTTTGCCATGAGATTTCACATAAAAATCATTCTAAATTGTAATCATGTGCCTCTGTCTCCTTACATCAAGTTATTCTACATTTCATATGTCAGTGTTCCCAGGTCAAAATTGCTTTTCTGAATGGCTTCCTTTTTTTTACGTAGGCCTATAATTTCTATTCTTATTTTCATCCTTACTGCTTTTGCCCTACAGTTTCTTGAAAGTCAAAGGCTTCTTAATATCCTAATTAAAATGTGAAAAATATATTCCCCTTTTTCACTAAATCTGGACTTTGATTAAAAGTATAAGTGGGAAAGATATTGGCATTGTTATTCATTAGGTTCCTCAGAAGCATGAATGTTGAGGCTAATGTTTGTGAGTATATAATATTTTCCCTGAAAATGGACATATATTGACACTACCTAAATAATTGCCCAGAGTAATGTATGCACTGGAAAACTATTGGCAGAATACCTTCTGTTTTTCCAGCTCTATGGAATTACCCACGTGAATTTACATTTACTTTGGTTTTACAGAGAAAGCACAGTTTAAAATTTGCTGGGTTTTATTTTTCCACTTATTTCACTCCACATGGCAAACCAATCTGTGCTGTTAAGCAATTCTCAAAAACAGTGGAACATGTAGTAGTTACTATTTACTACTCTACTCTCAGACATCGTACTAGATGTAGATTACAGAGATGTACTAGAGCTAGATTACAGAGAGGATTTTTACTAGAGGAAGTATGTTGATTTTTTCTCCTTTTCTGTTTTTCCCTGCATTATGGTCGTACCAGACATTAGCTAGATTTGCCAAAATGTAAAGAGCTATTTCTTTTCTGGCTTTTTAACTTGCCTTGTAAGATCTTCCTAAAGTAGGTGATATTAATTCTGGTTGTTGAATCTGTTTCAAAATCTTACTTATTTTACTTTTGTGAGGAAGGCTTTTAAAGTTGAAGAGAGACTCAGCCTTTAGAATTTTTCTCTTAAATGATGATAGGGTAAACACCTTAATGGTAAATCCTGACTTTTTTCCCCCTGTTATTTTGCATACATGAATGAAAACCTCTCTAGTAGCCTCTAGTAGCCTCAAGGCAAATAAACAATGGCACCATTAAGTTGGCACTGTAATTTTAGACTTCAAGGTTTAATGCTGTGAATAGATTTTCTCAACTTTCTTAACTTTTAGACTCAGGAAAGGCTTGTATCAAGGTGAGTACCTACAGCTGCTTTTGTCTGAAAATGACTTGACAATATCAGTAGATAATGAACCAAAATTAGCAAGAGGATATTTGACAAAAGATACTAATCTTTAGCCTTGACCCTGGAAGGCAGCCTGGAAATACAGCAAAATATGGGCTTTTCAAGAGACATTCCATGTCAGCATAACTCTGCTTCTATTCATACTAGCAATGATAAATTCAGAACGAGCAGAGTCAGGCCAATAGCAAATATATATATATATGTTTTTAAATCCTGCCATCAGAAGATGTTAGAATGCTTGCAGGAATACATGGGAGTTAGTAGCCAGGACTTAACCAGCACCGCTCTGTGACTGCTTTAGAAGGAGAACAACAACCTGACCTTTACAAGCTTTCCTTGACCTGGTTGATGACTGTAACTCACCACAGCAGGTGTTTCTGCTTTTGAAGTTACATAAATGGGCCATGCTTTAGTCTCGTTCGCTCCTTACATAATGATACAGGAGAAGAAAATGTGGCTTTGTTTTTAAATGTGTTTGCAGTTGATTGGATTTCTTTGGGAAATAGCAATGTCTTTATTAACTTAATGGTAAATAGAAAGGCAGCCTTGCCAGAAGGGCAAGTCTGTAATATGCGAACCTATAGTACCGTGTTCTAGGACTGGCACCAATGATATGGTACTAATGATATTTGTCAGTGAAGCCAAAATGTATATTGACTATCCATAACCCAGACTCTGGTGATCTGAATTCTACCATACAAACCTATTTTGAAGATCAGGTCAATTAAATTAAATATACCTTGCTACCACTTCTCAATGAGAATAACAATTAAATACAGTTCTTGTAATAAGAACTTATTATAGAATGACGGTGTTTTTAAAGGAAAACAAGTCTAGAAAGTGGTAGTTCTAAGCCAACATTTCTCTATGGAAGAGACCAGCTCTTCCACAGAAAATATTCTTTTCTCTAGCCAGTTTCAGTCAGTGGGTTGTCCAAAGGCTGTGAAATCTCTGCCTGTAGACATATTCAGTACTCAATGGGACAAGCTCCTGTCCAAACAGGCTGATCTAAGTTAGCTTTGCTTTAGCCAGAGGCTTAGCCCATATGAACCCTAGCGGTCCCCTCCATCCTGGATGAGCGTACAGTTGTGTGATTTTGGTAAGTCTCTTGTCACCCTGGCTTTACGCTGTTTTGAAGACTGCCAAGAATGTTTGTTAGTGATCAGAAGAAAATCTAGTTTTTTAATGGATATTCCTCCTCAATAAATCAGTTCAAAACAAGCAATTTCTTTGAACATTGGTGGCCTGAAAATTACTGCATGGTGATAACTATAGCCACTGGTGCTACAGGTCAATTCCAAACATTTATTCCATTTCTGTATTTGCTAAGTGTTTTATCTCATTGGTCTGCCCCCTTAATTCCTCTGTTTTTCTTTCTTCGTCATCTGGACATCCCTTTACAGCAGATTGCTCATGTCAATAGTTGTCTTATTTAAGTTTCCAAGGGGAGTAATAGTACATTGATTTTTGTTAGCATCTTCCCATAATGTGAAATTGAGTTTACTTCTTGAAATCATTTACCAAGCCAACCTTTGAAAGTCAATTACAACAGAAGAATGTTCCTCTATTCTCAGTTGAAATATTTATAAGATGAAGGATACTGAGTCTAAATACTAATCTAACCAAGAGAATTTAGGAGATTCCATTCACGAAAGTATTTTTGTAATGAAGATGGTCTTCATGCTATCAGTTTCCCAGATATTTTGGCTAGCTATTTACTCCTTAGATTAGGTGAGTGTGACATCTCATTCAATTTGTCCTGCATCTGAGTTTGTTATTCTCTTTCCAGTCTTTTTTTTTTCCAGCCTTGTTTTTTTATCCTTGCTTAGTGCTTTCATTTATGAACACTTAAAATAAGCAAACCCAAGAGAAATGGATTCTTATATTAATAATTTAGCATTAATTTTTTTTTCTGAATATAACTGAACCTGCCAAGTGTGTTTTGATTAGATTTTCTGTTGGTTAGATTTTCTATTGGCAAAGCTGATTGTCATTTTGAAAACATTTTGATGTGCCAACATTGCAAGATACAGAGTAAAAAAATATTCTTTAAACATCTGTATTGTGATAACTATTTGGAAGTTTTTCATGTTTTTACATGAAAACATGTAACATATAAGATACTAAAATTAGATAGTGCTCACTTGTGAAACAGCATCTTCACAAGTCATGTTTGGCTCCCATATCTAGTATGGCTTAAACTACAATATGCTAGAAAATACCTATAAACGTCCTGTTTAACAGCCATCACTAAGTTTAGAGGCTGTTTTTAATAAGTTCCCTCAATTTCTCAGTTTTCATTGATGTGTCACTACTGTAGTTTCTTTCTGCATGTTGGGCTTCATAGATGGTTCTTTTGAGTTTTGGTTGATTTTGTTCCGTTTTGTTTTTTAATCCAAGCTGTTTGTGACAAAATTTCCAATCCACTGCTGACTTAACCTCACCTTTGAGAGAGCAGTTTGCAGGAGATTTTGAGAGTGGCAGAATTTAGTTTTGTTTTTGTGGTATCTCATTGCTAAATTCTCATGGGAAAATAAAAGTTAATTTGTGAAATGTACCTGTAAAGAAAAACATAATTAAAGCCTGATTTAGAATCCATAAAAGTCAAGGAAAGAGTGCAAGTGAATTCATTGTCTGTGAAGCAAGTCTCTTGGGGGCATTTTGTTGGCGTTGTATCATTTTGTATTGAAATATTTTTCAGAAACTCATCAGTGAAGAAGAAGGATTTTTTTTTCTGCAGCTTTTACCACCAGAAAGTCACTAATTTCTTTATGTGTTAAATCCATATTTGCCCCCAGTAATATTTTGAGGACAAATATTTCTCTGTGTCTGTTATGGTCTAATACTGTATTTGTTTATAAAATGTTAACTCTATAGTGATTGGGTTGGGATTTGGGGTTGGATTTTTTTTTCTTTGATTTAGTTTTGGGTTTTTGTTTGTTTTTTGAAGTTTTTTTAAATATGCTATAGAGAATCATATATATGTTTCTTAAATGTTGGAGATTTCATTCCTATCATGTCACAAACTAGTAATAGATTTTTAGCTACTCTAAGGACATGGACATGCAAATTCAATAATCTGAGCATCTACCAGGATAGTGGAGGGAGAGTGTAAAAAGTATAAATGTCAGCCTCCCATTCATATAGTCACAGTAGTTTCCAGATAAACAATACTAGATTTAAAACCTCATCTCCAAAGAAATGGGGGATGATTAAACTAAGAAATCATCCCCAAAGCTAACTAACAGTTTTCTCTCCTGGTTTTCTGTCATCATATTTTCCTTTTCTCATACTAAGTACACCTTCACCTATTTCTTGGAATGACATCCACTTGATTGTCTAAAATTGTATTGTATGTAACTTCATGAAAATTTAATTAACATTCATTAGAATTTGAACATTTCATCTTCCAGTATTATCATGTAGCTCTCTGTGTTCTCACATCAGCTTCAGCCAAACCTGCTGTAGCTTTCTTTTAGAACACTGTGTCTCCTCCTGAGTGCAATCAGAGCAAAATTCCTCCTCTTCTCCTCTGTGCTGCACATCCTCTGGTCTTTGCCAGACACCTTACTGTTAGGTAGCAGCCATGCTGATGTGCATGCCCTGCATAAAGTTCTCTTCATGCTGTGTACACTCAGCTAACCCATAGATGCATCTGTCTGCCCTCCATGTCCTCTTTTCCATTTTAAGGAGGCACACATGCACACCAGAAGGGAGTGCTTCTCCCTTCACAGCATGGCTTTCAGGACAGCAGAAGAAAAATGAGTTGACAAAATACTGATACAAAATTTCAAGAAGAATAAGGAATTGGGAAGGGTGACACATCACATTGACCACTGACTATGGTTTCTTTCTTTTTACTTGAAAAAGTAAGCTCTGGTGGCTGTTTTGTTTCTATTTTGCAGTCATCCCTAACAAACAGTGACATCATCTTTGTGAAACTGCATGCCCCTTGGGAGGTCCTGGGCAAATATGCTGAACTAATGAATGTAAGAATGCCTTTCAGGTAGGTGTAGCTGTATTTTGTCTCAACCTCCAAAGTCACACTATATTGTAAAGTCAATGTGATAGTAACACCAAAATGCCTATAGAAGAGCTCTTCTATAACATACCACACACTTTTAGAAAATATAAATGGAGTTCCTTAGATACCACATGCATTGCTGTTTCTTGTTAAAGCCTACAATATCAGTACAGTACTGGTTTGAGATTAAGATAGGCTGTAGCAGTGCAGCTGTTTTCATGGGGTATTCTGTCCTTAGGCCCTTTAACCCCTTCAATGCTGGAGCCCCCTGCATACTTGTGCGCTGCTGTTTTTTAAATGGACATTTCATTGAAATCAATGGGAGGTCAAGAAGATCCAGGTACGTAAGGCAGCACACAAAGTGCATGTCTGTTTGACGTATCTGGTATGCACCTGTAAATTGCTTGTATAGTATGTAATTAGTATCTCATAAATAAGTATAAATAAGTATCTCATCTAATAGGAAAACAATTTAAGCTATAAATGCTTTTTTCTGGGGAGAAAATAGAGAACTTTTATTAAATATTACTGATAACCAGATTAATTCCACATTGAAACTCAGGTTGTTTTTTATAATTGATTAAATATTATTTGCATGTTGGGCTATGAAATTTTCTATGTAAAATATTGCTTACTCTGCTGGTTATCAGAACTTTTAAAGTAGCATAAAGACTTCCACTAGAACTGACCACAGGCCATGAACTGAGAGGCCTTGGTTCTTCTTTCAATTAGCAGGGTTTGCAATATAAAGCTCCATTAATTTTAATGTAATTAGTCCTGAACAAGAAAAGAATCAGACCTAGAATATGCAGCTAGTGAACTGGTGCCTTTGTAGGATTCCTTCTGTTTTTTCTTACCTAAGTATGGAAAATGCCCCTAGTATGAGACATCCTGTAGCAGTAGAGAACTCATAAGGAAAAATGGATATGTATAAAAAACAAAATTGCAGGCTTATTTTGTATTTATTTTGTTTTCATTTTCACAGCAAATCTTCAACTGTTCTTCCTTATACTTTTATTACTAAAGAGAAAACTCTAAAAGCAATCGCAAGTCATTTCAGGATAGTAATATTCTTTTTTTTTAAGGTGATATAGTCATAGAAACAATGGATTAGGCCAAAAGTGTACCTTCTTTTACTTCTGTGGCATTCCCTGAGATGGACCCACTCTGTCAATAGAGTGTGGTCTCATGATTCAGAAATACACCAGGAACTCTGAATTTAGTCATGGAGCAGCTTGTTCTTCCTGATCACTCAGCAGATAGCAAAGTAGGTGTCATACAGATTATGAAAATACTGAGTTTTTCTTGACCTGCTTCAGGATCATGGCTTCATTCTTTCCACATCCATAGAGAGAAAATTACTACAGCATTATTAAGAGGAAATCTTGGTAATTCACTAGGGACTGCTGGGCAGGCTCTTCAATTCTATCTTAATAACAACAGTACAGTTTACCATTTAAAAAAAAACTTACAGAATGTCCAAAATTCTAAATGGTGTTGTTCCAGATACCTTTGTCTAAGCCCTTGTTTTAAGAACTGCTGATTGCTTATTGCTCCTGATTATTCAGGCTGAAATTGTGCAAGGTCTGTGCATCACTAAATGAAATCCTTGTTGTTTCAAAGGAGGAGTGAAAAAATGATGGATACCTCTGAATATTGGAAGCAAAATCAAGAAGTGGATGGCATCTTCAGAAACACTTAGCTTTGACCTTTCTCTGCTCCTGCTGAGTAGAGCAAGATAAATAACACTATCCAAAGAAGGGTGGCCAATATGAAATAGTTAAAAAAATTTACTTCACCAGCATGATATGGACTCTGATAACAAAAATATCCAAGAGTTCTGAAAATTAACCTGGAATGCTAACCAAATTTTATCATTTGTAAAGCATTAGTGCTGTCTTATTTTAGAGGACTTGTTTCCAAGGCACTAACAGCATTCCTACACTACATCTACTACAGTATTTAGATCATGTGTGGTGTAAACCTTCATTTTCCAGAAGTGGTGCAGTTCTGCATTACACAACAGAACCTCTCAGAATACACAGAAACCACCTTGATTTAGCAATGACCTTCAGTAGATGACAAAGTCAGCCTCTGGAGGAGGAAATCAGAGTTTGGTCAGGCATCCAAATCTTCCAGTAAGGAGTAGGAATCCCAAATCCACACTCAAGAACCCTCAGATTTTCTTAATCCTCATGAAGATGCAATCTCTGTGCTGAAAGCAATGTGTCAAATCCTGACAGCTGTGGTATGATAGGCATCTGTGAGAAGAACAAGAGCTGCCAGCAGGGGAGTGGCACAGGAGATGGACTCTCTGTTCTGGATCTACACATGATGGTTAGGGGCTGCTCTGCACTGCAGGGCTGGTCAGGAGGCAGGCTGGGAGTGGGTTCAGCATGTGTCTGCTCATGTCTCCTTGTCTGCTCACTTGCTCATCATTTGCTCTCACACACCGCTTATTGCACTGACAACAGAAACTAGCCTGTACGAGGGGCAGAGGGAGTGGCTGCACACTTGGCGGGGTGCTGAGCACATATGCACTTGCTTGTGTAGCCTATATGCTGTTTCAAGGGATGTTATCCCAACAGCAATCACCGACCCTGCTTGGTACTGCATGTGTTACAGCATATTGCAGCATAAGGTACAGCTTTCCTGGCTTTTCTAAGTGATTTCTCCTTGTGTTTCACCAAATGCAGCTTTAATAACTCACTAGTAGACATCATATAATTTATCCATATTTGTGTCAGTCCTATAGAATTCCTGCAACAGTTTATGAACTCTGAAATAGAAATGTCTTTGGATCCCCATCTTTCACACATGACAAATAGCTGAAAAGGAGGAGACAGTGGGAAAATTATGACCTTCAGGCAATTCAAATGCCACCAGTGTTTGTGTGGCTTCCTGTGACAGTTCTGTTAATCTCTCTTTTAGTCTCTTCCTCCACCTCTTACAGGCTTCTGTCTTCGATCTCCTTTCCTTCCTTGCTAGTTCATACTGTAACTGACGATGGGTTTTCTTCTCGACTGGCTTCATTTTTGCTGTTCTTCCAGGAGAAAAATCTATTACCTGCATCGCCGATATAAGTTCATGAATAGGTGAGTACAATTCTCATGCCAGTCCAATTTATGCTCATTTGAACCCAATAACAAAAATAATGCTTAAAGTCAAGCTGGAAGGAAAAGTTTATCAGTTGTGTTTGTAGAAATCATGAAGGGAATGGTTACATACTAGGACATCTGCAAAAAAACCCAAAGAGAAGTTGCATTATTAAGGCATCTGCATTGTGAAAGAAGCAATTAATTTTATAAGTTTTGCCTTTTCTAGGAATAAGAAAATATTTTTCAACTGATGGAGTCTTTAAATAAATAGAAGTATGTTAGTGCAAATGCTGTATATCTTTCTTTCCATGTAGTTCATTAGGGAGTTTCTTAGGGTTAGAGTACTGCAGTTAGAGGGCTTTTTTTCTTTGTCATGAACCTTGTTTACTTGTAATAGTGATGGCATTATTTATTGCTTCCTCTGTGGGCATACTTAGTACTTATTTGGTAGATAGGAAGCCAATGAACCAAGCTTGAGAGATATGTATTTTCCAAGAATCTTTGAAGTACTTTCACTCAATTATTAACTACCTTTAAGGTTATCCTTGATGCCCAGTTGAAGCCTGACTTGATGCAATGAAACTCTTTCCTTGCAGCAGTTTGCATTTTCTTTTTGATACCGGAAAATTAAATGAAAATATCTCTAAAATGCCTAAAAATAATACAGGCTTGGTAAAAACCATATCATTTATATACCTACAATTATCTCTCTCACTGTATGTGGCATTTAATGCCTCGGTACTGTTGATGCAGTTTTCAAAGGGGTTTAGCCCCTGATCTACTGTTTTACTAAGGTCAGTGGAAATATTCCCAAGAGAGTAAAATTAAATTTGATAAATCTGTATTTTGGAGTAAACAGCCATACTGTTTTACCCATAATGTCGATACATTTACATCCATGGGATGATCATTCTGCAATATGAACATGTTAAGTTCATATTAAGTTATGTCACAGTGTGCTGGCAACTTGACAGCACCAGTACTGGTATCATATAATAGAATTTGCCTTTTCATATTAGTAAGCACTAAATGAGCAGTTTGTGGAGTTGACCCATCTTATCCCTCTTTAGGACAGGGTAATAGATGCACACAAATCTTCTAAAACTTGTTGATACTGTCCAACTTTCCATTCCCACCTTACAATAGATACTATAGCAGCTGTTAGCTTGGAATTAGTCCAAAAAGAAAACATGGTCTTTAAAGAAAACATGGCTGCTTTGACTAAAGCAATAGGAAGGAGAAGGTGAAGGTTCCATCATTTCTATATGCTATATGAAGTTTCACTTCACGTTCATTTTCTTATGAGTCAGGATGCAATTTGAAGTCAGTATTGGAAGAGGTATGATCTTTTTCTGGTATTTAGTTCCTGAGTGATGAGAACACTTGGCTAAAATCAATTTTTATGTTCAGGTCTATAAATAGCTACTTGAGGAAGAATAGCTGTAACTGTAATACCAGAGGGGAAAAAACCAAAAAATATTCAGCTTTACAGAACCATAGAATCACTAGGTTGGAAGAGATCTCCAAGATCATCAAGTCCAACCCATGCCCTAACACCTCAACTAAACCATGGCATCGAGTGCCACATCCAGTCTTTTTTAAACATGTCCAGGGATGGTCACTCCACCCCCTCCCCAGGCAGACCATTCCAGTCCTTTATCACTCCTTCTGTAAAAAACTTTTTCCTAATTTCCAACCTGTATTTCCCTTGGCGCAGCTTTAGACTGTGTCCTCTCGTTCTGTCAATTGCTGCATGGAGAAACAGACTGACCCTGCCTGGCTACAACCACCCTTCAGGAAGTTGTAGAGAGTGATAAGATCAGCTCTGAGTCTCCTTTTCTCCAGGCTAAACAACCCCAGCTCCTTCAGTTGTTCCTCATAGGGTTTGTGTTCCAAGCTCCTCACCAGCCTTGTTACCTCCTCTGGACGCACTTAAGCGTCTCAATGTCTTTCCTAAACTGAGGGGCCAGAACTGGACACAGCACTCAAGGTGTGGCCTCACCAGTGCCAAGTACAGGGGGAAAATGACCTCCCTGCTCCTGCTGGCCACACTATTCCTGATCGAGGCCAGGATGCCATTGGCCTTCTGGGCCACCAGGACACACTGCTGGCTCATGTTCAGCCGACTATTGACCAGTACCCTCAGGTCCCTTTCTTTCTGGGCACTGTCCAGCTACACCGTCCCCAGCCTGTAACATTGCAGGGGGTTATTGTGGCCAAAACGCAGGACTCAGCACTTGGACTTACTAAACTTCATCTTATTGGACTCTGCCCATCCATCCAACCATTCCAGGTCTCTTTGCTGAGCCTTCCTATGTTCCAACAGATCTACACACACTCCCAGCTTAGTGCTGTCTGCAAATTTACTAATGAAAGACTCAATACCCTCATCCATGTCATCAGTAAAAATATTGAACAGAACTGGCCCCAGCACAGACCCCTGAGGGACACCACTGGTGACTGTCCCCAGCTGGATGCAGCATTGTTCACCACCACTCTCTGGGCCTGGCCATGCAGCCAGTTCCTAACCCAGCACAAAATGCTCCTGTCTAGGCTGTGGTCTGCCAGCTTTTCCAGGAGTATGCTGTGGGAGACAGTGTCAAAGGCCTTGCTGAAGTCCAAAACGACAACATCCACAGCATTTCCTGCATCTGCCAGGTGGGTCAGCTGGTCCTAAAAGGAGACCAGGTTGGTCAAACACAACCTACCCCTCCTAAACCCATGCTGGCTGGGTCTAATACCCTGGCCATCCTGTAAGTGCTGCATAATGACACTCAGTATAAACTGCTTCATTACCTTACTAGGTACTGAGGTCAAGCTAACTGATCTATAAGATCCTCCTTCGCACCCTTTTTGTGAATGGGTGTCACTTTGGCCAGCTTCCAGTCACCTGGAACCTCACCAGTGAGCCAGGATTGTTGGTAACTGATGGAGAGTAGCTTTGCAAGCTCATCTGCCAGCTCCCTCATCACCCTGGGATGAATCCCATCTGAGCCCATAGATTTATAAACATCCAAGTGGCTTAGCAGTTCTCTGACTGCCTCCTCCTGGATAACAGGAGAGCTATTTTGCTCCCTAACACCATCTACTATCTTTGTTTTCACTTACATGAAACTTAAGATATATGGCTTCCATAAAAGTATTGTTATAAATGAATCAGAATCAAAGTTAATATCAAATAATTTATTTTGCTATTCCCAAAACCAATTTGAAATAGCCGCAATAAAGCAAGCAACACCGGTGTTGGGTGGGCAGGGGGACAGTCTCAAGTGAGCTGACCTTCCCCATCCACAAACCCCAGGTTCTAGGGTCTAGTTTTTATACAGTTTTTCTGCCCTAGGGCAAGTTTATTGTGTGTCTCTGTCCAGTGGGCATATTCATGTACTTCTTTCTGTCGTTGTTTTCATTCTGAAAAGCTATCCTGGAACTGATCAGTAGGGAGATCATCCCTAACAGATGGTGATTTTCTTATTTCTGATCCATATCAGGTCCCAATCATCGGGGTGTTTCTGGTTTTACCTTTGTTGATGGCCCATCTTTCTGGTGGATACTGCTTTTCTCTTGCAAATTCCAAGGCTCCTCAAGCTACCGTCTGAGTTTCACAATCCTGGTTTCTCCTTTTCTCTGTGTGGCTTGGAGTTTTCTTATTTTTCAATTAATACTTTATTTATTAAAAACACGAATTAACACACTTTATTTATTTCAGTATCTAGTTCCACTACTCCTAGTTCAGTGTTGATTACAAGTACTCAAAGCCTTTGTCCATTTTTGAGTTAATACAAACATTATGTTTGGACAAAATTTATTTTAGAGGAGTTTCATCATGAGGCAAAGCCCAGAGCAGGTCTCTTGTAACTTGTGAATCTGACTTGAATTTTCTCTCTGGAAAATTCTAGTGATTTCAAAACTTCAAATCACAAAACTTCACTACTTTAAAGGAAAGGAGGGGTATCAGACAACCTTATACCACCTGCATTATGGTTAAAAACAAAACTAATAAAATAGCTGGCACCACAATATTCATAAAGTTCTATGAAAGCTGACCCACTCATAAAAATCATTCTCAATTCAAAACCTTTTTTTATTTTCCTAACTTTACTTTGAAAAATGGTTCTATCCCTGCCCCACTTTATGGTGAGAAAACAAGTTTCTTTTAGATTATTTGAGAAACTCTTTGTGTGAGTTAAACACACGATGTATCTTCAGAGAGAGGGTGCTGAGTAAAGAGTAGAATTGGAGAGCAGGGGCAGGACTGAAGTGGGAGAGACTCTGTCTTAGAGGCACTGTGTGAAGCAGCTACCTTTATCACTCCATCACCCCATTGTTCCTGGATAGGTCACGCTGCTTTCCAAACACCATTCCCCTATTCAGCTCAGTATGGGGAAAATGAAGCATGGATTAGCCTTGAAGAAATTATATAAAAAAACAACCAAACCACTCTGTGTATGTGTTTGCTAGCACCAACACCACTTTTCAGCTTTTTCCTTTTGTATGATGCTCCTATAGAGTACAAAACCTGCACTGGTGTCTGATGGCACTGTTGGAATGAGCTGGAAGAAATTTAAAAATCTGGTCATTTTTCTTTTCTAATGAGATAACTAGGGGGGCTTGCTTTCCCTGCAGAAGGCTGTACTGCATGTTCAGTGCTTTGCAGTAAGGTTTTGCAACCTTTTCAGACCAATTTGCTAGCAGGCTGACTGAGCATGCCAAGTAATCTGAGTCTTGGGAATGGCAAACCACTCGAATTCTGGGTACGCTCAGTGAGAAGCCAGCATGAATAATGCATTGCTGTTAAGTGGGGAAAGCACTCAGTGCTTTGTGCTGTGCTTGTGTGGTGTGATAAACCTGCAGTGGGCATTATCTTAAATGCATATATGCACGTTGACTTGCAGCATGAATGGGAAAGGATTGCAGATGGACAGAGATGTTAATAGCTTAGAGAATTTAAAGAGTTTCATTAACAAGAATGGAACAGGATATTTAGCAAAACCCTCTTCCTAAATCCTCCTCCCTTTTCTATACCCAGACACACCAAGCCTGTTGAATATACAGTAACACAGGGTTTACTGAATTTACAGAGCAAAAACCAGAGACCAAAACCAGGGATTTCTCCAGCAGAGAATTTACTTTCCCTTGGCATTTCTATTAGTGACTACACAGACTAGCTCAAGGCTGTCAGGCTGGATGCTGCAGCTGGAGAGTTACAATTGTTCAGGCCCTTTAGAGCACTGGGATCTGACATCTCACCTGCATTCAGGACAGATATTTGCAAACTACCTCTCCCTGGGCTCCAAATTGCTGGGTCAGTGCAAACACTGCCTATGGAGAGGTTGTGATTAATTAAGTGTAAATCTTATATTAAGTTTAAACACATATTCCAGTTTTCCCAAACAGTCCTGATGATAAATTCGCACACATATGCAGTATCTGACACCCCTTGCCCCGTTATGCTATTACAGATTGGAAGTGCACAAATGGGACCAAAACAGGTACAGCTGATGTATTTACAATTTTGAACTGTGCCCATGTTTAAAACTGAGCATTAGCTTCCTTATCCAAGATAAATATACCTGGTGGAAGAAGGCTGAATATTCTAAGAAAAACTATATGAATTTTAAATGAAAATATGTAACATTTTCACATCACTTCCCCACACATTCAGCTGCCTTGATATGGGTTGTCTCCCTTCAAACTGACTGTGCAGAGGTATCAGCATTTGCTGGTCATGGAGTTCTTACATTGGCTCTGCCAATAAAACCCCAAGAAACCAAAACAACAACAACAACAACAAAAACAACAACAAATCCACACCAAACGAAAAAACAAAACCCCCAACCGTATTCCGGTCCTGGAGCTTCTTTCGGAACCGAGCTTTAAGTTCAAAGGAAGTAAATGCTTGTTCTTTAGCTCCACTTCTGGCAACATTCATCCAGTGACAGAAGTATGGGCACATTTAATTTGTACCATGATTTTTGCAGAGATCAGTGGTTAAGACTTGGAGTAGGGCTCACTGTGCTAAACATAACTTTCTTAGGTGTTTTTCATTATAACATTCTAGTATGGGTTTGATTTTGGTTTAGATTGTCTTCTCCAATGAGCTCTGATTCTTCCCTTCATTTCACTGTGTATCTTTGCATGAGTGCACCTGTGGTCAAGTCTGCCCTTTCTCCAGCTCAATCATTGTTTGTTTTCACCTTCCAAATGTAAGAATATGCATAGCAATTACCTCTTAGCCTATACACCCAGAGATCTGGTTTCGTGAAGGTTGTAGTGTTGCAAGAAAGTACAGTTGAATGAAATTAAATGAACAAAGTAGCCTATTTTTTAAATAGCCTCAATTGCAAGGTAGGAATACATACAGAAAGCAGTAATGGGATGTAACTTGCTGCAGTTTAGCTGCCAAAGATCTTTGTCACAATCTCCACTGTTCTAATGTTTAGACGGCCAAAATGTAATTTTGGTTAAACCTGAGTTTTAAACTAACTGAAAATCTGAGAAATAAAGCTTTAGGGACGTGCACTCACTGGGCTTAATAAGATTTATGGCAACATGTACCATCAGCATTGCTTTGATATTGAGACAAAATAAATGCTCCTCTGCAGAAAGGTGGTTGCTAGTAATCAAATTCAGCATATGTAATTTGGTCTGCCTCAAATAAAGTCAAAAGACATGGCACCTTTCCTAGTTGTAAATATTAAGTGTTCTGTTTTGACAACCTGTGCTTCATAATGTAGTGAAAAAAACCATTATCACAACTGCTTGTACTTATCATGTGCTGCAGGATCGAGAAACAGATAAGCAGGTTCCGAGGATGGTTACCCAGAAAGCCAATGAAATTGGATAAGGAAACACTGCCAGATCTGGAGGAGAATGACTGCTATACTGCTCCATTTAGCCAACAAAGGATCCATCAGTGAGTATTCTATCATATCTCAGCTGCAAGGTGAAAACTTTTCCTTCTGGATTCGCCTTGGAAAAATTTGATTTCTTTGTTCATGTCTTAAGGACTAGTGCCTTCATGTTAGTCCTTTTTCACAAAAAGGGAGAGATAGCAAGTCTACATTTCTATTAATCAAAGGTCCAGCTCAAAGCTAAGGAAATCAATGGGAAAGTTCCTTTTCATTCACTGGAATTTCAATTACATCCTTAAAGGGGTCAATGGTTATTTTCTCTCAGGGTGGAACTGCTTTTCAAGCTTTTTCTGATGTTCAAATTGATCCTAACAAACTCCATCTCTACCAAGACATCTGTCCCCGTGTTCCCTTGAGCCTCCTCACCCTGAAATCATGGCTGGATCAGGGAACTGGAGACAGCGCGCAGGGCTGCATGGGCACTTACTTGTTTTGAACCAGGATGGTCATTCTGGTGTTTAAATATGTCTAAAGTATAATAACTATAAATTTTTAAATGCCTTTTTATAAATGGGGAATCATGGTTTTGTAAATCCTGCTCTCAAACAAATGTTTGTGCTACCAAACATGGACATGCCCTGCAATGGGTTTTCTTAGTTTCCTCTGATTCTGGAAGTTTTAATTGCCTGACAAATGGAAGGAAGCAGGACATCCTTGAAAAATACAAAAGGCTCCTTCTATCTCAGGTGAATATTTCTGAGTGAACCAATTTAAATTAAGAAGTGATCTGGGGGGAAGACTGATCTTGGGGAAGTGCAGAGGAGGGTGGAGGAGAGATTCTGCACTTTCATGACTTTCTATTTTACTTCGGCAGTTTGGAGGCCGTGGTGCCAAATTGGAAACAGAGAACCACTACAACATTCTTCATCCCAAAGTGACCCTGTTTTAGGCATATGATATGAAAACCCCCTGCTAACCATTAATAAAATGTCCTTTTACCTAAACAAGACAAGCAGCTGTAGCCTTAAAAGTCAAGCAAAATGAAAGTTAGCAAGTGCTAACAATATAGCCATTTTCAAACAAATAAAGTAAAGAAATGTGTGGTATTATTCTCAGGGGAATACTGCAGACTCACATTGTTGCTGCTACTACAGCTGGTGATTTATTTTCGCTACATTAAATGAGCTAAAAACCTGTATTGCATCAGCCAACAACAGGTTGGCTGCTGGCTCAGTGATTTACCTGGGAGTACAGAAGGTTGGGCATTTTCCTTGTGCTAAAGAATACACTACTCACATAAAGATCACTACTTCCAACAACATCTGTGCTCTAAGTTTGTACTGCTTCCAGCAGAAGGTAATTTTAGATATGGTGAGTGTCAGACATCAAATGTTTCAGTGTCTGTGGATCCCACAGTGCGAAGATACAAACGAATCTGTGCATGCATCCATCCTCCCTTTGTACCTTTGTTACCAGACCACAGGTGTTCAGCTTGTTTATCTTCCCACTAAAGCAGAAAATAGCTTTTTCCTGCCTCTTGTTTTTCCAAAATATCTAAAGTAAAATAAAGCAAGAAAAGTAAACCCACTTTTTTTCAAATGTGTATTCAAAGAATCAAGAGCTGAATTTACCCTTTAAGGGTTTGTACAACCTGCAAAATTACTAAAGAGTATGAACAGGAATTAATTGGTAATTTTTTCTTGGTGGAATTCCCACTAATTTGAGGCCTTTATTTTTTGCTTTCTTATTTGCTGTGCTTTGCTATCTGCAGATATATAGTTTGAAATTTCCAGTTCACAGTTTAGTTAAGAAGGCTACACATATAGTTTCAAAGCAATTAACCTTCACTGACTCTTCATGTCTCTTACAGCATGAATTTAAGAGCAGTATTTCCAGAATGACATTTTTGAAAGGGACTTTAATTAAGAATCAACTCTGGAACCTTTCCTTCCAAAAGTACTCTCATTATCTTCATTGGGATTTTCCTTCTGAGTAAGGACAGCTCACACAAATAAGACTTAGAGGACCAAGTTAATAAGCTGTTGTGGAACAGATCACTGGCTTTATCAACCTATACATTAACTTCATAGGTAATAAAAATTATAATGTATTAATCCTTACTTATTTTTTCTTACAAATGAGGTGACAAAATGAGCAAAATCTTCAGTGAAGAGTCTTGTAAATAAAGTCTAAACCCTTACTGAGCCTGAAAACAAGCTGTATTGCTCTTATGAATATTCAAATCCTTGTGCCTGTTGAAAATTTAACAAGGGCAGCAGAAACAGAACAGCTGAGGAAATTCTTCCACCTAAAAGCAACAAGGGTTTAAAAACTCACTAGAAAGCTTCTGCTTTATACACTTTATAGCTCAGTGATGCCTGATATATGTTTATGTGTGCCTAGTTTGAAATTGTCGTCAGCTCTGGCCCCTGTGAATTGAAGTGTGAGATTCTTCACAGACTGAGAAAACCTTTCTCCTCTGAATTCTTCACTGGATGCTGTAGAACATAGAATAGCTTTGAAGGTTATTCTGTGAATATTGATTTACCACCCGGGTTTAGAAATAAGACAAACTGAAACACAAAAATATGGGGGGAAGAAATGTCCATGAAGCACGGGAAGAAGGGGTAATGGTTGAAAGGGGTAAGTCCTGAGCTGCCTGATTCTCACCTGACAAGAACAACATCTGTGACTTTTGAGATAAATTGAAACCTCCCTGACACTGTCCTAATTTATGTCAATGTCTAACTTGGATGTTAGACATTGATGTATCTGTAATACAGATACAACTACCTGAGATATTTTCAACCTTTCATGGCCTTCCACTCATGTGTGCCTCTTTTTTTTTTCCTGTGCCAGAAGTCCCTGCCACATTGATTATGGTGATGCTGCTTTTTCTGGGTCTACCCTACAGACAACTTCACAGAAAAAAAAACCCAGAGTATTTGAGTTAAGCAAATTTTTAAAACCCTTTGATTTTTATGTTCAAAAATAAATGAGGACTATTTTTCAAATGTTATCACATGCAATTCTGTCCCTAAATAATGATATTGTTAGGGATGGTCCAGGACATCCAGAGGACTCATTTTGGCACTCCTTTTTCAGCTTTGCTGAACTCTAGCATTTCTTCTTCATCCATGTCTTTGTGAATAACTTTGGAAAATACTCAAGGGCATGTTTTTGGCCCACTCTGATCATGGTGAGTTCTTCCTCTCCTCTCCCCCTCCTGCCCTCGGATGCCTTTTACTGGCAAAAGACTGGGCAGGGCGGAAGATCTGCAGCTCATGTTCTCACAAGTGTTTTAGGACTGCTTCAGCTCTTCTGGAATAGGCAGAGTTCTTTATGGCAGTTATTATATTGAGGTGTTTACATCTGCTTCATGGACACATCTGGTTATTTCTTCTTGCCCACGTGAGATCAAAAACTATAATAACACAATTTCTAAGTTTGCAAATGAATGCAAATTGCTGAAGTGTTTCTTTAAACAATTGACTATTTCTTTGTTTTTTAGAGTTTGTGTGATCCTTGATTTTTGCCTTTTTGCATTTATGACTTATGAAAATAGAAATGCTTAAATACAATTAAAATTATTAAACAAGTTCTTCAGAAAATATGTTGAAATGGCTACCTCTAGTTGCAGTATGAGACAACTGTGATAATAGATGGGCAAAATAACATGGTAATACAAGGAAAATAGATTAAGGTGTTATTTGGTTCCATGTTGCTGGTTTCCCAGATGAGGTGATTCAATTTGCAGTTGAATCCTACGAGAAATCGTAGCTCAGTCAGAATGAAGATTACTGTGCTGTTTTGATATCTGTGAAGTTATCCTCACAGTTCTTTAATATTTAGTGCTGTCTGGGAGGTGAGGTCTTTGATAGTCAGTCAGTAAAAGAAAATGAAATAAAGAGCAAAAATCTCTAATTGTTCATTTCTGTTTTACTCCTGTCTTTTAATTTGTTTCTGCTGCTATGAAAACAGCCTAATACAGAGTTTCAGCTTCAGCTGGAAACAACACTGTTTTACGTGCCTCAGAATTTAGGTTTTTAAAAATATAATTTCTATCAGTATTAAGATTTACATGATGACAGTATTTCTTTTTTATCAAAATGCTTTTAATAATTATTATTTTACATACTGATTACTTTCAACTGAATATGATACAGGTGTAGAAGTAAAATCACATCTTTATATCCACAAATCTTTCTGTATCTGAAAGATAAGTTCAGTTTTACATACCTTTTGGGTAATAGCAGCTTGAAATGGAATAGTGGCCTCAAACTGTTCCTATACAGAAAAGGCAGTGACCAGTGGACATCAATTGCATTTGCTGTTTGGTACCAGCCCACTGGTGAATCAGCATGCACATGGTGGTCAGCCAATATCCATAAATCAAATTATTTTGGTAGGTACTGTAGGGCATGAGTAGGTCTTTGGGAATAGCAGGGAAATGGGAGGAAGCCAGAAGTACTGAGTACAGTAGTGAGTAGATTGTAGACACAGAAATGGCCTGTGAGTATCTGGGGTGGAGTGGCAAAGGAGATGTGAGATAGTAACTTCTAGAAAACCAGTTTTCATTACTTCTGCTGTTCTTGGAGCAACTTGTCTTACATACTTCTACTTTAAGATTTTTTTTTAGTGTCAGCCTTTAAAGCAGAACATAAGGAACTTATGTACACATAAGTTATATTGAAAATCCAACCGAGAATTTTCATAATAAAGAGGGAGCAGATGAAGTTCTCAAAGTCCAGAAGCTGGACTACACATTTTTCAAAATTACTGTGGAGGTGCAAAGCTGTATATTATTTCCCATGGGTAAAGATTCAATCTGACAAAACAAATTTTCATTTGGGTAAAATTACCTGAGGGGAAAAGTGAGCTGTGAATCTCATGTTGTGCAAAAGAGGTGATGTGAATCCATGCCAAGCTCATGATGAAGATGATCTCGTTTCAGGTTGTATTTCTCTAGTGTGGTGTTCTACAGACTCATGTAGACTCAGACCTCTATGACCTTAACATTTTTTTAATCAGTTTATCAATTCTGCTGCTCTTCAAAAACACAGATGAGGAAATCAATATTGCCTCCTATCCACAGAGTTTCTTGGGTTTTTTTAAATTTATTCAAACTCACCACAATTCTGTATAACCTACTGAATGTAGAACCTGCATTCATACTCAACTTGATAAGTGGCTTCTGAGAGCTAATTTTCTACTGTTTTTTAGCTTCCAGGACAAAATGTAGCAGTATATAATACTTTCAATTTCTAATATAGTATTCAGTAATAGTTTTCAGTAAGAATGATCTACTACCAAGTATATGTTTCCAACTGACTCTTAATGGTAAATCATAACAAAAAATTACAAATACATACTTTTGCAAATTTTTATGCAAGAATTTTGTAGTTTTCAGTGAATTATCTAAAAGTGATGCTTATCGTCATGAATACTTAAATATCTTGTTTCTCCAGACTTCTCCACGTAATTCTTTGTTAGAAGGTGAAAACTGTTACTGACAGCCTCTCACCTGGCTAATCATCTCTTAATCAAATGTCTTTAATTCTCCTTTTACTTGCTTACATACTGTAGATTTTTAGAGTGCTACAGAAAGTAATGGAACTAGATATTTACTTAAACATGCTATTATATATTTCTGAGATGCCCTTGGTTTTTATTTTCATGTAGCTTCATAATACACAACAAAGATACTTTCTTCAATAATGCTACAAGAAGTAGAATCGTACACCATATCTTGCAAAGAGTGAAATATGAAGAAGGGAAAAACAAAATTGGTAAGTATTGAGCAATGTGCTTTTAAATGTGTGTTTAAAAAAAGAAAGGAGAAGTCTGCCTGGCCTCGTAGCAGACTCCTTTCCTTCCTTTTTAATCACCTCTTTTTTGACTATTTACATATCACCCTCTGCTGTTATAGGGGCTTTGCCTGGAAGATGTGACTATCCCCCTGTAATATCAGTCAGCTTTCCCAGGCAAATGTCACCACGTGGGATTTATCACCTCTGCAGGGAAAGAGACTGATTTAAATGTGAAATATGGACACATTACAAGCAATGGAGAAGCAGAGAGACTCATGAAAAACTTTGATTCTTTCATAAAAATATTCTTGGAAAGATGGCAAGATTTGCGCTGCTCTACATCTCTGGCTACAGAGCTTCTCCCTGGATACTTATCCATCCCTAAGGGAGATTGAAAACTCTGTATCTCTGTTGTTGCTGGATGTCAAAAGGGAGTTCACTGTTGATGTCCTCAGTGCAAAGAACAGTATGCATAACTGTGGCTTCATTTTCAATTAGTGAGTGGAGTGGAAATTCGGAGTGGCACGCATGCAGGTCCAGGAGAGCAGGCAGAGTCAGGGGAGGGATGAAACAGTGGTCACCTTCTGCCAAGTCGTACAGAGCACATACTGCTTGATTACCACACAGAGACAAATGCAGAGAAAAAAAAACCTCCATAAAACTCTGCAGTCTATTTAATTTCCCTGCTGTTTAAACCTCACCTTTCCTGAAGAGGAAGAGAAATATCCCAGAACTTCACTTTTTTCTTTTCTTTCTTTCTTTCTCAGCTGCTGGGATGAGGGCAGCAATAGCCCTGAGCAGAGCTGATGTTGCATCTAGCCCAAATATCAGCAGTCCCTGCCTACCTTAAGATCCCAATCTCTCTCACATGTCAACTTGTGTTATACCTATAAAGAACACAACCTTGCATTGATGGGCAGAACAAAGCCCATCTCAGCTGTACAAGTTTTACTTTCCTGACAGAGACACAGAGAAGGAAACATATTCTGCCAGGCAGATACTGATGCTACCACTGAAAGCGTTATTTGTGTTGACTGAATACTTCTCATTGCTGTGTTTTTGCTGCTATCTGTCCCCCCTGTGAATTAGGAAGGGAATCAAGACTCTGTGCATCTTGGTCAATAGGGTTCAAATACCTTCAGGTTCTCAGTGTGGATATTTTGTTTTACATTGCCGGGTAACACTTCTAGTCCCATTTTGGTGACTTTCCAAGTGAAAAGCACTGATGTTGCAGCAAACATTATTTCTTGAGTCTCAGGGACAAGGCCTGAATAAGTGGGTTGTATGCTTCCTTTTTTGTACCACACAGGAATAATTTTAGTTCAGGTTCCTGTTTATTTTCTGGTTTTGTACTGATACAGCTTGTCTTGATCCTTTCTGTCTGTCGAACAACCTTCATAAGATATAAACTGAACACATTTAAATAGTTGTTATCATATGGAAATTCAGAGTTTCTGTTGCTTTGGTGGGCTGCAATTCAAAAATGTCAAGACAGTCCCTGAAGCTTTTAGCTCCCAAGATGTCGCCCTTGGTTTTCCATGTTTTTACTTTGCCTTCATGTTTTCATTGTGCCGTCTGATGTTTACGGAACTTGGAGCTGAATTCTCACACTTTTTATGTAAATAATGAGATATTTACATATTTCTCCTCTAGGAGGAGTTTCTCGAGTGATGTTGATGTTCACCAATGAGATTGAAAAGGTGGTGACACCTTGGACCAATCTCTGGTCCTTCTGTACAGTTGTATATATTGGAGTCAGATTTTAAAATAAAGAGAACATTCCTGCTGACCTCGGACCTTGTCCTGCCTCGTCCTTTTGTGTCCTATTGTGACACCAAGATATACAGCCTGTCATTTAAATAGCTTTGACAGACCATATTTTATAAGCTCAAACTTTAAACCTGGTGTGAGGTCTCCAGTTTCACCAAAGTTACACTAAAGATGGATTTGGCAAATGAATCTTCAAGCCTCTAGCATAATAAATTATAGAGTCTGATTAATATTTGAACAAGCCTTTCTTTGTATTATATCTTAGTTTTCAAAATCCATAGAAGATCAGGGTTTTTTTTATCATTTACTGTTAATTGGCTTCAATCTTCATTTAGCCAGTTTATGAGAATGCATTTTGCTTTTCACTTAACAATTTTTCTTCTCCTATTGGTAAATAATTGAATACTTTTGATTCTTAGGTCTGAATCGATTGCTCAGTAACGGCTCCTATGAAGCTGCATTTCCTCTTCATGAGGTATTTTGCTATTTCTTTTTTGGTTTTGAACAGACATTTCTCACAAAATAAATTCTTAATTGTGTAATTATTTATTCTCAAACTTATTAATGTTTGCCTTTGACATGCTTCCATTTAGCAATTATTTTTGCCTTGGGGAAAAATTAGGGGTATTTTCTTGCAAAAAGAGATGAGTAAAGAGAGTTCTGTTCTGGATCTGTTCTATAAAAACTCTTTGAGTTGATATATCAGTATGTTTTCAGAGAGGAAAACCATCACACTCTGGGGAGTTTTTTGAGATTCTCCCAAGATTTTCTCTGTGTTTATAGGCTATGACATGAATATAATTTATTATAAATTTCTTAAGACTGATTTGAGATTATTGAGATTAGTGACATCAGTTGACATTTTTTTAATGCCATATTTAGCTTTTGGAGCACAAGTATGGAGTTTGCATAGGTTGTGTTACCCATACTGCTAATAAGAGAGATTTCTTAAATATTCTTTTTTGCTGCTGTTATTCATTAATGTCCAGATTTGTATTTTAGGGAAGTTATAGAAGTAAGAATTCAATAAAAACCCATGGAGCAGAAAACCACAGACACCTGCTCTATGAGTGCTGGGCTTCTTGGGGAGTGTGGTATAAATACCAGCCACTGGATCTTGTAAGGTAAGACTTACCTGCTTTTGCTATGTCACATTATAGATGGTTTAAGCACAGGTTGTTTCACTTCTGACAAAACCATGAAAAGCTCAGTTACTTCATGTGGTTTTTAAAAACTGATACTGAAGTCATGGGAAAACATTTAGTTCATGGTGACACTACATCCAAAGAAATATTTATAGTGGAGTTTGTAGAAGGACCTGAAAGCAAAAGAAGTTTCTTTCCAGAGTTCCCTGACACTGTAATGAAGTGTTTACAGGCTATTTAAGAGATAAAAAAAAAAAGGGAGAGAAATCTGTGGAGTCTGGATATACTTGATTAGACATCTATCTGCAGGAGGAGTTCTTCCTCCTCAGAGCACGGCTTTGGTGAAAGATAGGCTCTTACCAACTACATTTTCTTTTTTCCAAAAAGCAACCACAGAATGACCTCTGGATGAAGTTTCATGGTGCTTGCAAATGGCACAGAACAGAGCTTACAGTTGCTGAGTGTGCTACTGTGTTCAGCAACACTAGTGGTGGAAGTCTCCTCTGTACCTCTTTGCCCTTTAACTCAGACCAGCTATATCACCACTGTCCAGATTTTTATTCATCTTGAAAGTAGTCTGCAAAGAAAAAACACTAAGAAAGCTGAGATGTGATTCCAAGTTCTTACAGTCCTTTTAAATCATGTTTTCAAATAGCCTTGCATGGACTAATAGATTACATATTCCCTGTGCACATAGAGAGAGCCAGAGCCTTTACTGATTGTGTTGGCAGAACTATTATTGGACAGTAATGAGCTTTTTCTACTTGAAGAGAGGAATATGGAGCTACAAGAGCCTATTAATAAAGTCTTCAGATGTATCAGAAGCACTGAAGATACACTGGCCATCAGGAAGGGTCATCCACAACATGCAATTGGTCCAGTTTATTAATTCTCTCTTTCATAAGTCCTGTAACTAATAGAAAAAATTGTTCTTATTTATTCTCAAAATTGTTTCCAGATGAAAGGTTTGTAGAGAGTGGCCCTCGAGATAGACAGTGTTACTGATTAAGGCCGTATAAAACTTATCCATTTCGTAAAACAGAGAGTTTCATTTCCATGGATAAAAAGTAAAACAAGAAGTACAATTAAAAGTTTTGCTACGTCATGTAATTTTTTAACGCTTTACAAAACAACTTAATAAATCTCATAATTCAATCCCAAAAGCTTTTTTTTTTTTAATACACTGTATAGAAATATGGATTTTTTGTCAAATTACACAATAGAACTTGCTGATTTATGGAGGAGCCAACAGTTATACTGAAGGGGTTTTTCGCTTTCAATTTCCTAGTTAAGAAGATATCATTATCATAGTACAAACAACTTATCTCTATAGAGTTTTATAATCATTTGTCTATAGTGGTCAAGGCTACTGTTCTTCATCACTTCTTGTTTGTGAAAGCACTCTTGAGGCAATACCTGGTGTTAGGTTTAATTTGATGATCAGGCATTTGAAAGGATTTTTTAACAGAATAAGCAATGTTAGAGATATGATTATTCTAGACCTTGATAGCAACCTTCTTGCGTAGCCTGGGTTTAAAGTTTAGGATTTTTTAAGAAGCTTTATTTTTTCATCAGATAGAGTTTTCAAAATCTATTAAAAAAAAAAAAAAGGCTATTGCTATAGACTCCCTAGATTAGGTCAGAAGTGTCCTGCTGTTGATGAGAGTAAGCATTTACCCAAAGAGGAGAGGGGCAGGGGGACCAGTGGGATTCCAGCCTGCCATTTGCTGTCTGGAGCACATCCACAGCTGTGATGAATTCACTGAAGGAGGGTGACAAAAAACAGAAGGGGATGCCTTTTTCTTCTCACTTCACAGATGCTGGCTTACTCACATTTCCTCAGCTCCTGCTGAATTTTCAGAGGATTTGAAGATTTGGGAGGAGCTAAGGAAATGTGAGTAATCCAGCATCCCTGAATGAATCTTCCACATCTACTGCCACTCTCAGCAGTTCACATGTCTATTGAGCTGGAGACTTTTCCTTAAAGAACTGATGACACCAGCAAGACCTGCTGTTCATTTCACTTGGAAGCATCTCAGCAGGCACACTTTAAAAAGGAGCTTTTTTTCAGGGCCAGTTCTACAGCAGGAAAATATTTTTTCCCCTCCATAACAAAAGTTGTGCTTGAAGGGTGTAGTGTTTTCATCTTTACAAAAGGAGTGGCTGGATGTCAATTCTTCCACAGACATCTGGCCAGAATTTATGCTGCTAGTTGACATTGTGCTTTAGAAAGTCTAAGAAGTAAATTAAATGTTGATAGTACAATTATGTCATTAATAGTTGTGCTATTTCTACCTTGAAGTCAAGCTACCACAATGGTAAGTGATAATGTTCATACTTCTGTGCTGTTTTACTTTTTCCTTAGATGTTAAAATGAGGTTTCCATCTCCTGTGCTGCCAATTTGGCAACTCTCAGATACCATTTAATCTCATCAGCTGTCTGTTGTGGAGATACTAGTCACTAAAAAGAAATGAGGAAAAGTCATTTGAGGGAAATTGCATGATTTTACTTCGACTCTGCTTTGAAAAATGTGGCAGTAAGATGGCACAGACTTGGCATAATTTACAAAGCCACTCCTATTAGTCAAAGATTTGGTACCATGACTTTAATTATACATCTCTTGGAATTTAGTGTCCGGAGATACTTTACAAGAATAATTTATGACTCTTAGAATTGACTATAATTGGAAAGAAACAGGCCTCATTATATTTAAATACTCTAGGACCATGTTAATCAAGAGAAACAGTTGCAGTGATTCCTGGGGACTTTGTATCACCTCCTTCACACTTCTGTGCATTGCTGCTTCCCTCTTGATTGTGCACATATTGCTCCTGCTGCTGCCTCTGCATGTAATTCACAGGACAAAAACGCAGGGAGAAAACCATGGTTTTTAAGTGATTGTAAAGCTATTTAAATGAACCTGGAAGCAAAACACTGATGCCTGAGTAACCTGCATTTTGCTCCACGTTTCCATTAAATGTCTCGACTGCAAGCTGACTATTCCCTTTCAGTCTCCTGTCAAGCCTTCCTACCCACTTCATTGCTTCTGACATGAGAGCTTTGTATGTTCAAAACACCTGCTAGAAAGCTCTAGTTTCTGTGATGTAGAAAGGTCTGTACAGAATTTCACTCTTGCCTGCAAAAGAGTTAATGAAAATTGATAGATTCTTGGCTTGAGCCCTGATCTGTCTATATTCTAGATCCACAACTTCCTTCTAGGCATGCTGAAAGCAAAATATTCACTAATGAAGGTCATTAAACATAGGATAATCTAATATCACATTTCATATGTCTGAAATTAGACTTTGTAGCTTAATATTTTTCAAAAATGTGCCTTATTGATAAATATTGATATTGAAATCTTGACCCAATTAAGTCATAAGTCTACCACTAGAGTCAGTTGAGGGGATATACAGTTCACCATTAAGGTAAATGGTATTGAATGGATAGTATACAGGCTAGCTTACAACTGAGAAGCTGGAATTACATTTTTATTTTTATTTTGACGATAGAGCATATATAAGGATAGGAGAGATGGATTATTCTATTAGGTGCTTGGGGTTTTTTCATGTCTCTGCTTTTTAGGTTGGTTGTGGAGAAAATTTTCTGTGGGAGAACCATTAAAGACTTAAATGATTTTTTTTTCTGTCCATATTAATAATCTAAAAAATTGGATAATAATAAATTAGCAAAGTTAACAAGAACACAAAGATGTTATCAACACTGGAAAATTTCAAAGAGGCCTTGAAATGAGCAGAATGATAACAGGTGAAATTTAAGTGTAAGTAATGCACAGTGATGCATTCTGTAAAAAAACCTCTGGAATTCTTTGTGTACATTGCTGAGTCCTGGCTCAGAGAGAACTGCCATCACTGAGGCAAGCTATATGAAATTTCTGTTCTTTACATACTGACAGAAGAAGAGAAGAAACAAATTTGTTCTTCAAAGAAATATTTGGGGCAAATTGAAGGGAGTGACAAAGGTATCTCTACACATGTTTTTCATCTCCTGAGGGTCATGATGGTCCAGACAAGCTGAATCACATATTGGAATAAATATGGAACTGCTCTGAATATGACACCTAAGAAGGCCTCCAAAGACCTTTTTACTGGCATAATTTGTTTTCATAGCATTTAACTGAGTGGTATCTGAGCAGAGACTAAAAGGAGAAATATAGAAATATGCAAACTATGGGGCCAGAAGACATTAAGTTGATCCTGATGCAATTTACAGTTGTACATCCTGTGCCTATGGAGTACCAGCTGAGTTGCAAAGGGCAATAATGGAATATTTAGGCTGTTTCTCCATATTTAAGCCAATATGTATCAAAGTAATGTCAGCATTCTTCATTTCTTTTTAAAACCCAGCTCAGATGCCCTTTCCTTAGTTTTCAGAGATGGGTTGCTTCCCATCATGGACAGTCTTCTTTATGCAGACATTGAACTTTGCTTGGGTTTTCATCTAGGATGAAGGTGTTTGATTTTTAGATCAAAAAGAATACTATGATTTGCACTGTTAGATTGAAGGGCTCAACAGGATAGATTATTCTTGCCATTAATGCTTGTCAGCTAGAGGGTTGTAATGAGGAAGCATTCATCCTTGAGTGTAGGGAATGAAGTAAAAAAAAATAAAGCTTGATGAAGGTTAGGCGGACTTCACTACTTTGAGCTATGTACATGGAGAAATATTGTTCATCCATATTTAGTGGAAGTAAGCTTAAATGTGAGTTTGCATTTTTGGAGGTGCAGGCAGAGACTGACATCCTAGGTGTCAGGAAAATAATCAGGCCAAAGGTTTCATTTGCACTCTCAAGTCAGGTCTTAAAAAGCAGTTTGCAGTGTGTTTTTTTACAATCAGTCCTGCTGTCCTTGTCAGAACTGAGCATGTTAACGTTAGCTTGCCATCTCTTCAGCCTGTGAAATTTGAGTCTCTGTTGAATGACAGAAGAATAAAAACAAAGTGACAATACTTGGCTTCTTATACAGAGCTGCTAAACCCAAATGAAAATAGTCACTGCAGGTCAGTATCTTTCAGCTGAACATGAGCTCAGGCCAGAGAGATATTTCTCACACTGGAAATTTTTAATAACAACTTGGAAACTGCTAATTTTGTGCAGTCCAGATCAAGTGTCCTTCAGTGCACACAATGCTAGAGACAGTCCTAGGTCTTTCCAGTCTGACTGAGAAAGTTTGGTCAATGATGTTTTCTGGTAGCAGAGAGGAGACAGTGGCACTGTCTCACTGCACTTTTTCTCTGGATAGAGCAGAAGTTGCATCATTGGGGTGAAACTGGGTTTCCAGCAGCAGCTATTTTCAAACTGAGTGGACATGCAAGTTTAAGTTTTCTGCAAAGTCTCTGAAACACAAGCATATCATCTTGCCTCATTCTTTAAAACCAGTATTGCAAATAATCCCCTAAAATCTCAGCCTACTGTGCACAAATCAGAACAATACGTGAGCCTGCTTATCTGCTGATGAGCTCAGCAGATTTTTGTGTGCTTGATGTGTTCTCTAACACATAAATAAAGGTTTGGCTGTGTTTGAGAGGAGGAAAATTGTTAATGAATATGTAACAAAATGGAACTTTCTGGCTACTTTGCTCTGGTTTTTTGAGCAATATATCTAATAAATTAGGATTAATTCTGACTACTTTCTTCAAATCACTGCAAGATGACGGATCTTACCTGCACTTCACTTTCCACTGCAGTAGAATCATGAAATTAGTTTTCCAGGAACTGAGCTGAGAAAATAAATAATCAAATGAAAAGAAACTGTACTGGAGAATGAACTCCAGTTAGTTGATTTCTTAAAACTAATTTGAGCTCAAATAATTTTTTTGTTATACAAGATTTAGGGATAAAATTTATTTTAATGCAATTATATGGGCAGTAAAGTCAAACAGCCAAAATCAAAGCAGACTATCAATTTCCTAAATACAAAGAACTAGCTTTCTAAAAGTAACTCACTGTTTCCTTCATGAGGTCTCCACTTATCTAACTGTAAACTGTGGTTATTGAATTTTTAAATTAATGTTTTAAGTTCATTACTGAGGCTAGTCCCTCAGTGTGCATTTAGAAGCTTAGTTGAAGGCTTTTTCTCCTCTTTAATCTACTCTTCAGATATGATAGAAATGGGGTTTTTTTCTACTAATGAGCAAGATTAGGTAATTATTCTAATTAGCAGGTAACTTTGCTGTGTTGTGTTTTAAAACAGACGCTACTTTGGTGAGAAAATCGGGCTATACTTTGCCTGGTTGGGCTGGTACACAGGGATGCTCTTCCCAGCTGCCTTCATTGGATTGTTTGTCTTTTTGTATGGAGTCACCACTTTGAACCACTGCCAAGTCAGGTAACGTGGGAACATTTATAAAGAAATTGCAACTGTGGGTTATTATGAATAATTTAAGAGATTTCCCACAAGATGGTAATTATTTCATTTTGAATTGTTGAATGAACAGTCAAGAAAAGACTGCGTAGTTGTCTTAAGACACCCAGTATCAAACTTCCCATGTTTTATGCTTCTGACTTAGGATGAAAAGGAATGCTTCTTGCCCAGTTCCAGTTGCTAATGGTGCTGGCAACTCAGAACAAAGTAGGGGAGAAGTAGACCCCTTCATTACTCTTTAAGAGGTCAGCAAAAGAGTGGGGAATTTTTACTCTCTATAAGGCCTTTCCTAAAGATCCACCACAGAGGCATTCCTCAGATGAAGAAACCCCTGGACCTTCTGTTGAGTTCTTCTTGCACTTGTCACAAGAATAACTTTGTCTGTAGTTATCCCACCCTCCTCCTACCAAAGGCCACTCTGACTCAAGGAGAAGCAAGAAATGGTAAAGAGATACTGCTAGGTTGTCCCTGGAGAACTGCACTCTGCAGTTATGACTGTAAACTCTGTAGTCTTAGACAGTCAACAAATATTAATTATACACATGCAGTTATGAACATCTTGGCTTTGGTTACAGACCAGTTTTGTTCAATAAGTAACTGAATATTAGCAAAGCCTATCAATCCAGACAGATTGTTGTGCAGATTGTTGTAGTTATGAAGCTATTAATTTTTGTCTTCTCTGTTTTTCCAGTAAAGAAGTCTGCCAAGCTACAGATATCATAATGTGCCCTATATGTGATAAATACTGCCCCTTCATGAGGTTGTCGGACAGCTGCATCTATGCCAAGGTATGTTTTAGTCTATGCAATACAGATGGTTCCTGGTAAAAGCATGAATTTTGCCCTTTGCATTTGTCTTTAGTGAGGTTGAGTAGATAAAGTCTTAAAGAGACAGATCAAGTTGAGCCAACATTAACACAGTCTTTCGCCAATACTTAGTTTGGGTTGTAAAACATTTGAATGCAATTTGCACTTAGAGATTCAGCACTCAGAGGTTGTGTCCTGAGATATGCATTACAATGTCCTTGACATCAGCCTTTATCTCCTCATCCATCCTCTGTACATGGCTCCATAATTTAATGCTTTGGGTCTGAAATGATGCTCACATCTGCTGTTGGCAAGGGTCAGTCCCAGGCCAGGCTGTCAAATAGTCCTGTCAATTCACAGGTGGATTTCACATGTCAAGGGAAGGATACGCAGGATTGTCAGGCCAGCTAAACTGAGCTAAACATTATTTTAGTAGGTGAAAATAGAAAATAAAGGCTTATTATCACAAATTGATCACATTTTTTAATATATCTCTCAGGTAACCCACCTTTTTGACAATGGAGCTACTGTCTTTTTTGCTGTTTTCATGGCAGTGTGGGGTAAGTTTTCATTTTGATATTTTAATTGCATCATCTCTTTCTTAAAGAATATGATGCAAGATAAGCGTTTCTGTTTTCCAGCACCTTTTTTATGACACTTAAGAAAAAGAATATAGGCTTGAGACTTTTTTGTTTCTGCAAAAAGGAAGATGGAATTGGTTGAATCAACTTTTTATTTGATAATAATTTTAGTTAAAACCATGAATGCTGTTATGTACTGTCTATGTAGCCTTTATATATATAATTCTGTGAGAAATTCTAACCATTTTTACATCCATTGGTACTAAGGCCTTCTCTCTATTACTGCTCAGGGCTTCTCCTAGCTTAGGGCAGCTCAGTTTAGTGTCAGTATTAAAATGAAGTTAAATATTTTTTCCCCACCTTGCAGAAAGGCAGTAAAACTTAAATGCATGTAAGCTGGTTGCAGTTAAAGCAAAACTCCAATGAAATAAATAAAATATTTCATTGAATGGCAAATTGATCCGAGTGTGGTCTAACTGTTGCCATGGAGGCTGAATTTTGCCCATAGAAATATTCTATTTTTGGCTTAGCTATTTTTCCTATGATGTCACACAGGCAGAATTGAAGGCTAGAGGAATCAGTAACTTCTGGCAGCACAAAAATTATTTCAAACAACCCCTAAACATGCCCAGGTTCTTAGCTGCTACCAAGCCATTCTGAGAGAAGATTAACAACTGTGGAAAATGGCTCAACGAGGTGGCTCAAAAATAACATCCAAGTCCTTGAGCTATCCAGATTTAGTCATTGTTCTCCTGTTCTTACTCACACATCCCCAACTGCTTTGGAAAGGTGTCCAAGTAATTCTTATAATATTAATTTTAAACTGCAAATCTCTTTACTGAACCACAAGAAATATCTAGGAAGCAACATGAGAGACAGCAGGACAACATAGATTAGCCTACCTGTCTACCTCAGTTCCTTCCTCCAAAACTCCAGTTTTGTCTTAGTTAACCAATTAAATTAAATCATATACCAATCAACCCTATTTATGCCATTTCCTGTAATATGGATATTAAAATATTACAAATCACATTTAAGAAAAATCCACAGATCATACAGATGTTGTGTTTCTGTTTGATATTTCATCTTTGTTTTAGACTACATAGAGCTAAGAAACACCAAATTTTCTAAGCCTTAAAGATTACTTTAAGATGTTTACTCAGCTTTTCCAAACTCTTTCTCCATGTATTCACTGATGTTGAGAATTTCCAAGACAATGTACAGACAGGGACATCTCTAGCTAGGAAAATTGATGGGTTAACATTGCTGAACAGTTGTAGCAGCCTTCCTAACTGCTGGTGAGCACATCTTTGGAGTGCAAATTTTTGCAGCAGTGCTTTTGTTCCTCCGTAACAATAACAATGCTTTCAGAAAACAGCTGTGCTCACAGCATGGTTTCTGTGTCTTAGCAGTGCCCAGATCTGAGGCTGAAGGAAAGGTAGTTCTAGATAAGAGAAATCCCTCACAGAGGTAACCATGCCCTGTCTTACCTTGTGGTTGCTGCCTTCGAGAAGGCTGAGGAGGCTGAACATGCCTGCCTACAAAATGTTATGGACCCTCTCCTTTTCCTCTCTTTAGTCGACAGGAACCACATCTCTCTCTGGTTAGTCTCTCCTTCCTCCCCCTCCTTCAGCATCACTGTCAGACTCCCAGACCCAATTCCCTCTGGGACTCTCCACACCAGCCTGTCAGGACTGAGCAATGCACTGCCCACCCATGCATCTACAGCATCTAAGTCCACACTGAGATAAGAAAAAAATACAATAGAAGCTGCCCCATGGATGATTGGGCTACTGGAGAAGAGACTCCAGGACAGGAGCTGGGGCAATAGCTTTCCCCACCACTTTTGCTGGCTTACACTGTGCTTGTGAGCTGACTGCCAAGATGGAGGGAGGGGCAGCACCAACAGGAGCTGTGAGTGTAGGGTGTGGTTTGGGGAATGCGACAATCCTCTAGCTCCACACAAACCATACTTTACCTGAAAGAAGACTTTGCAGATAAAACAGTGAGATTGTGGAGGTATTTTCCATGCAGATAGGGCTAAAGCAACATTCAAATAAGGAAGTCACACTTTCCAGGGATTTTCTGGTACTGTATTTACTAGTTGGCTTACTGCCTGTGTTAAATGGGTTTTCAGTCTGCAGTAGGCCTGTTGGCAGCTGCAGACATTGCCATCATTGCAGTAAATCATAGAGGATGAGAAGAATCAATGATAGCAGTTTGATTGTGGAAATGGTTTTTTCTGTCAGCATGAAACAATTGGCAAGCACATAAAATATTGGCTATGAAAAGTTCAGCCTTCCAGATGATCCAGTTTGACAGACACTGAGATATTAAATAATGATGGCAGTGCTTTCATAAAAAGAGAACAAAAGAAAAGGAAAAAAGAAAAGGCAGCTAGAACTGTGTTACCTCTTTAGCCAGAGTTTACACACTGTTTTATTATTATCTAAAGTATTTTCTTCAGTCTTTAGATCCATTAGTAAGCTTCCATCTTGAGAGAGAAGCCTCAGCCGTTTTCTTGGGAGTTTCAAAACTCAATGGTGTGGCCATTGGTCTTACCACAAAGAGGTGATCTGTATGGTGCTTTCATCTTTTTTGCTCTAAAGACATTTTTATTTCATGAATTAAGTGGTTTGCTCCCATTTTAAATAGAAATAAAATTAATCGCCAAGTGATAAGCAAACTGTTGTGGCTAGGCTGCAGAGAGGAATTCCCATGACACATACCAGCAGGGGGTGCTTGATTTATGGAGCAGCAATGAGCCTCACTAGGGCTCTGAAGCTCAGGGACCCATCTTTTATAACACTCCTTTGTGGCATAAGTGAGACCCATCAAAGTAAGGTTGGAATTGTTAAGTGTACCAGGGGATACTGGAATACAAGTACACTTTTCTTCAAAAAATGTATTGACCCTTCACCTCACTTATTTAATTTCTGCCTGGTGTAAGAAAAGAAGTAAAAGTAATTGATAAAATAGAAAAATTATGATACTTACTAAAGTATACCTAACAGCCATATGAGTTACGGAAACTTTCATTTTTATCTGTTTTATCAAAGGAGAAAAGGTAGTCTCCCTTCAGGGCACTTAAGAAATTCATTATTATTTTGTATAAGTTTTTCTATATTAAAGCTTCTGTTGAAAGGAAATACACTTTCAAACAGATTGAAGCTATAAACCTTTGTGGTTTATAGAAAAAAGTAAGTCCCTGTAATCACTACAATTTTAATTTTTTTTTATTGGTGAACAGATTGTCGTTGATGCTTACTGAGATGTGATCATCTCAGAAGGTGGAAAATATTTTTTTCTTGATGATATTTTCCAGATCTTCAAAGCTTTCAAAAATAGGGAAGCAGTATCGTATTTTGTGTTTCTGTGCTGGGGAGAAACATCTCCAATTTGTTCTTTATGTATGCCTCAAGAAATGTTTGGCTTGATGATAAAGCAGCTCCCATGTCTAGGAAAAGTTCCTCTCTTTTTACTGCCTAAATTAGATTCTTACCAAAGACAGAAAATTAGAGAGGGATGTTAATTCCAAAAAACGTTGACATTTTAAAGTGAAGGAAAACACAATTCTCATTTTAAAAATCTAGGTAAATTTGACACTCAATTAACTTCAGCATGTTTCAGTAAAGCCAGATGAAATTGTAGGTTTGCCTTTTCCAGTTGAGGTACTGGGGAAACCTATTGCAGAACTGTTACTGCTCAGGTGTTTCCTGAAACTGCAGCAAAATTCTGTAACTGTTCAATAGGAAAGTCCAGAAATTGGTCATTTCTAAAGCCATGCTGAAGACAGGGTAGGCTGGTGGTAGTTTCTCTCTCTGTGCACATCTTTGGGATGCAAGAAAAATCCTTTTTGAAATTTCTTCGTCTGTAGCATGTTTCCTTTGATAAAGGAAGTAGCTTTAGAACACTCACTGAAAGGCAAAATTGGGAGGGGAAAAAGAGGACTGGCATGAAGAATTTAACAATTTTTTCAAGCAATAAGAAATGCCAACATAAGACAGTTTTTCTGTATGTGTTAGTCTAATAAAAGATATTACTTTCCTAAAAATCTTACCTCTAGCATAAAATGCTGACACTGATCTGCTCTCTAAGGAGATAGAATTTAAGGATGTTCTTCAGCAATACTCCTGGTATATAGAATATATTCTAGGAGACAGGATGGATATGTTAAATGGTGCTCTGAAATGCAATAGAGAGAGGATTTCTGAGAGAAGGTCAGGGTAAAGCTATTTCCTACAAGAGGCCATTTGCACTACAAGATACAATCCCACCTTGTTACAAAAGCATCTGAAGAAATAATGTTAAGACAGCTGTTTGTACAAGTGGATAGTGAGGACCCAGCTGCAAGGTTGAATTCTGAAGAAGGACAAAGGTAGTAAAGGAAAACTAGTGAAAGATCTGGGAGCTAAGGCCAATGAAAAATGCAAAATTACAAGCAGGAATTTTTGAGAAAACTCAGCATCTGGTTTACACAAATGGGGAAATACACATATGAGAAAATACAACTGTGTCCTATTGAATGTCAAAGTCAGAAAAGAATGTTGAAGTTTGTATAGGGTATTTGTAGTTAAAATTAAAATTAGAAAATAAGCAGAAAAATTTGAAAATGCAGTACTTTTAGAAGACGTCAGTAGCACAGTGACTCCATCAAAGATGTTTATTTATAGCACATTTTAAAATATCTAGCAAGGGAAAACTGCATACTGACCTGAATAGAGGGAGAAAAGTGTAACACAGTGAAAGCTAAAACAGCACTGTACAGAACATCGTCTTTGGTACTTAGTGATTAGAAAATAGCTTTCTAAAGAAGCTTCAGGAATTTCACATACTTACTCTGACAGGTAAATATGCTAAATATAATATGTATAAATTCCTCACTCCGGGTGTGGAAAAAAGAAGAAAGAAAATAGGTATTTTTGTTCAACAAAGATATAGCTGAGAGTTTCAGGGCTGGGACTCAAACACCTACTGGAGTTCTGCTACCAGTAGCTTTTTGGAATGGAAACAAAGTGATAGAAATCAATCAGGTTTCTTTCTCCTAGGTTTCCAAACAGTGCAGGACTACTTGTTTAGCCTGGACAAAACAATTCAATATGAGCTGATAGGAGAGAAGCAGTTCTACCAGGAAAAAAATCAAGGAATGAACTTGATGTTGTGGTTCAGCAGCAGTGGAACTTCTTTACCACTTACTAGTTTTGCTGATCACAACCAATCATACTGCAATTATTACAAACATTTTTAGAAACATTAGACACATGACTCTCTATTAGACTAAAATCAAAGTGCTTGTTACTTGGTGTAACAAAATTCCAGCTTTCAGAAAAAAAATTACATGAAATATGAAAATGCCTTCAAACCAAATATCTGTATTCTTACACACGCTCTTGATACCTTGCCCTGTCTGCTTGTAGTGTTCATTTCCTAAGCATACTTTCACTACACTGGCTAGTACAATAAAACATAATTCCTCCTGTCTAAAAATTAACTTTTGCCAAACTGATGCCACTACTTAATATCAGGTCCCATTTTTATCAATATGCTGCAGTAGGGCAACAGACCATCAAGGAGATGCTTTTATGACTGGATATGAAATATTATTGCCAGACTATTGTGACATAGTTACAGCTGATACTGTGCTAGGTCATGAACAAAGAGGTTTATGTTCTCTGCTTATCAATCTGCTGCTTCTCAGTGAGCAATAAAGGAAAGAGCCAAACTTCACAGTGGGAGAGGAAGCCTGCCCATTGATTTGTGTTAGCTTTAGATAGTTTCTATATCTTTTACACAAAATAAATGTTTAAAATCCCTGTAACTCTAAGCAGGCTGAGTATTAATCTTTGGATTATGAGCATAAGATGTTATTACTGTTTCCTTGATTGTTCTTTCATCACAAAATGCAAGCACAGTTGTCACATCAAAGAGGGGATTTCCTCAAATCCTTTATATTCGATTGGTCTGTCAGTACTCCAGGAAAAGCCATACCCTTGTGTCTGATCACTCTGTCAGTGTCCTGTTACGGTGACTCTCCACTGAGCTGCCCACTGGGTCAGAGGATGGTTCGACTGACTTGTTCAAGGACACACACCAACAGCAGAAGAGAGACCCCTCCTGGGTCTTCACACTTTTATTCAAGTGTGTTGCCCACTGCTGGCAACTGCTAGAGCCCTTGAAACACTCACACCAACAGTTCAGGGACAACACTCTTTATTAATATACACACTGTGAGTGGAATATTGTGACAGGTTAAAGTTCAAAGATTGACAGTGACAGTAGCTGACTGCAAAAATGTATTCAGAGCAATATCCAGACAAGCTCTAATCATCAATCAAACCTAGCTCAAGATGATCATTCAGCAAGCATAGAATACAGTTATTACCCAACAGACATTCCTTTGGAGGAGGAGACAGGTTCAGCCCATTCCCTGATCCCAGAAATCATGATGGTATCTTCTCTCATTTTTCCTCATTCTTAACTTACTTTTATACTATTGGTTTACATTTAGGTGGAGCCTGAGTGGCTGTAGTGATACACACCTTTGTTATTGATAGGTGTAAAATTCTCTCACTTGCCTCTTAAAAATATAGTCAACGAAATATGGAGTGCATGCCCAGTGAGGGGAGGTCATACCTTGAAGGCAGGTAACTTTGGGATGGGGGTGCGTGTTAATATTCCAGTTAGGTTTTAATGAACCCAGTTCATTCAGGGACAATGATTTCACCACACTTGCTGGCTTAGGAACAAGACATCTTCTCCTGTCTCCCCTGGGTGACAGATGCTATCCTGTTTATCAGCTGCAAAGTACCATCAAGTTCCCCTCCCTGCAAGGATTACATCAGAGCCCGACCTCTGTGTCTCCATTCTACTCCACCCTCCATTCCATTCCCCTTGGCATGTGCTTAAATTTGCAGATTGGTTATATGGGGAGTAATGGTGGAACAGGTTTCAGGCATGCCAATCACATTCCATCAGGGGAGTGGCAATTGTATTTTACCGTCTAATTTCCGTACTGTTCTAACTTCTGTTCAGAATGTGAATATAACCTCCCAGCTTTCTCTAATTTTACTCCCAGTCATCTTCCCATAACAGTCATGTGCAGGCCTGTTACTCCTTCTTGAATTGTATCAATAAGGGCAGTACTACACAATGTTTAATTATCAGATGCAAATACTACCCCCCATATACAAACTCACATAGTGTAAAAAAAAAAAAGGGGTTGGATTAAAAAGGTGTAAACCAGAAGTTCCAATTTCCCCAATAGTACTCTACAGATTTGCAAATGCACTGGACTCTGCTTCCTTTGGATTCTGGTTCTGTGTAACATAAATGGTCTTCAAAGAAAGAAAGTTACTCCTTTATATGCCATGGCCCCAAGAAACCTTTAGCTTCATCAGAAATCTGCTTTATCTAGCAGTGATGACTCACAGGAACAATTTTATTCTTTGAGAGCCCTCCCTTGGTTGGTTAGAAATTAAACATTCTCATTTAGCACTAAATTAAATCTCTAAAGCCTCAATCATATTTGAAGCAAGCAAGCTAATCCTTAGAAAGCAATGCTTTTTGAAAGCAGTTTTGATCATCAGCATGATTTGCTGTTCAAAAGAACTCATTTATGCAAAGAAATTAAAATAATGTAACAGCTTCATTCAACAGTTCTGTGATAGTCATTAACATTTTCTTGACTTAAAGACAATTTTGCATCTTTTTTTCTACTTGCTCTAGCCACTGTTTTTCTGGAGTTTTGGAAAAGAAGGCGAGCAGTAATTGCTTATGATTGGGACTTGATAGACTGGGAAGAAGAAGAGGTTTGTATAAAAACATGTACTCCTTAATCTTTAATACAAAATTATTTGGTTGAAACTGTATAGTTTTATTTTTCATTTATTTTCAGTTCATTCTTTAAATCTTTATAAACTATGAAATAAGCATTTTTCTCCTCAGATGTTTCTTTTTTTCACACTTTTGTAAATTATTTTGAGAGATTTCGGGTAAGAAATGCATTCTGGGGGAAATGCATTTTTATTTTGAACGCTGGAAATTCATAACAGCCCAGGGTACTCTGAATTTTGGCAAACGAGCTTTTATCTATTCTTCTAGTTTGTCACTGAGGCTATTGATGGAAAGAAAGCCTTTTGAGGCTTGTACCAGCTTCTCAACATTCAGATGCTGATTATCTGAGAGAGAAAAAGAGGACTTAATTCATTCTGTGTTGGTAGAGGAAATCCGTTTAGGGAAGAAACTAAAGAGCAGAAAATAGCCTTGATCTTTTCCTCTGGTGGTCACCAGAAAGAAATAACATGCTCTTGGGACTGAGAAATCAAGTCTACATAGAACTAGAAGGTTTTCTTATCCAGGAGAAAAGCAAGATTCAGTGAGTGTTGAAGAAAAAGTGCTCCACAAGTGGGATTTGGACATACAGGTGTCTACACATCTGCTCTCCTTTCTCTACAGAGGCTGCTGTAGTGGTCTTAGTGAAGTTGAACCTCTACATTGTTGCTTTGGTGGAAGATTTTCTTTTTTATCAATCTTGCCAGCAGAGAAACAGACTTCTGAGTTACGGGATTTTTGTCTGTATGAGGCAAGGTAGTTCAATGAGGCCGTGAAATAGTGGAATTGCTGGTAGGATTTTCTTTTAAATGCTTAATTACTAAGAAAATAACCAAAGAACATAACATGAAATAACTCACACAACTGGAAATTGATCTCTTTATAACAACAGGAACGTTGTTATCTGTGCACATATGCAGTCAGTTCCGGGTGATATCTCAGGACTATATTCATATATATTGGAAATACTTTAATAGTAATTCAACTCTTCTGAGATTAGCAGGCTGCTCTTGCCAATGCTGACAAGTCACAAAGGGATTGAGACAGTCCTGTCTGAGGTCAAGACTAGTCTGCAGGGATCATGTCTTCTCATGGTTAGTTGCAAAAAAAAGCCACTGCTACCAATGCTGACAGCTAAGAAGAAGCTGTTCCAAATTGCAAATTCCATGATAATTATAGCTTCCTCTGTGTCCCTGGAATGAGAAGGAGCCTTTAAACTAACAAAATACAAAAGTAAGTACAGTATGAAACCCTCTTTATGTTTTTCCCAGGAAGACTGATCTTGAAGAAGTTTATAGTTTGGGATGTTATACATCTTCATCGTTCACCATTTAGCCCACCTGGATTTGGGATTATGTTGCTTTATAAAGCCATCCACCTGAATCTTCTATGATCAGTTCATTTAGAAATATTGAATTTCCTGATAAGGTTGTCCTTAAGTGGCATTTGCCTATTTTTATTTTTTTTTAATAAGATATATTTGTATTCCTCTGGTAGATTATTCCAGTTTGGCCTCCAGGATGATATTTCCATGTTGGTAGTTTTCAGAGGATACCTGCTCCCTGTTGATGTCAGCTGGTCTTTTATTCTCACACCATAATTTTTCCAGTAAGCTGTGTCCCTAAGACATCTGTCAGGAGTAGTGGTGATTGCACCTGTTCCAGAGCTATTCAGTGCACCTCCACACAGTTCTAGAGGGAATCTTATGGGTCTCTACAGCAGGAGGTAAAAGTTTTTTCAGAAGCAGTGTGCCAGATTGTACCTTCTCAAATTAGAAGTTAAAAGATGCTCATAGGAACCCAGCAGGCTGCTTTTCAAAGATTTGTGTGTCCAGTAATTAGAACATCAGTAGCTCATTGGCATTTGAGGCATCAGTTCCTCCTTTGTTCAGCATTCAGTGGGATCCAAAGAGTAGGAGCTGATTGCTTCCCAGAGGTATCTTCTCTGAAGATGCTACAGCCCCCAGTGCTCATACCTACGGCACAGCTCAAGCATGTCCCAGCTTCAGGATCAGCCCAAGAGGCCACTGCCTCCTCTACTTGGGTATCTAACGCTGCACTTTTCCATCAGGATGGCACTTTATCCCTGAGAAAGACGCAGCTTGGAAGCATTCACTCCAGATGAAGTGTTGAGACCATTTCCCTGCTCTGTGGTTCAAAGCCCACCTCTTCACTCTGCCATTATCTTCACCTGCAAACCACAGGCTTTGCTTGGAGACTTACTTCTGGGGATGCTATACTTGTAATGGTGATCAAGATTCAAAATTTCAATCTACAAATTCTTTTTCTATATATGGGTTGTAGAGAACAATATCCTTAGACTAGGAAGGATGGAACTATTTCAATAATTTACCTTTTGAAGGATTAGAAAATGCTTGGGGAAAAAAAGGGAGATATTTCACAAAGAAATTTAGAGTAGCTCTTCTAGAGCACAAATACCTGGTCTAAGGCAATTCACATTAATCCATATTTCATACTCCAGAAATCAATATGGTTTCTGTTATGAAAAAATTGGAATTATCCATGTGTGAGAAATGGTAAGGAAGGAGAACAGTCTCTTCTACATAGATTGGAAAAGATTCATGCTGTGGAGTTTCATTTGGAAGTTGTATGCCAGAGAGAAGTCAATGAGAATTTTGACTCTATAAGGTGAAAATTTTTCTCTTAAAAATGCTGCTTTCTAATAAAATTACTGCTAATTAAATTTCTTAACTATTTTCCATTCAGTTATCACAAGAAAAAATCAGCTGACTGCTTTTATTAGTTATTTCAATTACATTGATTAAAGAGTTCTAATTACCATTTTAAATCTCAAGCTTTTGATAATGAAGATTGTTATTTGTATTAACACTATGTGTCGAGCCTTTGCTTGCTTTAATTTTCATTCTCAAATTGAAAAATAAGGTTTTGTTACAGAGTGAAATTTATTAATTCGTAGCAACAAGACTGAAAAAAACACTATTTATAAAGCTTCCTATCTCTTTGTTATGACCTTCCTGTTCTAAATGAAGAGACAATTAAATAAACCAATGAAGACACTGGAAAGGAGAATTGCACTTATTCAGATGCAACCTTGTGAATGCCTCACCACTTTAGACTCTCATCCAAGAAAGGCATACAGCAACCCCTGCAATGTTCAGGCCTCTCAGTCTGGGGATATGAACTGAGTGTGTTCTGGCTCTTTCAACCCTACTTATCTGGGTTTCCTGTTCTTGCAAACCAGGTGCAAGACAGGAGACATGAAGAGCAACTGTGTCTTGGGTGGGCATGCCACAAGAAGTGAGCTGCATGCAGTTCTGGGCACTCCCAGGTGAAATCTGGCTTCAGCTGCTATTTTTGGCATATTTTTTCTTTTTCTTCAGTGTCACTTTCTTTGTATCATTAACCTCAGCCAGACACTGTTTACTTGCCCAAGCATTGCACAGTATCAGTACACAAGTACAAAGTGTCATGCCAGATTTGCAATTTTTTTTTTTTAGAATCTCTCTAAAAATAGCATTTGCATTATTTGCATCAGCTTTAGAGACGGAGATTATAGGATATGTGGATATGATAAGAACTTCTCTACACAGCAGATTGTAAAATACAATCAAGCCTTGGCTTAGAGAGAGATGCAGAGAAGTAAAGATTTCTTATCTATGACTAGCCAGCTGGCAGAGCCCTTGCACAATCTACAGGGTGAAATGCTATCACTCTCTGTCCTTTTTCATGCCCCTGGGCACACAGGTATACTACTTTCATTGTTCCTTTGCCAGATTATGGTCTGCTCATCTTTCTTCAGCCTTGACATGGCAGGGTCAGCTTGGGCAAAATGGAATAAGAACAAGAACCGTGCCTCCACAGAAACATGCCTAGCCTTTTTGTATAGCTGATGTAGGGCTGGTTCCCTCAAGCACAGAATTGGTTACAGAGGCATTGCAGCTATGAAGAGGCATACATGACTCTTCATTTGTTTTTATAACTTGCTACCAGATTGTTGCATGAATTTGGAAATTAATTGTGTTGAGAATGCATCTTCAAAACTTGGAAGAAGGAGAATGAGACATGACCTCTTCTTCTTTCCCTGTCCCGCCCCCCCCCACTTCAGGGGATTTTTAAAAAAAAAATATGTAGGTTTTCAGGGTATCTCGCCTTCTCACGTTTATTCACATTCTGAAGACTTGTGTGAGCAGTTAACATTCACTTATTTCAATGGAGTCATTTAAGGCCTGGGCATTTCCAACTTTAATCAGTCAGAGTTCAGTTATATGCAGTTGAAGAGCTGGAAGTGACTGAAATTTGTAAGCTAGTTCTTGTCTGCTACCTTGTAGCCAGCTGTACCATGGAGCAGCTCTCCAGTATACAGTAGAGTACTACAAACAGTGCTCTAATATCTGCCAGCATTTGTGAGAGTCCATCCTCCCAGCCTGGTACTTTATCTCACCTCTGACAGTGTCCTGGATGCCAGACTGGAACAAGGTGACAGAGGACACATGGCTCTTGGTGGATGTCTGCATGGTGGGGCAGTGGCGTAGCACTTCGTCACCTGTGTCACCTGCACCAAGGGTGAACCCTGTCTTCTGGCAATACTGCAAACAGATGTAACCAAATCTCTCCCCAAGTAATCCCCAGGTTTCATTTCACAAGATGGTTTTTAATGGCAAAGAAGGCTTTGACATTTCTTCTGCTGAAAGTTGCTCCTGCTAATAATACTGTCTAAGTTAAGAAGTAATTGAGCAGTGTTAGATGGCATGGATCCTTCTTCAAATGCTGAGAAGCTTTTGCTGATAATGGAGACATAGCCAAATGCCTAACAAACAGCAATTAGATTTGGAAAAAGGATGTTTGGTTGGGGGCTTTTTTGCTTAGCTGTAAATTTCCAGTATCAATAGGATAATGTCAGACTGAAAAATTCTGTGGTATCAACCTTAAAACGATTTGTCTTGCAGCTACAGAGTTTAGAAAGAGCATTATTTAGAGGAATAGATAATTGGGGATTTTACTAAATACTTTCAGTACCTACTTTTATGGGTACAGTAATTTATTCTAGTTCTCATGAAGGAGACCTGATTTCCCAGCTCAGCTTTTGTAGTAGCTGTGCCAGCTGCTGAATTCAAAGATATATTTCCCCAGAACTGTGGTCAGATAAAAGATCTGAAGTTTCCTAGAGTTTTTCCTAGTTGTGCTGTATGTGAACATTATCTGTCTGCTCTTTAGGAGGAAATACGTCCGCAGTTTGAAGCCAAGTACTCCAAGAAAGAACGAATGAACCCCATATCCGGGAAGCCAGAGCCTTATCAAGCATTTGCAGATAAATGCAGCAGACTGATCGTTTCTGCATCTGGAATATTTTTTATGGTTTGAGAACTTTTATTTATTTATTTACCAGTTGAAAAAGAATAAATTATCATTATCTCTGCTAGTAGAGCAGGTAAATATTGGATATGACTGCTTGAAAATTAAATAACCTCCATGCAGATTGAAAACCTACATAGCAAATCATTTGAGTTTCTGTCAAGTCCTACACTGGTTCACTCTTCACTGTGTCTCACAGATAGCAAATCCCTTCCTTCAAGGCTACACCTGTGACACTGTATGTAGTGACACATGCCAGAATAGTGACACTATCACATTCAAGAACCAACTTTAGTTGACTGAAGTAGCTCATTGGTAACATTTCCTATGTAAACAGTGGAGAGTGATGGGGAAAGTTGCCATAGGAGAAGCAGTTGTTCTCTGTAAACTTCACAGAGAACCTAAATAAGATGCCTAGAGTTAGGCATGTTGTTAGTGATGTTAATACATCAGTTTCTCAGTGTGTTGAGGAGATGAGAAAAGAGAGTTCATATTCCTAGTGCAATTGAAAGGGAGAAACCAATGTTTCTTGATTAAAATGATGCATTTATCCCCTTTACAAAGTGCAAAACTAAAAGGAGCAGCAAAATCTCTTGTAACAGAGAGCTGCACACATTTCTGCAGAAACGCCCCCATCCTCTAATTTCAGTGAAGCGGTTGTGCGCTGTTATTCACATGACAATAGGCACGGTAGTGCTGGTCTTGAAAACACAGTGCTGGCCTGGAATCACCAGACTGCCAAGGACTTTACAAAGGCTTTTCCAGGAGACAAGAAAATTATAGATGTGTACAGCCTCAGGAGCTGTAGAGAGCCAAGTAGGTGAGCTAACCCAGCAACAGGGCAGAGGACAGTAAGAACCTGATGGCTTCAAAATTGTTCAAAACAATCTAGGTCAAGAAAGGCAAGAGCATTATTGAGATGAACTGTGCCCTGGTACATCAAGTGGATGCACACCCTGACTCAGCCCTTGAGGACACGTACTCGGGACTGCAGTCTCGGCTCACAATTGATACTACAACTCCAATATTTTGTGTATTTTCCACGTGGTTTTTTTTTTCTTGAAGGCTGGCAGTATTTTACCCTATGCAAACTCAGTCATTAATCTTCTCAGACTAGTGACAGATCTTACTCAAAGTGTCAGAGAGAGTAGCCTTGCTCGAAATTGCATGCACCACAAATTATTGTCCCAAAATCAGCCCTTGAAACAGGGCAAATATTATTTTCACTGAAGTTATTTTTATTGTTGGCATAGCATGGGCTTCCAGCAAGTTAGAAAAACTCCACTTTTTTACCATTTAGATAAGATTTATTTTTTTTTAATTACACCTATATCAGGAGATATACATTTACCAAACTTTAAGTTAGGGCAGTTCTCAAAATTTTTCAGCATAGACTCTCACAGTGTAATAAATAATACAACTCAACTGTTGCATAAGAAACCTTAAGTGACTAAGCAGCCTGGGTCAGCTGTGGCTTTCTCATTCTCAGTGTCACACTGGCTGAAAGTTTCATCAGAGAATAAATCACAAGGGCAATTGAACTGGTTACCTTGTCTAGATAGAAACTTCCCAGAACTGTAGGAAGAAACAGCTAGCTAGGCTATCTTGGCAGGGCTGTTTTTGAGGCAGTGCTTACAAATGCAGACATTTGTGTGAAGTGTGAAGTCCATCAAAGCACAAAATCCTTCCCAGGTATGATACCATCAAGCTGCAACATCAGCTTGAGACTAGCCTTTGTACATCATGTGCAGATAAGGAAAATTTCCAACTCTCAGAGCTGGTAATACTGTTTCCCACATTAATGCTAAGGAAGAGGAACATTTTCAAGAAAATGTTTAAAATTAAAAATTATTTTAATATTATTTCAACCATATTTTTCATGATGAGAAATAAAAAGAACTTAACAAGAAGAAAAATCATGTTGAAACTTTTATCTGGAATCACAAGGAATACACTTTTAAAGTCTTTAATTTCATTTAATTTTCAGGGTTTCAGGGAGAAGGTAACTCCCATTCCACTGGAAGTTTTCAGGTTCTTCTCTCTGATTTTTTTCTTCCTTTAGATCTGTGTGGTGATTGCTGCTGTTTTTGGCATTGTTATTTACCGTGTTGTGACTGTCAGCACTTTTGCTGCCTTTAAGTGGGCTTTAATTAGGAATAACTCTCAGGTTGCAACTACAGGGACTGCAGTGTGCATCAACTTCTGCATCATCATGCTACTGAATGTGGTGAGTAAAATTAACATATCCAAAGTTATACCTAAGCCACCAGAGAGGTAGATATCTCAGTCAGCAGAAACCAACCAAATGGTTTCACTTCCTTTTTCAGCAGGAGTGGAGTGTCTTGCTAAGCCAGACATGGAATTATTGTTTATGGACATCATTCACTATTTATATAAAGTGCAATTCCAAACCCAGAATATTATGTAAAGTATGTTTTAATATTCTGAAAATATTTTAGGGAGACATGATCATGCCCCTGATTTATCCTCTGCCACTTTTTTCCCTTTTCTATGTTCTCAGTTTTCAGTCCACTTCATTTATATTCTTCTTTTAAATTGCGTTTTGATGTTATTTTTTAAATATAGTGACAAAGCTAAGTTCCTATTTACACTATTTTCAGTAATTCCAATTTCAGTTTTCATGGCAATTTTCCAGTGAGGATATTCATACACAAACACAATGTCCATAAGCAGAACTCTCTTGAGCTGAAAGTTGCACAAGGCTTGAGCTGGCATGATTTGTTCTAGAGCTGCCCATAGCCTTTGCCAACGTGCCCCAGAGACATGGTCTGGGTGCACTGCAGTGGGGCTGGCTGATGACAGGTTATTGTTGTGAGCTGGTTTGGAACCAGACTTGGGACAAAGATAAAAATCGAATTTCTATGTGGCAACAGTCCCAGTAAGACAATATAGCATAGATTAGATGGGAAATGAGTTTTCTCCTTCCACTGAGATGCTGTATATTGCACCGATAGCAATGTGTTTGCTCTTTGTTGTTCTTGGCAAGAGGTGTATGGCCTTTCACTACCAGATTTTGTCAACTGACACTGTAAGAATGCCTTTTGCAGGGGAGGAGGGTTCAACCTACAAACCAGCTGTATACTGGAGCCAGGGTGGACAGTACCCCATCTACTCAATAGCAAGGATCTTCTGTGAACAGCTTGTTAGGCTTCATTCAAGGATATATGCTGATTTACTTCCTAGGGAATAGATGACATGTTATTTCAGGTCTGCTCATTTCCAAGGCTGGCTTGGAGACAGACTCCTTTCTTTCCTATGCAATATCCAGGCATTTCCATAATCTAAAATTTTTTTTGACAGGTCCTTTCTTATATCGCAGGAAATTCCAAAAGTTTTTGCTGCAGGACTTTGCTTCTTCATTTGGCATAGGCAAGACTGGATTAGTGACTAAGACAGTCTACCTAGAACTGTTGTTTTTCCTGTTTTCCCTTAGGTGGGACTATAGGCTGAGAAAGGGCAGAAAGGAAGAAGCTGGTTTTCTGTCTGAGATTGTACTGAGGGCTCTCTTCTTTTATGTGATTTTTATTTTATTGGGTTTTTTGTCCAGCTTATGGAGGTTTTCTTTACTCCACCTAGAGCACACAATAGGCATAAAAGAAAAAAAAAGAAAACTATATATATCTATGCCAGTACAACATCCATTTTCAAGCTCTCAGTGTAAGTAATTGTATATGCAGTGAAGCAGCAACAAAGAAACGCTGCACACTTGAAATTTTTTCATTCTCAAAGTGTTTTACAGCTCAGAGATTTTTCTTTTAAATAATGGAAGATTGCTTGAAGGTGCCTTTTGAGAAACTTTCTTTCCTAAAATAATCAAATAAATGGAGAACTGCAAAGATGGATTTCTTAAGCCTCATACTCCTCACCATTCAATAAATACCACAACCTTAGATCTCGATATAGCTCATGGAAGAAAAAGATCCACAAAATATGAAACTGCAGGAGTTTTTCAAAGGAAGGTTTTAGGAATATAATCCCTTGCTTCCCATGATGGATTAGTGTAGTTTACTGAAGGGCAATGATGGGATTTCTTTTGGGAGAAAAAAGATCCCCAGAAGCAGCTCAGGTATTTGAACCCTGCATGAACTGTGACTCAAGAAAAGTGTCATAAGAGCAAGAAAAGATACAGTAATAAAACCAGAAAGTAGCAAGATGTGCATAGCAGTAGAGAATTCGCTGCTAGAAGCCTTGAAAACCAGCAGTGAATCTGATACCAGTTGATTGCCTCTCAAAGCATCAGGGAAAATGTCTAGACCACAGTTCCAGACCAGATGTTTTGAGCACTAGGTACCTAATCTGACACATCAATCACAACAAAACAAAATGACCCTCAAACATAATGTCTCCCAGATAATCTTGCAGCCTGACCTGAAAACAATCACAAACTTTACCTAGGCTGTGTAAAACTGTTAATTCCAGTAATATTGCCCATGGAAAATATGAACAGAGGATAGAATATTATCCCAAACAGGGCCTCTTGAGGATAGTAGTGATAAACTACAGTAGCAGATAATTAGACCCAAATGTTGTTAACAGAATCTCTAACACAGTCTTACTGTTCCAAATGGAATAGCAACAAATTGAAGTTTTCATAAACCCTTCTGTAGAGTAGTGAACATTTGTGAAAAAAACCACACTCCCTGCTGGGATCAGGATATAAATGACCCAGACATTTAGCACATTTATAGTTGCCCTTAAGAGATGCTTTTAAACCCAGAAAAAACTACCTTTTTTCATTACTCAAAACAAAACCATTTACTCCAAAGGCAGTGGAAAGCTATTCTAAGCATGAAGTGGTTGTTAACATGGATGAGAGATTTCAGGATGACTTCAGTTCTTAAGCAGGCAGTTTGATCTGTAAACAATACATAATTCAATTTAAGCAAGAGATTCTAAGGATTACTGCAAATAAGAAGAAACATTGCTAATATGCACTGTAGGAGTAAGTAAATACTTGAGCCTGAAATACGAGAAGCTTTGTATTCCTGTAGGCATCAGTGAGAGTTAAGGACATTTAGCAATTTGTAGGAACAGGCTCCAGACTCATTTAAAGCAAATGGAAATCACTGTATTAATTTACTCTAATATTGATGGTGTTGGTGATGCAGGTTCAAATAGGTTCAAAACTCCCTTGCTAATACTGATTTGAAAACCCTCCAAGTTAGTTTTGTAATCTTTATGAAGTTTGGAGTCTCCTGGAGAGGTTGAGAGCGTGGTACCTGAAAGTGCAGAAAGTACCACTTAGGAATTAGAAAAATTACACTGGCTCAGAGTAAGAAATGTATCTGGTGGTGGGGATTACTAAAGATTTTCTCTGAAGTAACCCTGTCCCCCTTGTGTCTTTTTTTTCAGCACCGAAGTGCCAAACAAAACCAAAAAGCTCCAACACCCCAACATATCCAACATACCATAGCATGCTCTTCTAGGGTGATTTTTTTTTTTTCTTGTGAGGTGAATGTTCCATAAGTAACTAAAACAAAAAATCTCAGTTGTGCTGTTGTTTCTGCTTTTCTCTTTGGAAAAGGTCTTTCACTCTTTTTCACTTTGTATGTAAAATAGGGACAGTGACAGCATTTCTTCTCCATATATTATGGATAAGCATTAGATAGAAAATCTTTACTTTTCCTTGTTTGATTATATCATTACTGTATTATTATGTAGTTTTATTGTCATTATCAGAACATCAAAGAATCATCTGCATGTCAAATTTAACATATTCTCTCCCTAGAAAGCAGTTCTATGTTTTTGAGCCAGCCATGTAACTAAGAGGCTGTTTCTTCTCTGTTACAGCTGTATGAAAAGGTTGCTCTTTTCCTGACAAATTTAGGTAAGTAATATTAAATATAAAATTGAATAATATTGTACTGATTTATTGGTCCATGCACCATGATAAAATTCAAAACATCTGCATAAATATGAGAAATCCTAACTAATTTGCAATCTGTAGAAATTAATGTTTTTCTTAAATTTCTAATAAGAAAGTATATAAACTAAACTACTGTGCCATTCAACCAGTGGTGACAACAATCATGCACCTTTGTTCTTGTTTCAACCCCCTAGCATCTAAGAATGTTAACAAATTGTTTATTATAAATAAATGTAAAATTTTTACCTTGGAGGAAAAGGCAATTCTCTCTGAGTTTTCAGAGAGACCTGGCACTCATAACCTCCAGCATTTGTAAACATGGAAAACTGGAGTCACTTCTGGAAAACAGATTCATAGCTTGAAACTAAGGTGCTATCAAACATTTGCTTATAGGAAGGGCAGTAAGGAGCGAAAATGACTAGGTGAATCATCAACTCTACCTACACCTGAACTATATGATGTTCTGAATTTCAGTGATCCTTTCAGCTCACTCACAAAGGCAGTCTTTATGCTAGAGCAAGATAACCCGTTTTCTAAGGAGAACATCCACTGTCAATGGGGTAGCAATAGGGTATCATTCATATATCCATGGCTCAGACAGGATCTGTGGAAATCCTGATACATTTGGAAGATTGCAATAGTTGGTGGCAATTGGCTTGGGCTACTTAGTGTCAAGAAACCTGAAATGAGACTATGGCAGGAGGCCTATTAAGCAAACTAAATTATTGCACATGTACAAATGGTTTGAGAAGGTTATTTTGAGCTCGTGGAAACCTGTGTGCATTGATGGTGTTCAGTAAATTATTTTGGACCAGATGGACAGATTTTGGTGTTTTAATGCTCAAAGGAAAACAACTGATTTTAGCTACTCTCAGGGCTTTTCTACATCCCAGAAGTCATTGGTAATGTGTTCAAAACATATCTGTGTATAATAAAATTTATTCTTTTATTTCTTAGTAAACTGAGAGTCCTCATTTGTATGCTGTAGTTTTAAAATATTTTTGCTGTATCTATGGAGAAGATATCTGCTAGCTACAGTTGAGAAATATGACTTTCAATTTTGTGAATTGTACAAACTATGTCCTGACAGCCTGGGGAAAGTAAGATATGTTATAGGGATCTTGAAGCTTGATTATTTTCTGTTAGGTTGTCATCAAGGTAGGTCTGCTTTTTGCAGAAGGCACTTGTATGAAAATTCACCGGGTCAATTTTTTTGATCCTGTTCAGATAGTTTTACTCTAGTGACCTAAGCAACTGATTTGATCTGAATTATCTTTATCAGTGTAATAAGCTCAAAGTAGAACTGGCAGCAAAACTACATTGAGGACATTGAGGATACCCTTCTTCAGCTTCTACATGATCTTCTTCAGAACTCATATCTGTGCTCCTCCAGAGCATCACCATTGTCTCTGATGGGTATGTGAGCAAAGCTTCAGCTGCAGTAGCTTTATTGTAGGCAAACTTGTCCTTCCTGCCGACTGGCATCTAATGAAAAAGCAGCTCTAAGTGAATCAAGTTTATTTCTTTTTCTGTACTTACAGTACTTTACTGGAGGCTGCTTTGGAAGCAGCATATGAGTACTATCGTTATGATACTCAGAATCACTATTAGTAGCTCCACTTTTCTGATGACTCCTGTTCACAGCAATGAACAACATTCATGCACAGCTAACAACAAGCTCCTGCTAGCTGGAAAGTAGTTCCAGAGTATGGTACTGGTGTATTGACATTGACATTGTTTTGTTAACTTCTGTCTTGATAGTTCTTGAGATGGAGAATAAGGGAACAATACTCAAAGGCACGAATATCTCTTCCCCTCTGAAACTCTGATAATTTTCTTCACAGAGCAGCCTCGCACCGAATCGGAGTGGGAGAACAGCTTCACTCTGAAAATGTTTCTTTTTCAGTTTGTCAATCTGAACAGCTCTACCTTTTATATAGCATTCTTCCTTGGAAGGTAGGATTGATGTCTGCACACTGCACACTCATATGTGCAAAATGAAGTGGAGAGAAGAAACAAAATTGTTTGTAATGAAACAAAATGGACCATATGATCACACATGTCAAAATGCAAATTCCATGCTAGCAAAGCAGAACAGATTGCAGTTTTATACTCCTTCCAAAAGCCCAGAAACAGATGCAGTTTTCATTTCCCATCACCACATGGTCTCAATATTAACTTAACAAATTCACTACTGGAAACAGATGGATCTCACAGTACTATACTTGCAGGTCATGTCACTCTGTCTTTATGTGGATTGGATAGGATAGGATAGGATAGTTGGAAGGGACCTGCTCTGATTACATGATCTGAACTGTTAAGAGTGAGTTATGAGCTATCATTTGGGGGGGGGAGTTCCACATATATATTTATTATATATATATATATATTTATTGTATATTTTATATACATGTATTTGTGTGTATCAATGTATCTATCTAAATATATATTATTTGTATATTTCTTTCTGTCAGTTTCCTAAAAGAAGAGACCTTTTTAGTAGAGAAGTTTTGAATAGAAGAATCCATTAGTATGGTTGTTTGCATATAGGAATAATTTTGGGGGAAAACATGGGAGAATAGTTACAAAATTATGTGTTTTGATGAAAACTAAAATTTTTCACTGATTTCCCAGGAAGGCAGGCACCTTACCTTATGGTGTAAGGAAATGGACTGGCAATTGAAAAGCATTTTCCAAACTGACATGAGCAGTTTCAGTCAGATTTTCCCTCTGCTTTGCATATGTTGAATATCCAACAGCAGAGTATTGGTACTGAAATAAAACTGTAAGTAAAAATATCTGTAGTCCTTCATGGGGATTATTCCAGGAATGCCCATAAAAATGTTTACAGCATAACATCTTTTATAGTTACACCAGTCACATTAGGATAACACCAGATTAAAATAAGAGTGTGAGCTCTCTTTTATTACTGTGAACAAACTGCTTACACAACATAGTTGATATATATTCCTGTGTTAAAGATTTACAGGACACCCTGGTGCCTACTTAAGGCTGATAAACCGGTGGAGGCTGGAAGAGGTGAGTGTTCGATAACTGCACGCTGGTTTATCTGCTGCCCACAGATGCCATGAATACAAGCAGAGGCAGACACATAAATCTGCCTAGGCATTTTTGAAAGTGTTATTGGGTTTTCAGTTGCTGTCTAACTCCACACTATTGACACTACCATCTGCTACAAAAGCATCTACATATTGATAAGTACATTCCCTTTTCAATGCTAGCAGTTCTAGTGTTTGCATCACATTCAAACAGTGGTATCAGATGGTTTCAAGATTACTCACATATTTACATTGGAAATATTTTATCCTTGGAATGAATCAAAGTCAAGTACAAATCTGACAACCTTTTGCTTTCAAAAAAATCCTTTTTTTCTCAGCTTTTCTAGCCTTGCAGACCAGAGAGCTAAAATAATAAAGTAATTAATTAAAAATCCAGACACATAAAATGTATGTGAACTTTGACCAAAACAACTAAACGAACTTCCCAAACAAGCTACTGGCATAATGTCCTTAAAATTAAATTAATATGAAAAACAATGAGAGTTTGGCTTTGCAAGTTACTCAAGGGCCAATCCCATTTTATATTTTTTTTTAATAAATACATTCAGAATTCAAAGCCCATTTGACAGTTATAGGAGGTGAACAGCAGCAGTTTCTGGACCAGTCATTTACTTCCCAGTGCTGCTATGTGCACACTGAAATCCCACGGTTTCTTTCCTGCTTCACAGATGAATAATTGAAACAACTTTGCAGATAAATGACAAATGGTAAGTGGAAAATGCCTGCCAACCTGAATTTTCCAAACACTTCTGGATACATAAATATTTTGGTTAATATAGGCCATTCAAAGATTAGAAAAAACAAATAAACAAAAAGGATTTGAATTTTAATAAAACCATCTTAATTTTGTAGAGGATTCTGTTCATTCAAGGAAAGAATACTTGATAAATGGGCAGACAGAATTTTGCTTAGCATTCATTCAAAATCTGGCTGGGGCTGAGCTGACCTAAAACCTTGCTGTGGTCAAAGGAAAACAGTTCTGCACTTCCTTTGAGTCCTCCCCCTGAGGTTTGCTCCTTCCTCTTCCTCTGCATTGGCTCTCACTTGTCCAGTCCTGTGTGGAGCCTATTCAGTTCCTTGTATCAGCAGTAAACTTCCTTTTTCTGGCTGAATTAGTCTTTTGATGATTCAGTGGGCTGATTTATTTCATAGAGAGATCAGAGAACAGGGAAAAAACCTCATCTCTCTGCAGGAGCAGAGATGGAAGGGAAAGAGAACCAGGTTTGAGAGGAAAGTGCGACAATGTGATGTTACAGGTTGGGTCAGTTACTGGTGGAAGTTACTCTTAGTAGTCCCTGTTTAGCTTTTCTCAGAGAAAAAGAGTCTAATAATAAAAAAATCTAATAAAAAAGGTCTTGACTTTGTTGACTATATCTGTGCTAAGTCTTATTAGAACTAACCTGCTTTAGAATACCATGTTCAGATACCCCTCTCTTCACCTGTTGGATTTAGCCGAGTCTAAGACACATAGTAACACTAGTCCAGTGTCCATGGACATGCTCAGACCACAGTTTATGTATTATTGATGTTATGACTGTAACATTGCTGCTACTTCATTAACACTGCACCTGCCTCTCTGAGGTTATATTCACTCATGTGACCGATTCCTTAAAAATAGGAGGATGATGATTTAGTAATAATGACAGAAAAGTAAAAAAACCAAAACCAAAACAAAACAAAAAACCAACCAGAAAAAAAACCCCAAAATATAACCCTGTCACCCCATTAATCTAAAGAGATGCTAAATTAGGTCAACAGAAACCTCAGCACTGATCCAAGTTCTGAGGGCTGGATAATGCAGTATGTATAAGAAATTAATGTCTCATTTTATTCCAGGTAATATAACTAATTTTTCTCCATAAAAGTTAAAGAGAAATAATTCCAGTTCTGTGACAGTGATTTGTTTGACTTATCTGTATTATCCAGGATTTTAAAATACAGCTTGAATTATACCATTTGGATCTGCAAAGCCAATTGCACAAAGTGCTGTTAGAGGGTAGAATTCTTTTGATACCTTTTCTGTTTTTTTCCAATATTAGGTAAAATTTACCTAAATTTGTACTAGCTGAACACCTCTCCCAAAAGCAGAACCACAGCTTCAGGGTCTGGAGACACTGCTAAAGCAAGCAAGCACTCAGCAAGAAACACTAATTCTCAGTAAGAATTGTTGCTCAGCTATTAGAGATTTTTAGTTCTTTGGGAACAGAATAGCTTTGCATGGTCTACTCAGTCATAGATCTTAAACAGTCTATCCTCTAGGCATTAATTTGTTTCATTTATGTGCAGCCAGGAGGAATTTTCTCTTCATTCTTTGACTTGATGCAGTCACCTTCCCCAAAAACTATTGAAATCAGTGGAGAAACTTGGTGGCCTTTGCCTCTGCCCTGCCCACAGCTACACAGCATGTTAGAAGCACTAATGTGAAAATGGCATTGGTTTCAGCTGACACTGACCTCTGCAGAGAATTAGGTGATAAGCTTGAAACGACGACAGTATGATAAAGTATCATCTGTTCCCATGAGTTTACACTTCTTTAAAAAATAAGGAGAATGCACTGAATTTCTGAATTCAATAAATGATACATTATTTATAGCTTCAAGAAATGCCTTAAAACTCAGTACAATTCCTGTTTAACTTCTTGTTTCCTTCCTTTTTTTCTGTAGTGCCACCCTAGTGGATGCCTTATTGATCTCTGTATGCAAATGGGTATTATAATGGTGTTAAAGCAGACATGGAATAATTTCATGGAACTGGGATATCCGTAAGTAAATATAATATCTATGCTTCACAAAATACTAAGTTTATGCTTTCCTTATTGCCAGTTAATAAATACATAACTCTAGATATATAGATGATGTTTGGGGCTTTTTTCCACATCGACGCAGTTTGCAAAAGTGAAAGTGTAGTATAAATATTAACAAATAAGTAACACAGAGAAAGTACTTGATTTTGTTAAATTGTATTCTGTGTTCTAAAACTCCTTAAAATAGTTGTGTGACCATTGTGTTGCTTAACATGAAAAATATTATATGTATCATTTCTTAGCTATACTAGTAAGTACTAAATTCAGTTTCTTTTTGGGTGATAAAAGATGCCTGAAAGAGCAGGTATGAGCTAGAAAAAATGTATTACTGGCATATGCACTCTGAAAGACAGAAAAATGTACTGACTGCTATGTAGACAAGTTCCTTTGTGATCTTCAAGGTAACATGAAACTGTGCCCTAGCTAAAACATTTGCAATTATTCATTTCATATTGTTTAATTCCTTATTGACTAGTATTTAATGAGCATGTTTAATATGACTAAAAGAGGTTTAATATGATCTGTGTAGTTGATGGTAGAAACAGTGTGGATGGTCATCAAGGGAAACTAGCAAGTGTGAATATCTAAGACAGCGCTGACATTGTCAGAAAATGTGCCCTTGCAAAGTTCAGAGGGATTTGCTATTTCTCCATCTTTACTGGGCCTAGCGCTCCTTGCCAGTATTTTGCAGATGTTAGGGCTGCAGGGATTAGTTGGGATGGGCAGGAGGGAACAGTAGCAGCAATATTGATCCTTCTCTTTCCATTCCCTACCTTTTTTGTCAGTTTTCATCAGAACTCTCTGCTTTCTATTAATACAGATTTTGAAACTTAACAAAGAGCACAGAAGAGAAATAAAAGAAGGTGATTGATAAAGATATGAGGAGACTGTTTAAGAACAAGTGATTTAATAGGAGTAAACTGCTTCAGGTGAAGTGAATCTTCACTTCAGAGTCACAAGGAAAATCACAAGATAAAAGACACAGTCACAACACTGTGAAATGCATCAACTTACTTTGATGAGAGATGTGTTTGCTCTCCAGACCCTTCAGTCCACCTTCTAGCCCTGAAATGCTGCCAGCAGGTGCATTTCCTTTTTGTGTGAAAAACACCTTTCTGCTAAGAGCTTGATGGCAGCCAACACAATGTGAATGGCCAGAAGACTTGGAGGCAACCTTGCAATCTGTAGCTAAATTCAGTTGAACTGCACTCAATTGCACATACACCTCTTTAAGGAATACAGGAGAAGATGTAACCTTTCTGATAAATTATGTAAATGGTAAAATAATCTCTAAGATTCAACCAAAAAAGCAGCTGTCCAAACCCTTATCCAAATCCAATGGCTATTTGCTGTCACTTTGCACCATTCACCAGGCCCAGACCAGGCCTCTGTGGGGACGAGAAGTGAAACATTGTCAGGAAAAGGACTGAATTATTTGGGTGATCTGTAATGTTTTTCCTTACTGAGACAAAGTGGCCAACCACAATTTCAGAGAAAATCTCCATTGTGGTGTGGAGGTTTTTTACTCTCTACACTAACTCTTAACTAATGTCCTTTGTTGGCCAAACCAGTCCAAGTCTCTGAAAAGATGTTTATTTCAGATGTGAGAATTCATTTTACTTTTGGCTCACTGCCTTTCACAGTGGTCTCACACATGCATTTCTTTGGGAACAGCATCTTCCCCCTGATGTCCAGTACAGGTCCCCCATTTATTGAGATGGAGGTAGCTCATATGTCAGCCATCCATCTCTCAGCCACCATGTATTTTCTGTAGTTCAGACACATATTTCTTCCTCTTTCTCCTCTGAATATTAACACTGTTAACACTGTAAACACTGTTTAGGGTTGCCTTTTCCCTTCCAGGATTGCCCAGAGACTGTTACCCTGCACACTGTAGAGCCATGCAGAGATGCCAGATCACACACACAGCAAAGAATCAAAGAGCATTAGCACTCTTACTCAGCTCAGCTATCTCCACACAGCATTGCATTCTGCCCTATAAACAGATCCTGAAGTAACTTGCCATTCTGTGCAGAGAAAAAGAAGTAAATAAATAATTAAAATATGTCAAAATCCTTTCACCATTTTAACAAATCTAGGCTGGGATTACAGCTCATCAGCTGTATCTGTTTTCATACCTATTATGCTGTGTCATCAGCCACATGTATTACTAATGCTCTATTTTCCTGTACATTGGGAAATTAATTTCACAAGATATGCTGTGTCCATTTAACCTCCTCCAATTTTGTGATAAATAGCCATTAATATTCTTTACTTTGTTTCTTTAATTTAATTTAAAATGTAGGCTAATTCAAAACTGGTGGACCAGGAGAAAACTACGGCAAGAGTATGGCACACAGGGAAAAAAAAGCTTCCCACAGTGGGAAAAGGACTATAATCTGCAGCCTATGAATGCTTATGGACTCTTTGATGAATACCTAGAAATGAGTATGGCTCTAACCTTCATTCTCTCTCTTTCACTTTATTTTAATGTTGTTGCTTTTTTTGTTGATGTGGGCTGGTGAATTCTTTTAATTATCACTATATGAAGCTAAGGAGACTGCAAAAAGGTTTTCATTCTCACAGGTCAGGTGAGGAATGGGAGTAAGTTTTTAAGAGCAAACCAGTGTAGTGTAGCACACTGCTGATGGTTTGCTAACCTCCCATCTATGAAACACTTCCCATTCTGGTTTGCTTTTCCAAACCAGAGCCCAGTTTTTTATCTGCATATATTTCTAAAGAACTTTGCAGTTGTTTTCTAAAGAAAGTTGCCTTGTGCTTTCACTTTGAAGTGCATGGTACAGACCTGAATGCTTGTTTATGTTTAAAATCCTCCCTCATTTACCACCTCATATTTACAAACTTACTTACATATTTACTAACTTACTGCCAAGAAGCACTTGCTCTATCCTGTGGAAAGAGGAGGATAACTGCTCAAAAAAACCCCCTAAAAAACCATGAACTTTTGGTCTGTGTGACTGAACTGCATATGTCATGATTGGGTTTTTTTTTTCTTTTCTTCCTCACACAATGCTTTTCAAATTAATGGGAAATCTGATAATCTGAAAACCTGCCTATAGAAACTTAAACAGAATTTCAAACTTCTTCCTATGTGAACTATTTAAAAAAGTATTCATCCCTAATCTTTGCAAGTATTGAGAGATCCTAGTTGATGCTGGAGTGAAAATGTCCCTTTCTAAAAGCACAGTTCCTCTGCCTCTGAACTTCACTCCAAATTACAAAATTTAGATGGTGCTGTCCAATCCAGGGTCTGATGTGCATTTGTTCTTTTCATTCTTTCTTCTAACTTTTGGCAAGGACCTGTTGTACAACTGCCACTAGACCATTAGATAGTATGACAGAATAAGAAGTGTCTGTATACTTTGTACATACTGCTTACTTGCATACACTGTTTGGTATCTTAGACCTTGGGATTAGATCCTAACAATTATATTGTGATAATTCCGGTTTTTTCCCCAGTTCTTCAGTTTGGGTTCACAACCATTTTCGTGGCAGCTTTTCCACTGGCACCACTTCTGGCCTTACTAAACAATATTATTGAAATTCGGCTTGATGCTTACAAATTTGTTACTCAGTGGAGAAGACCTTTAGCTTCAAGAGCCAAAGATATAGGTGAGCTCTTTGTATGGTGTTTGTTACATATATATGTGTTATTTGTCAAATCTTTGACCACTTCAAGTAAGAGCAGATTAAGGTATTTTCTGTCAACTTCCCAATTAATATTACATCCCTTGATTGTTCAAAAAGCCTTCATGTATCTGATGCCTATCTACTTATGCAATTAATAGTCTATATTGGAAAATGTCTTTTAATGATTTTCTGGGGGAGTTAACAGCCAAGGTGTAAAGTGATCAGAGTTCTCTGCAGGTGCTTTGTTGTTGCAGACACTCTGTGCAAACACATGCTGCTGCTCAACTGGAATATAATAACCAGACAAATCAGATGAAACATGAAAGTCAAGTTAAAGTGGTTACCATCCTCTAGGGGACCTGTAGGTTTTATATTTACCTGGCCAAAACCAAGCTCCTCTGTGACTCAAGTCCCTGGTGGGTCAGACAGGGTGGGTCTGGATCCCAGCAGACAACTAACTCTCAATGAGTCACACTTGCATTGCTAAACACAAGGTCCACATAAATCTGAGGTAATGTAGCCACACACTATTGCAAAGGGTCTCTGAACTTATTTTGACTACAAATCTCTTCTGTCCTTGCAGTATGCAAAAGCAGAACACCTTTAGGAAGAACTCTAAAACAAAATCATTCTGCCCAGCACTGAATCCCTGGTGTTTTCAAAGGGGTAAATAGGAAACCTCACTAACCAACTGCATTGCCAAAATCTGTAGCCCACACCAAGAAAAAGCAGAAGCTCAGGTTTTGTGCTCTTAGAACGTTCTACCATGTGCCTAAACTCTGTGTCTGATTATAGCTTTGAATGCAAACAGTGTGAATCTGTGGGTTTTGGCACAAGCCTGGACAACAGCCAGTACATGACATACACTACAGGCATAATTTCTAAAAAATCCAGTTATATAATGTAATTAATAGAAGCATGGAAAAATAAATAGTTTTCATTTTGATTCAGATGCGATTTCTCAAAATAAATTGCATTCAACGAAGTCTTCAGGGGTAGTTTGGTGCCTCATAAAATCAATGGGTATGTCTAACCTTCCTTTGGTGTGATTCACAGTGATGAGGTCTCGCTGTTCAATAAGAAAATTTATTTTTATTCAGTGACTCTTGGATAAAAAACTAGATAAAAACACCTTGTGCAATGGAGAAATCTACTTCAGATCATGCAGTATTTCAGGCACTTTGATTCTTGTTTTTCCTGGAGCAAACATACTGTCCTTGTTGAACAGGCATCTGGTACGGGATCCTGGAAGGTATTGGAATTCTTTCTGTTATCACAAATGCATTTGTTATAGCGGTGACATCGGATTTCATCCCTCGCCTTGTTTATGCTTACAAATATGGACCTTGTGCTGGCCAAGGAGAAGCAGGACAAAAGTAAGGCTTTTTTGGGGCTGGGGGAAACAGATGTCCACGAAAATAAATTATTACCTGAATAGATGCAGTATTACTGTCTGTGTATGTTCTGATTCCACTAAACCAAATTTATTATTTGTGTTTAGGCAACAGATACCAGCCATAGGTACTGATGCTCTGCATATTTACAGAATGAGTTGCTGAATGACTGTGATGCATGACAAGAGTTCAAGGCAAACATGGCAGTGCTCTTTCAGAGATTTAGTCTGTGTGGCAGGATGCTGCCCAAGCTGTACTTCCCAGATGGTAGTACATGGATATAATCCTCTTTTTTTTTTTTTTTCTGAAGCAATGCTGATACTATTTAATAAGGAATTTGTTGAACATTTTAAATGTGTACAATGGGGGTTTTTCCTGATGTAATATTCAGCATGTATTACTCAAAAAATAGTGTCTAGTGAGAGGAAGCAATTTCCAACTAAATACATCAAGATATACTTACAGAGAAAAGTAATTTGTTTTTCTTCTACAACTAGAACTCTTAGAGTAAATCTTCCAGGAGACATTTGTGATCTGAATCTCTGCTGCTAAGTGGATTTTCTTTCAGTGTTGCTAAACACTGAGATTATATTAGCATGTGCACACTACCAGCAAGCATGAGATAGTTGCTGCATGCCCACTTATGAAATCTCAGCTGTTGGGCTCCGGGAAGGTCACTGAATCCAGTTAAACACAGACACAGTTTGCAAATGCCCTAGCAGTGCCATTAGCAAGGAAACCTGCTGTTCAAAGAAACCCTGGCTAAACAGTAGACATTGACAGAGAGCTTGTATTGCCATATTGGACATATGGCAGATTGATTTTTTTTACTCCCTGCTGCAAAAAGTGAGTTCATTTGTTGCTGCTTTTTTGACATCTTTTGACTGTCAATACATTTAATCATATTGATGGAAGAGGGGCATCTGGTGGCAGCTTCCAATTGCTGTCCTCCCAATTGCGAGGAGTTGGGCATTTTAGCTGGGGCTAGGGAAGATATTCTGTTTACTTTCATGAAGAGGTAAAGTACCTTCAGGGGTAAAGTGGTCTGGTGCCAGTGGTTCCTGAGCATGTGCTTCTGCTCACGCCATTATAAAGATGTACAGGATATTGCGGCACTATAAGCAACTCTCATTGTTAAGGAAACCATAAGGAAGGGTTTTCTCAGGACCACTGTGCATGAAAAAACAACACCTTTAGAAATATTTCTCTTAAGACCCAAATATGACTCAGTGGCTTTGAAATTAGTTCTGCATATGGGAAGTAGCTTGGCTTACAGTTTGGCTCATCTCTTCACAAACCTCTAGTACAGTGTTTTCACACTTCTGCTGCATTTTTGAGCAAATTTCTCAATGAAACCATCAGGTAGTAATACTTTGAAGGAGCTAACCTGTATTAAAACTGTTTATGTCAGCATTTTGAATAATGTTATTACTAAGTATTGTTACAAAAGCAGGAAGGTATTCAAAAATCCACAGGAATAGTGAGTTTTCTCAAATTAATGTGTGAAGACAATCTGTTACTGAATAGCTTAAAAGAGAGAGGTATTATTTTCAAAAAAAACATCTGTAGGTATTAGATCCACATGACACACAATGATACTATAAAAATACTGGAATTAAATTAAGTTCCAAATCTAATCAGTATGGAAACAAAGCCAGATGGTGTTTGGATATAATTTCTCAAATTCTGTAAAGTCCATATTTAGAAAAACCAAAACCAAAATCCCCCAACCCTTACTGTGCATTATATTCTGCACCAAACTGAGTAGTGTGCCTACACTTATCTGTGTTTGGGCAGTGCAGCATGAACAGCACAACACAGTTTGGCAAGATCCCCTCAGCTTTACTAACACCAAACTTGAGCCTTCTATTGACACACACAGCCCTTCAACAGGGGGCATAACTTCTCTTACTCAGTGTTCTCTAAATTTTGGCTGGCCCTCACAATGCTCAGTTACCCTGGGATCTTCTAGAATGGAGTTCCTCTGATTAACTGGACATTTTCTAAAAAGCTGTTTAAAGTGTTATATCTTTCCCTCTGATTTAGTGTCCTTTTGTGCTAGTACTATGAGTGTAACAGTGGGAATATTTTGGTTATCTTCCTAACACTCCTCATTATTTTGTCTGCCCCTATTGTGTCATCATTTAGGTGATTTTTCAAAAGTAACCAGTCCCAATCTTCACCATTCCTTCTCCCACAGAAATCTACCATTGCTTCACTTTTATTGTTCATCTGACCTACTTTAGCATTTCTTTTGTATTGCCTCAACATCTCTTTCAAATATTAATAAGCATCAAAATTGTATTTTGGATTTTATGAAACTCAAAGAACATCCTCCTGGGTACAACAGTTAAAGGAAAAACCTTGCTGTATCCTGCTGACAGCATTTTGTCCCCTTTAGGTGTATGGTTGGCTATGTTAATGCCAGTTTATCAGTATTTCTGGTGTCTGACTTTGAAAATCGTTCAGAGCCAACATCAAATGGAAGTGAATTCTCTGGTTCACCATTAAAATATTGCAGGTAAGTTTCTGGTCAACATAGTTCTCTGCTTTAGGACATTGAAATGGAGAAGCAGAATTAAAAATTGGGAGTTGAAACTAATTTTTAGAAGTTAAAAATGGAAAGTTTTAACTGTGCTGTTCAGGGTCATGCTCTTTTTGGTACTATTTTGCTGTTACCTGCATGATTCCTTCCTCAGATAAAAGAGAAGCCAAAAAGTTGGTATCTGGAGGGTGTTCCTAATGCAGGATTTTTATGGTGTCATAGCTTGACTCAGACACAGACTCAGAGTCATCATGGATAAATATGGTATCAAAGGGCCAGTAAAGGTGCCTGATTACTTAGGTGCCAGTCAGATCCAATTGTGAAGAGATTATATCACAGGACAGGGAAGTCATGGTTGCACAGGAACAGCCACACTGAGGTATTTCACAGACTTGACAGACATAAACCAGCTCTGTTGTAAGCTATCTTTGTGAAACCTCAAATCCAGCATTTCTGAATTGTTGAATTGTTAATATGTTTATGTCATTGCTTACTGGTGTAATTATTAGTAATAATCATATACTTGTGGTTTGAATCAAAAGAAGACGAGCAGTTAATTATCTGCATGTCTTTGTCCTCAACAACAGATTGGTCAAGGCAGATATTGATGGGGAGGTAAGGAAATATTTTGTTCTACTGTGTAATAGTGTAGGCATTTTTCCAGGAAGGCAGTTTGTCTGAAAAAAAATCCCTGTTAACTTCTGGTTGCCTGGAACACAGATGGGACTTTGCTATTCTGGTTGTTTTCAAAGGTTTCCCCATTTTTTCAAGTGTAACCATGGATTCCTAGCAAGTGAAAAAAAAAAAAAAAAAAAGTATATTCTACCAGGACTTGATCCAGGTATTTCTCTTTTTGGGATGCTTAGGATATTGTAAAACATCCTAAACTAAGAAGTCAGATGTAACCCTGGTTCCATGCCTGAGGTATTTTGGTTTTCTGAAATTCTTTTCCCAGGGATTTTTTTGTAAACAAGAGAAATGCTTTTGTAACTGTACCTATGTTATTCATTCCTTTTCCCAGTAAGGACTTCTTCTTGATGTCTCTGTGGTTCGACCAATGTGATTGAAGAGGTTTGCCTTTGTTTCACCAATCAAATTGGTCTGTGTAAAATAGTATAAAAGGGAGACACATCCCAAAAATAAGAGTCATTTCCAGCCTTCTGAATCTCAGAGTCTGTGTTGTTGTGGTGTAAAACAAAGTCAGTCAGAATGCTACTTTCACAAGGAAAGATCATCTCAGTTTTAAGAACTTATTCTAGAAATACTGCAATTTCTGAGAGATTTGATGCTGACTAAGATGTCAAGCCAGTTTATTTCTGTTTGTATAGCACCCTCTGCAATCTAAGAAGATGAAGCTTCATGGAGAAATACAGATTATCATAGAGATTAAATAACTGTTTATTTCTTTTATTCATCTGTATTTTCATTAGTTTCTTCAAACTAACTTAGTGATCAACCTGTATTATTTGCTATGGTATTTTCAAATTTTTTTACAGTGGGTTTTCTCTCCCATCTAGGAAACAGATTAAGAAGCAAACAATTTTTACACTACTTCTAAATAAAGTTTCCGCGGTACTATTTTAGAATTAACAAACTGCTAGTAAAAATGGACTCCAGAATGTGTGACTTAAACAGATTCATGGTTTATATATACAATCTTGAAGTATTCTTGGATCCAGCTTTCCCAATAGATATCTACTGTTAAATTTTAGAGACCTAAAATCTTCCAAGAAAAACTCTGTGAGAAAAGACACTAGATCATTTCCTCACATGGTTCTCACCCTGTTGATATACCAAGAGGTGCAGTGCTGGCTCTGTTGAAGTCAGAGTGAGTCATGTTTTACACCAGGAATGGCCAACAAATTGATCAAGGGCCAGGTGGAGTCCATGGGGCATTTTTATATGGATTTTGGGAGAACTATCAGGCTGACAAAGCTGGGGACATTTATAGGTTTAAAATGTCCTTGAAGTGGGAATAATGTGTCCCTTAAAAGAGTAGAGCATCCCACCCTTCTTCAAGTTCTGAGGAGATGCCTGAAAGGCACATGTCGTGCTGCCAAGGGAGATGCTGTAGGGTCAAAGCACCCACCATCCTGTGTATTTGCTTCAGGGGTTTTCTTGAGACAGACACTGGTTTAGGTCCTTTGTACCCAATTTCCATTAGCACTCCTGGAGTGTTACCTACTCACTGGTAGGTTTCAGCTGAAATAAGTCCATTTGCATGAAGAAAAGCATGGAAAGTGAAGGTGATCAGGACATGTGCTTCAAAAGAAGGCACCTGGCCTGAAATCAAACACTAGCACAGGTCCAGCCTTAGAAGCAAGCAAGTTCAAACCCTGTACAGTTTGAACTGAGCTCATTTTTGGTGCAGAAAATATAATGATCAAGAGAAGGTTGCCTTCACCCAGGCAGCAATGCAGAGCTTGCTAACTACCATCCTGTGCTTGTCTTTCAGGTACAGGGACTACCGAGACCCTCCTCACTCCCCAGTGCCCTACGGTTACACGCTGCAGTTCTGGCACGTCCTGGCAGCACGCTTGGCTTTCATTATTGTATTTGAGGTCAGTGACCATTCAAGTGGCAGGACAAAATCAAAAAGAAAACAAATTTCCCTCTGAAGCTTTGCATTGGGCTGATCCATGATGGCAGCTGCTGAAAAGTTTTTGTCTTAATTTTTTCTTATATTGTGTTTCGTTTTCTAAACAGTCACAGGCATGTAGGTTCTCATAGAAAAGGGAATATAACACTGAGAACTATAGCAATGAGTTGCAAAGAAGGATAAATAAATGAAGCTTTTATTTACTTTTTGAGTAACTTACCTAGGTTGGGAAACCATATGCGGACTGTTGTGTGAGAATAGGGATGAAGGAACATGAGAAGAAAATATTAAATCTGAGCAACTGAAAAACAATGATGAAAGAAAGAGAGAAAGAGAGAAAGAGAGAAAGAGAGAAAGAAAGAAAGAAAGAACAAGCAAGCAAGCAAGCATGCTGGGCTTAATCTCATCTAGTTTCATGAGCAGTCAGTACTGAAAGTCAGGGTATGCATCCCCAAAAAGGACTACAAGAACAGCCCTTGCAGGTCAGCATAAGAATTTTAAAGATTGAAAAGAGTCTGGCCTCTTGATACACACCTGACAAAAAGGCACCACAGTGTAGGCACAAAGAGGAGGCGAGAAAAATGAGCCCTGTTCAAGTCTCAATGTCCAGCCAAATTTGTGACCAACTGTGGAATAACTTTTTATGTCTGCCTGTTACCAGTACATCTGATTTGATTTTATCTCTCAACCAAAGTCATAGGCTGGCTCATATCTACCTCCCTCAACATAAGCCACTCTGTTTATTGACACTGCAAGCTGTCTCCTTAACTATATCTATGAAATCAAAAAGGTAATTGCAGCAGAAACCACGACTTTTTACTTTTAAAACACTATTGGGTGTATTGTGATTGCTACAGTGCTTACAATAAAGATTGCATTAACAGATAGGGGATCCAAGGTAGGTTTTTTCATCAATTAAGTAACTGCCTAAGCTCAGACCCCTTTTTGGCACTCTGAGTGTGGGTTTTTTTTGGATAACTTAACCTCCTTTGAGAACAAACAAAAGTATTTCCTATTGCTGCAAATGGAATTATTTGTCCAGGCTAAATTGATGGAAGAGGACTTTTTCTCTTTTTAGGTTTGGCAACCCCCCCACCCCTGACAATTAGAGTATTGTGAGTTTATTTATCATGAGGGAAGAATACATGGGAAAATATATTACATTCTCTTTCCAGTGGCTTTCAAAAGAAGAGTTCTGCTTGGAGAAGAAGAAATTACATTATTTCTCCAACCTAGAATGTATGTCCTTTCCGAGATGGAGGATTTTTCTGTTTATCTGTTCCTCCTCTCAAGTGAAGTGAGTAAATCTCCAAGCAGCATTTTTGATCAAACAGAAAAGGACACTCAAGCAATCCTTGGGCATCAAACTCCAGCTTTGCTGTGTCGTGCCTAAAATAGGAGGGACAAAGGATCAGTCAACTTGTATTTAATTGTGATGTTTGCTAAACAGGAACATGTCTTTGGATAAGAGACACAGTGTAAGAAAAAATGTTTAGATTTTGTTTTGTATAGATACATGACTACTTTTGTATAGATACATTACTTCAAATTTCGATGTCATTGTTTATGGCAACAGATAAGTGTTACATCAACTGAACCTCCTCTTCCTGCAGAGCAGGAACTAATACCAATACTAATACTAGGCTCTGTCCAAACAACCTTACAGCAAATCATGACCTCCAGGCTTTGAACACACAGGTCATAGAACAGTTTTGAGGCCTTATTTGAACCCACCTGCTCATAATTTCTGCTGTGACCCATACTCCACTGATTTTGATTGGAGGTTTTGTGGGGAAAAAAAGTCATGGTTTGTTTCCTTAAAATTTAGTAATGGATTTGGTTTAAACACAGCATCTGTCTGCAAATTGGAAAGAGAAGGTTTTCAGAAGATACGAAAAGTACTTGTTTTCTTCCTGAGGTTTTAAATTTTTTCATTCCTTTTTTTTGTATTCACAGCACCTTGTCTTTTGCATAAAGCATCTGATTTCCTACTTAATTCCAGATCTTCCAAAAGATCTGAGGGATCGAATGAGGAGAGAAAAGTACCTGATTCAGGAAATGATGTATGAAGCTGAACTAGAACGCCTGCAAAAAGAGCGGAAGGAAAGAAAAAAAAATGGAAAATCTTATCACAATGAGTGGCCATGACAAGATGGGAAGAAACTGCTTCAAAGAAGATAAGAACTTTTGTTTATAAAAATTCCTGGTTTTCTACAGCAGAAAGTGCACCAAAAGGAATAGTCAGTAATGTTATGTGCACTTAGCACATGTGCCCCTGTTCGACAGGGTGGATTTTGCCCTAAGCCTTTTGAAATTAGAGGTGTTTCCAAGGCTTAGTCTTCTCCAAAGCTGATGTCAACAGGAACACATCAGACCAATACTAAGTCTCTGCACTCTTGCCAGGAAGCTCCCAGGCCCTGACTAAAATTCGAGGCCCTGAACTTCAAAGCAGTTATTCAACTTACAGTGCTTTACAGAATTTGATGATCTTACAGCTCATTCTCATGAAGTTGCTACTCCATAAGCAGTGACTGCGGCTTGGCACTGTGACAGTGCTTGTCCACATGTATGGCCACCACCTGCAGCACGTGCATGGCAGAGTTGCTCTCTTCCACAGTGGACCCAACTGCGTTAGTTTGCATTTCCCACCAGTTAAGGCCACGTAAGTGGTCCATTTCCATTACTCAACAATGTTGAAGTATTATCTAGAGGGAGATGCATTATCATGAGTCTGATCAACTGGTCTAACAATGCTGAAAAACATAGGCGTTAGAAGTGCAGACAGCCAAGCATCTAAATGTGGCCAGAGGTATCTAGCTGTAGGGTCATTTATTTGAAAATGACACTGTGAAAAGTTGATAATATATGTTAAAGTTTTGAACAGTGCCTTTTCAGCTTATAGGAGTGTCTGGTGTCTGAAGGAATCAAATCAGCTAAGGGCATCTTGCCCAGAACTGCCCGTGTATTTGTGTTGCCAGATCACATTGAGGCCTAGTCAGGAATTGGGGTGTACTTACACCCATAACAGATGTCAGACAGTGTCTTAAAGACCTATCTGCCTAAGTAAAACAAGACAAAACAAAAGACAGATGAGCCAGGTCAGCAGAATAAAACACAATCATCCAGAATATCTACACTTGTAGCACATTCTGTATTCATCATTCCATTATCTATGAAGGGGTGGAGGGAAAAAACAAAACAACAGACTGTAGTATGAAACAGCTTGAAATCCTTAATGCAGAGCAATTCTACACAGGCTGCAAATTAGACTTGGGCAAAAATAAGTCACTGTCAATATCCTGTAGCAAATTTCTTAGCATTGAGAAACTAAAAATTTCTGATTCAATTAAGAAATTCAAGATTTTCAGACTATTAACCCAAAAGAGCAGACTTGTGGCTTTGAAGACATCATAAGCATTGGATGGAGCAACACGAATCAAAATACTGCGTGTTGTGAAAGCTCTTCAATCAGTTGTTTCTAAAAGTTATTCTGGAAGTAATTTGCTAGAAGGAGTAGAATTTGCCCTTCTGAATAGACCACACAATGCAAGCTCCTATGGATGGATACCTCAAGCTCTACCTGACAACAGGACCATTTGCACCAGACAAATACCACCAAATCAGATCTATTAACTTTTTTCCACTGCAAAGGAGAACTGTGCTATTTGCATGATAGGGGGAAGTTTTAATGAAAGGCAATATGACTTGAGGAAGAAGAGGGATGAAAGAAAATGTCAGCACCCTCCTCTCTGTAGCCACTGCCTGCCTACACAAAAAAGCAAGGAACCTCCTCCAGTAGCAGCTCACCATCCTACCTGAAGAGGATAAATGACATAGCAGCTCCCTTTTATCAGCTGCTCCTGGCCCAAGCCTGAAAGTCCCATGAGACAACATAAACACTCAAGGAATTTCACAATTTGTCTGTTCTGTGTTGGCTCAGTGCCAAACTGAGTGGGGAACACAACTAGTGGTTGTGGGGTAAATTCCTGACTAAAGGGGAAGTGAACTTGTTCATCTTTGCCTCTGCTTACAGTAGCTATTGCCACATCCCTTAGGACAGTGGGGAAGTATTTCTGTCTCTGTGAATAGGGGGTGGGGATCAGGCAATGTTGATCTCCCATACACACATGCCAGATGGGTCAGTATTTACCATCAACCACCCACAGTTGCAGCCTGGAGATTTTGGGGCAGGATTGCTGTGCAAAATCATATTCAGACCAAATTCTCATGAATAACTGGATTATTTTGGATGCCCTCTGTTTAATGTCTAAACCAACAGATGACCAGAGCTTAGAAACTGTTTGCTAAGTAGAAAAGTGAGACATGAGCCATGCATAAAATCAGCATCACCCCTATGAGCAAAACGGACCTTTGCAAATCCCTGCAGTAAGATGGAGTTTTGTCAATTTAGATCTCAGTAACTTCTGAGAACTGAACAGAAACACAGTAGAATATAAACTGACTTCTACTCCAGAGAAATCACTGCAATAAAATGTGCCAAAACAAATAACGCGCAGCAGAAATACAATAGATAATAACTGATTTTGAGAGTAGTTTTCAAGATAGCTATATTATGATGAATTTTCTTGACAACACACTGCTGGAAGTTGTGCCCTGCTCTGCTCTAAATGAGACCATAGGTTGGCTGCTTGCCAAGCTTGTGCTGAGTAGAATGCTGCAATGGGCTCTGACCTTCCTAGCAGACCCTGAGTACATCTCTGTCACTTCAGTTTGACCAGTCAAAGTTTCCCTGCTGCTGGTCTGATAGATTTCCCTGGAGTCCTTCTGAGCTACATAGCAGAATACTCAGGAAAGATTCCCCCTTTTTATTTATTAGAAAAATAAAATACAAATAAAAGTACAACAATAATAATAATAATTAATGGAATTTTAATAGTCTCTAGAGAACTAATTTATGCCATTCTCTTCCTGATCTGATGATAGGTTTTGTTTAAATCTCCATGTGACAGCCCTGTATGTTGTTTACTTATTCCAGCTCCACAAGAGCACTACCTTCAAGGGAATGAGAAAAAAATGCAACCTCAGTGCATGGCACAAACATTTTACATAGCAAGCAGGACAGCACACATCAAATGATTTACTGTGAAATCATCTTGCAATCAGCATAGGATTGTTCCCCATAGGCCATTCTTCACAGCAGCATGTACTTCATGAGCAGTTACCCCCCCCAGTTTTTAAAACCAAGGGAGAAAATATATATTGGGACTGTTTTCAGCCCATTTGCTAAGTTTTTTGCATTCTGTCCCATGCTGGTTTTACAGATCTTAGAACAAAAAATGTACATGATCAACCTGGATACTCTGACAAAAGAAAAATTTAAGAATAGAACATCATTTACACTCAAGCCACCAAATACTACAACAGAAATCGTGTTTACAAATCAGTTCTTTTTTATTTTAAATCTTTCTGAGGGGAGTTACATTATTGACCACATATATTATATATATATATACATATATATATATATAAAGTATACAGAGAGATTGTTTATTTGTAAATAGGAAAATTCTATGGAGAAGAATGTCAAGTTTTCACACTTTAAAAAATAATCATCAACATAAAGCCATGTTTAATGCTTGTATAATGTGATGTAATAAACTTTAAAAATAAATTATGCATATGAAATATTTACCACTTGCCATTCATGAGTTTCTTTCTGTTTACTTTATTGGTTCAGCAAGCAAACTGACCAGTCAGACAGAAGTACAATTTAAATGCAGACCAAAAAGAGCCAAATTTTATCACTGTTTTCTCTCTGTGGTTCTTTTGTTTATCCATATAGTCAAATATTGCTACTGTTGTGGTTTTAGTGTTGGGGTTTTTCAATGTTTTTACTTAAACAGGTTCCTAATCATTTTGTCTTGTGACCCTGCTAGGTGCTAAATGTAATTTGGACACTGTGGAGTGCTCCCAATCCTGTGAAATCAATCAGTTTTGAGCATCCCACAATTCTTTATCAGGTGAGCTTTTAGCTGGGACAGATGAAGGATCAGGGTGCAGGAGTATGGTGGAGACTCCAAGAATTGCTTTTACATAGACAAGGAGGGCCCTGGCTTAGAGTTCAGCTAGCAGAGGAGAGTATATTTTTCCAGAGAAATATTATTGAAAATTGGTGAATTGTTTTAATTAATGATGGCAATTAAGAAGAATATAGAAAAAAGTGAAGTCAAAAGAGTCACTTTATAATTCTGCAGCAGTCATGGGAGGTTAGATAGCAAGAAATGGGGTAGTTGCACAGGTCACCTGCAAATAGTAAGGGTGTTTGTCTCTAAACTGCTTACAGCAAGATATACTTCTCAGAGAAAACTCATCTTCATGTTATGATTGTGGACCAATAAATACCACCTAGCCCAAACTTTAACTTCATACCAAAATTCAAGTTAAATGACTGCTGAGTGCTTAACTAGTGACTTCAGCAATAAAGGGGAGGTAAGATGGTAATTTATGCATTTCCTCTGTTTTAAACAACTAAGTGAATTCAAAGCACAGAGAAGAAAACTACATTTTTAAAGTATGATAACCAGGATGATTAGTCTTCATGAACAAAGCAGGTAAAAGTTACAGATGATCTAAGACAGTCAAAGGCAGCATCAACTACAGTACAGTAATTTCAGCACAGAGTGATGCAGAAGGAACATGCTGATGCTGTTTCACACAGCAGTGACCAATCACCCTCTGGAGAAGCAGATTCAGATGGGAATTCAGCATTTGGATTGGGAGGGCTGTAGCCATACCAGCAGGCTCACAGATCAAGTGCTTGCTGCAGGCTTCTGTTCTGTTACAGCTTACTCTCTCTTACAAAGCACAGGTACACAGAGGCACAGTAGTCCACCTCAGCACTCTGAAGCAGCATGGAGATAGCACACCCTCTTTCAGATCTGTGGGCTGAAAGTACCTGGTAAGTATAAATTATTATATTCCAAGGCTGAAGAAGTATTCCATAACACAAAATGCAGTATCTGTTTTGGGGTCATGAAGACAAGGCACAAGATTGAATGAGCTGCACTTCTGAGACTAAAGAAGCATAGCCAGCTGATTTAGTCAATGGGCTAATTGTCTCAGTAACTGGGATAGTTCCAAAACAGAGATATTCCTGTCCTGAATTCTAGAAGACTTTATTCAGGATGCTATTGTTTGTCTCAGATCTTAGATATAGGGACATAAGATGTAACTCATAGGATCTGTCTCATTTGATCATAGCCCTTCCACACAGTGGGGCTTTAGGCACTGATCCGAACCCAGACCTGTAGCAGAGGAGAGTGAGAAAAGGTGCTGGCCCTAAACTCTGCACTGGATAATGCAAAAAAATGCCTCAGGAGGCATGGGGGAAACCTGCCTCCATCACATAGTTTTATGCTGGGTTAGCTGATGGAGTCATGATCTTGGTGGCACCCACAGAGTGTCAGGCTGGCCTGTTCTCCCGGTCTGGTCCTTGGAGCCCACATTTTCACCTGCCTGTTCTGATCCTAACAGTTCATCTTATGCAGTAGATCATCAAGTGCCCTCTGTCACAGTGGCACAAAAAAGAATTGATTTAGATGCTCGAGGGCCCCAGTCAAGGTGACTAAGCTAACACTGTGTCATATTCCAAGTTACAGCAGCTCAGCACTTGGCACAAATGCACTTTTAGAAAGCATTTAAGCACGCAGTCAGATTTTCACTTGATTCCCAAGTGTGACTGCCTTCTAAGCTTCACAGCTCAGCTTTCCTGCAATGACTTTAATTTTCCAACTTGATTTTGCTGCTGTAGAAGAGTTTTAAACACTCTTGCGCAGCCATAGTAAAAGTCTGAAGCACAAAAACACAGTGGGTCAGAGTCTGTTCCCCACTGTACCTGAAAGCAAGCTGGAGAAGAAAGCAATGGGGGTTTTCACCCTCCCAAAACACCAGCACAGTGCATGGTGTCATGTAGATGGGTTGTTAACATTCTGTTGGCAGCCTCACCATGGGATAAGCCATTCCATATGCCCTTCAGCCCTGGAGAAGCCTTCACCATACGACATCCTCTATGATCCCTCCTCCATCATGCCTTCCAAAATACAGTGTGCACTTGCCTCATCTGAACCAACCTTGAACATAAATCCTCAGAGTGAAAACAAGGACTGCAAGAACACAAAGGGCTAAGATGGTTTCAGCTCGTAGCTCTGGAGAGAACTGCTGTGGCAACTGCAGATGCAGCCTTCACTCTTGTCCAGTACAGCTAAAAGGGAATCTTCTTTATTAACATCTCTGCTGCACTGTGCCCAGCCCAGTGCAAGAACATTCCTAGACCAGCAAGCTGGGCATGCAGTATAAGGCTACTATGGTTCTGGTCTATGGCACTGAATAAAAAGTGTAAATAGATGATTTCCTTCATGAGGACCAGCTCCGTAAGGCCAAGAGAGGGGAGAAGAGGGAGATAGGGCATGAAGGGAAAGACAGTACTGACTCTTGCCTCTACCATCACCAAAGTCACTCTTGCAGCTCCCAGCAGTGAGCATAGAGGAGAAGGTGCAGGTAGCCAAGAAACAAGTGGATTACAAAAAAGACATAGATGACAAAACCAGCAAAATAACTATGCTCTCAGAATCAGTTCTACAGAGGAACCAAACAGCACTAAATATACCTCCCAAATAGCACTAAATATACAAAAAAAAAAGACCCACTCTTTTTTGCCATCTTATAAGGTCCCACACCCTAATCTCTTCATACTTTCAATGCCTTTAAAGAAAAAAAAAGAAAAAAAAAAGCCAGAAAAACAGCCATGTTTGGGTGAACAGTACTCTTCCCAAACAAAAAATTCACTCTGAGGGTGAAATGAGATCAAAAGTAGGTATTTTCCAAAAGGCTCAAGAATATCAGGCAAATATTTCACATAGAGACATTGCTTTAGGCTCTGTCACCAAGAAAGAGAGTGACAGAGTGAGGAAGTGCAAGAAAAAACTGATTCCTTTCTTGACTAATGTCAACGTCATGCAAAGTCAATAGACAGTGCCACAAAGCTCAGCAGATGCCTGCCCATGACCACAGCAGAGCTGGTAACTGACCCAGAACAGGAACGTCAATAGTGCTTTACATGAACAAAACTGTCCCCATGGGCTGATGTGGCCTTGTGTCATATATGAAGACCATTGGCTTTGTTCTTGTCACTTGCAACGTCCATTTCAATGTGGCTGAAGGCAGGGTTGTCAGTTCCTTCATCTGCCATGGTAAATGGCTTCCAGTTCAACACTTCCACTTTCTCTGGCTAAAAAACAAAAGACAAAAGCCACGCTGTGAAGAAGAAACAGTCTTCCTCTCTTTGACCTCTCTTTTGACAGCAGAGTCAGACCTGACATACAGGTCCTGCCTTGCAGGAAAACATGTTGGTTGCTGACAGAGCACAAATACTTACTCATTGCAGTAAATGGTATTTTTCTAGGGGCATGGAAAGTTTTGTATTGCATAAGGTACTAATTGTGTAAAATTTTCTTGTCACACAAAATGTTCTTGTCCTGCAAATTGTCTAAAGTAGTTTTGGATGTGCAAACTTCTAATTGCTGTTTTCATGTCTAGTGATATGTCACCACCAGGTCTTTGAGCTATTGACTCCCAACCCTTCATCCTTGCCCCATCTGTGACAGGAAGAGAAGATTAACATGCATAATAGCTTTGATGTTGCATTTCTGTTAAACAGAATGACATATTGAACTCTTCATGTGTAGAAAGTTGCTTAGTAAGCCCTAATTTTATCTCATCAACTTTCTTCATTATTTCTGATGCCAACCACTTGTTATTCAGCTCTTAGCCATATAAGAGAGAGATAGTTGTTTCTGACTGCAGGCATAAAATAAGTATGGCTGTGGATATTATCTTCCATATGGGTGGTGGATTGTTTTGGTTTTTTCAAAAGACTCCAGGGATTAAATTCCCATACAGTGGAAACAGATGTTACAGAATCACAGAATCACTAGGTTGGAAGACACCTTCAAGATCATTGAGTCCAACCCATGCCCTAACACCTCAACCAGATCATGGCACGGAGTGCCACATCCAGTCTTTTTTTAAACACATCCAGGGATGGTGACTCCACCACCTCCCTGGGCAGGCCATTCCAGTACTTTATTATTCTTTCCATGAAAAACTTTTTCCTAATATCCAACCTATATTTCCCTTGGCGCAGCTTGAAACTGTGTCTTCTTGTTCTGTCCATTGTTGCCTGGAGAAAGAGACCAACCCCCAGCTGACTGCAACCACCCTTCAGGGAGTTGTAGAGAGTGATAAGGTCACCTCTGAGTCTCCTTTTCTCCAGGCTGAACACCCCCAGCTCCTTCAGCCTTTCCTCACAGGGTTTGTGTTCCAAGCCCCTCACCAGCCTCGCTGCCTCCTCTGGACGCGCTCAAGCATCTCGATGTCCTTCCTAAATGGAGGGGACAGAACTGGACACAGCACTCAAGGTGTGGCCTCACCAGTGCCAAGTACAGGGGAAGAATGACCTCCCTGCTCCTGCTGGCCACACTATTCCTGATCCAGGCCAGGATGCCATTGGCCTTCTGGGCCACCAGGACACACTGCTGGCTCATGTTCAGCTGACTATTGACCAGAACCCCCAGGTCCCTTTCTTTCTGGGCACTGTCCAGCCACACTGTCCCCAGCCTGTAACATTGCAGGGGGTTATTGTGGCCAAAGTGCAGGACTCGGCACTTGGACCTACTAAACTTCCTCTTATTAGACTCTGCCAATTCATCCAACTGGTCCAGGTCTCTCTGCAGAGCCCTCCATCCTTCCAACAGATTGACACATGCTCCCAGCTTAGTGTCACCTGCAAATTTACTAATGAAAGACTCAGTACCTTCATCCACGTCATCAACAAAAATATTGAACAGAGCTGGCCCCAGCACAGACCTCTGAGGGATACCACTGGTGACTGGTTGCTAGCTGGATGCAGCACCACTCACCACCACTTTAATGCTGACCCATTAAAGACAGTGAATGACAATAACTGGATAGCTGATCTCCAGTACTGACATGGGCAAACAGCATTACAATTGTATGGTAAAATATTCCTTTTTTTCACTAATGTTCTTATCCAGAAGCTGATCATTCTAGGAGTTGTCAGTATCAAGGAAAAACATTTGCAAGCTGGACTGTCTTAAAGATATGACCATTGTCTGAACTACTGAACAAAGCTGAGCTTGAATGTTCAGCTGACAATATTTATTGAAAAGTTATGTGTAGTATATTTTTAAAAATAGTAATTCCCCTGTATTCTCCCTTCTAATTGATGTTATTACCCAGTAATATTTCCCCTTTACTTTTTTCTTAGGATGAGAGCTAGGAAACAAATACACTGACTAGAAATGTTTTCTCCCAAGCAGTTGCCAAAGTTACAGGAAAATTCAGACCTTAGAGAACACGTGTTCACAAAGGAAGCTTTGCTGAGTCCAAAGTGTGCCTTGGGGCAGCTTCCTAGAGGCCAGGTAGGGAGTATTTTAGCAAATGGAGAAAATGGTCTCTTTACTCAGTTGCTTCTCTGTTGTTGACTGAAGTTAAGTTGTGGCAAAACGGCTTCCTTGCCTGTGGCAGCTATCTTACTCTCACCTGCCTTGTCCTCTGCTATTGCCTTAAAGCAGAGAGTCCTATCAGGCAGCATCAGGTGCTATTCATCTGATTGGAAAAAGTAAGCCAGGAAATTTGTTTGCCTTTGTCCCCAAGATGAAAGACTGATTTAAATCAGAGATGCACAATTACACTTACTTGCTCAGTTTCAGACCGTGAGAAGTTGGACAGGAAATCTTCCTTGGTCAGCAGGAATTTACGATCAGTGTTCTGCTTTAGTCCTCCTATAAAATAGGCAAGTTTCATTCAGCCAGGTTTACATGTGCAAACCATGTGTCAGACCCCAGCTGTGGGTGCCAGGCCAGGCAAACAGGACAGAGTCATGCAGCAAAAGCCATCAAGCAATCACAAACCTTAGGGATCATTTCTTTACAAAGATGTGTACCCTGCCCCTCTCAATATATAAAATGATCCCTCAAAGTCTATTTGAAATGCCTCAGCTATTTCCCATTTCTTAGATCCTCCTTGGATTCCTAATTTTGGAAAAAATTGAATCTGGCAATCACCAGAAAAGAATGAATCACATACAGTGATGTCTGACACTATTTGCCAGTCCAGGAGCTGTGGCACTAAGTGCTACCCTGAACCCGGAGCTCCAGTTCTCAGCTCCCTGTCAGCAAGATTCCTGTCTCCAAACTCATCAGCAATTTTTATAGTGAATTATTTAAGGACATCCCCAAGATGGAGGGATGAGGGTTATTGGAATGTCTGGGCATTTGAGGCATGGATTAGTTATTCTTGGGAGGGAAACAAAAGAGATACAGGTGCTAGGAATTAGCTCTGCTTGCCACCTGAGGCTTAAATGGAATCTTGTTCCATGAGAAGCAGGATGATATTGTGGTTGGGTTAATTCTTTTGTGCTTCTGTTCTTGGGCTGAGTATTTCTCATAGGGATTTAGTGAGCTCTCTGGTTTTCATGCTTTGTTTCATGGCCTATAGGTAACCTGATCCCTACCTGGTAAAAAGCAAAATTTGGGTTCAAGCATCACTATAGCAATGGGAAGAACATGTGCTTGAAAGAAAGTGCGCAGCAAATCTTCTAAAAACTGAGAAGGAAAAGAAAATGAGATAAATGTAACTTGTGCTTATTAGTTGCAAGGCATAGGGAAGTTAATGGAAGTGAGTTTGTCTACTGAGTCTGGAGTTTCATAGTCCAAATCCATAGTTGTGGATCACTCTAAAAATTTGAAATCTAACAGCCTCAAAGATGAGGGCTGTTATATGAATCTGGGTGGGGATACTGGGTAAAACTGTGAGAACAGGTGTTTTTTGCTGTTTCTACCATGCATTAGGTGAATGACAAGTGTAGTTTGCGTCTGACTTGGATGCAAAATTAGTGAGGTCACAGGCTGGAACTGAACTCCCCACTCTTACCCATGGCAAGCTGCTTTTTCCCTTTGCACAAAAGTACTAGGAAACTGAGAAAGAAGCTAAAATATTCAAGCAGAGGATTTGCAGCTCTTAGGCATGTTCTTGAGGAATGTGGTGAAAAGCATGCACTCTATGGATGCAGACAACAGCCCTTGAGTGCTCTGAACTCACTCAAAGTAAAACTGCTTTTGTCCTCTAGAAGCATGGGTGTGTATACTTCCTCGGAGTTGTTGCCATGTCCAGGGACAAGTCTTAAACCTCCAGCCCCTGCAGGCATCTAATAAAACAGGAAAGACAGATTTCTTTTTTCTTTTCTTCTTTTCTTCTTTTTTTGCCCCTTAGCTTTAAAAATATGCTGAAATTTCTTTCTCCTTCGAGACACGTAGTAACTTCTGCTGTGAGCAAAGACCAGGAGTGGGATGCAGAAGCGCTGAGGGGAGGAAATTTGATTTAGGATGGTAACCTTTACAGTGTTTGCAATAGGTTACTGGTACTTCCTCTGGCTCTCAAGACATCTTAGTTTGAAAGAGATCTGAGATACATTCAATCACAGCTCTGAACCTCATACCTGTTAGGAGGCTGATAATTATTCCCACAACTACTGTGACAAGTGTCCCAAGTGTGCTGAAGTAGAGGTAAGACAAGGAATACCAGTTGTCTGCCAGGGTGGGCCTGAAATAAAGCAGAAAAAGTGTTAGCCTCTCCTTTTCTGTTCCAAACAACTTGAAAATGTTTGTTTCCAGACAGTGTATGAATACAGAGATACTTCTGAACCAAGTGACCTCGTAATCTTGAGCTACCTTCATACAATCATATGTGCACTGAAAATTTGTTCCAAAATTTGCAGAACAAGTTCCTTTGTAAGAGACAAGGCTAGTCAGTTCAGTGAGGCAATACATGAAACAGAGCAGGTAAAACAGGACAGTCCTGTCTCTGCTATGAATCTAGTCCACAGCTGAACACTCCAGTTACCCGGATGAAGGGATTAATTTGTTTAGCAAGGGTTATGTTATTTAAACGAAGGGACACAAAAAAATCCAACAAAGAAATCAACCCCATGCAGCCCTAAACAGCCAGAAACAGTAAAGCAACTGTCCTTACACCTCATTCTATTCTCCCTGACTAGGTGCTCTGTTGCAACAGGTGCTTCCTGGCAGCCAGGAGCAATGCTGAAGGGCTCATGCAAGAGGTGTGGTACATGAAACTGGATGTTGGGCACCTAGGTGTGTGTCAGGGTATCTCTTGGTTGTACAATGCTCTAAGGTGTAAGGATTTGGAAAGCCTAGAAATGTGTTTTTTCAATTTCTTTCTGTTCTTGCAGATATATACTATCATTCTTGCAGAATGATAGTATAGTTCCCTATACTGTCATTCATGTTAAACTTAATTGTGATCATCCAGAGTGAGACATTTGGCAGTTGCAGAGCAGAGGAAATCCCTTATATTGTGCCCATTCTGAATGTACTGAATAGAACTATTCTGTACAGACAAGCTGCTGTAGGTGGAGCTGCTAACTGGTATTTTGCCCTTTAACTGCTAATTACTCTAATTCATGTGACAGATTGTGGAAGTTAATTCAATAACTATAAATGATATCTTTGTTTAAAACTGTTGTCCATAGTAAGGCATGTCCAAGCCTTTGAACTCAAATATTGAACTGAAGCTTTTCAGATCAATAGGAAAATTCACTCTGACTTCTGTTTTGGGATAGCTTAGACAAACTTCAGTCTGATAGAAAAAAAAAATCAGAGAAAACTGCTGCATCTCAGTTCGTAGACAAATCAGAGAAGGATAGTTATAGTAACCCAAATACTCTCCAGATATCAGTGGTTTTTTTAAAAAAGATATACATGCTTTGTTACTGCATTTGATGAACTCATATACCTTTCTGCACCTGGTGTGCTGAAAACTGTTGTCAGTGGAATTTCTGTTGATGTTAAATTTCCTGAGGATATATTACAGCCTGCAGTTGAGAGATAGAGTGGCTTGGTCCTCTCTGGAAGTGGAGGATAAATCTGAGATCCAATTCCAACCCAAAGTGAAATAACAAAGCCACTGACAAGACCCACAAAGGCTCCCTGCAAAACAAAAAATGAAACTTGGATTTACATGAAAGGCAAAAGATATTTGAAAGAAGCAACAACTAAATGAGTATGAAATAGTCAAGATAATCTAAACTGTAGTCTCCACAGCAGAAATGAAAGATACAGTTGGGAAGTGCTGAGGAGTTTACTTCACTCCCCTTTGGGGAAATACAATGTTTTCTCACAGCTCTTGAGCATACCTCTTTTTATTTGGCCACTAGGTCTTTACAATCAAAGGATAACTTTGGCCTGCAAGGTACACGGGAAAATCCTGCTTTATTTTGGGCCCTCCTTGAACAAATACAGAAGCAATTCTTCAATTTTCTCATGTTACCTGTTCTAGCAAAAAAGTCTCTCCTACATCAGAGGTAGGACCATATTAACCAAGTTTGTCAAATCCTTTTTTGATGGAAAAGGTTTTTCCTCTGGAAACAATAATTTTACAATACAGAAGCACTCTGAGAATAGCCCAATTTGGCCTGTAAGTGCTTAGACTCTGTTTTCCTGGCCTGACCCCCTTTTGCTCAGACAGGCTGGCATTCTCTGAGCCTACTGGTCTGAACGTTCAGCTACATCTCAAGATGCATTGTCCCTGCTGCTAAAACTGGTTTTAAGAAATCCTTGTCAAAGTTCCATTCTTATTCAGATTATTTTCTCCCGTCCAGATGTGTAAATCTCTTCACGGGATGGAATTTCAAATTCCTATACAGCTCTGTTCATCATTTCCTTGGGATAAGGAAGAACGGGAGCAAGGGGAAATGTCCTCATGGAAAGTACCAAAGACATCTCCCTTGTGCTCAGCATCAAATTATTGGGGGGAGAGGGGGTAGGAGATGCCCAAAATGATCAATAAATTTTGGATGAGCAGGTCTTTAGATTTCTACTTACAATTCCATTAGCAAAGGAGCAGAGGATTCCCAAGGCAAATAGTCCTAAAAGGGGGCCACCAACCATGCCAAAAATGCTGAGCGCCGCCTGAGGAAGGAAGAAAGTCTGCTATCAGGTGCTGTGAAGGAAGGCAAAACCTCCAAAGAGACGAAGAGAAGATGTTCAGAAAGAAATTATGAGACTTTTTAAAGTGGTGTGTACTCAACTGCTAGGATTTGATATATGGATGTTAAAACACAGGCTGAGCCATGGGTGGTTTCACTTCAGTACCCAACAAAGAACAAAAACTAATCTCATAATGGTATTCAGCAATTATTTTCTTACATAATTTATTCTGGGTCATGCAACATGGGCATGAAAAAGCTGTCTGACACCTACCTGCAACAAGGCTCCCAGAAGAGATGCCACTGCAGCCATAGCAATGCAGACTCCACCATAAAACAGGCCTGTGTGAGAAAGGCAGAATAATGTATAAATCTGCCAAAGTCTGAAAATCACTAATGGAAAAGTTTCTGTATAACCCAGCACGGCCCCAACTCCTCCCAAATAAATGTGCTAACATCTGGAGTTTTTCTAAGAGAGTCTGAATTGGCCAAAAGGTCAGGTTTCTGTATACATTAAGAAGATATCATGCAAACTTGACAAAATCCTCTTTCTGTGTATTACTGAAGATTAGTTAATAAATGTCAGCCATGTAGATTAGTCATAGTGGCAATAACCCACTCATTGTTCGTATTTCCCAGCCAATCTCCTGTGTCATTGTCCTTGTTTTGAGGGAATGATTTTCCCTTCTCAGTCTAAAGTCTAGGAAGCAAAAGAGTAAATGCTGGCAGATCACTGGGAGCTGGCACAGTGGCAAAGAACATCCCAGGTCACCAGGACACAGTGTCTTTTTCCAGGAGCTGTAACACTGGCTTATTTGGTTTTTTTCCCACCTCTGCCCCTAATGAGTTTCACTGCTCTAGCAAGAGGTTAATCTCACTATTCACTGTGATGTGTCAGGCAACACGATACCACAAACAACAATTTTGGCATAAGCATTGTTTGCAATGTTTAAGAAACCAGCGTATTCTCTCAGGTGAAAATATTTAACACTTGTTACCCTCCCACCAGTCTGCCATGCTTCCTGGTGTGACACCATGTCCAGACGGAGGTATTTTCATTCTTACTACAAACACTTTCTTGGGCTACACTTGCAGCTGGTCACAGACAATACAAGTAGCAGACACGGCAATTGCACTTCACAGTTTTAAACCATCTGCTCAGTCTAGTTCTGACTCTCTTTGAGTTACATTAAGTAGAGGAGCTAAACAGAGTGACAGTCTGAGAGTATATCAGAGAAGATGTGAAATTTCTTGTTCTCTGGAATATTTTTGGGACACAATGTTATTGCTTGAATATCAATTCAAAACATTTGTTACAAAACAGCTTCCTTTGCTTCTCATTTTTGACAGACAAAAGAAAAATAGCAGGTCTTTAAGTCAGAGATTTTTGGCTTTGTAGAATTGTGAATCAGTACTGAACAGAGATGCATCTTTCCTTATTAAAGACCAAACAAGATGGTTTCCTTTTTTCCTTAAACTCACTTGTCCTCCATTTGTGTAAAACCTACTCAGCTGATCTTTTCTCCCTCAAATGCTGCACCAACATAGTCCTACTGGTGTGAACTATTTACTCCTGGCATACCCCATCCTATGCAAGATCTGAATCAAACCTTCACTTTGTAAAGCAAAAGCAGAAAAGATGTTTTCCAGACATACTCATCCCCATGGAAATCCATGACAGCTTCTTTTCAGAGAGAGATTTGAAGTAGGGCTTAATGAGGTCTTCAACAGTCACAGCAGCCAGAGCATTGATGCTGGAGGACACTGTACTACAGAAGGCAAGATTTATACAATTTTTTATATCTAAAACCTGAAATCCTAGATAACAGGTAGGTTACTGGTACAGAGAAACTGCCACTGTCTAGAACAGTATCAGAAAACTAATGTAACTGCTGCATAAGTATAAATAACTTATTATTCCAGACAATGCAGTTAACAGCTTAGAAAAATTGTTTAAAGTAATTATCCTTGGTGAAGTCAAAGCACATACTGATGGAAAGTTGGGCTGGGCCTAGAGAACTGAATAGAAATATCTATTACATATAGCTAGACTGTAAACACTGCTGGTACACATTATACCTTCACAAATTATCTACAGTATATATCTGGGTAGGTAAAATTCCCCATCATGGTTTACTTTTAATGCACTCTCAGATGAGGATTCATATATCTAATTATGGTCACCTAAAACTTACTTAGGCATCTAGCCCAAACCAAACTACTGATCCCTGTGGGATCAGAGAAACCAGCACTCCTAAGGCACAAACAAGGTGATCCTTGGTCTGCATATACCTTGCTCTTGCAAGCCATCAGCTTTTCTTCAGCATGTGAAACAAATATTTTGGCTGTTCCCTCTATTTATGTAGCTACAAGTATTCCAAATAAAAAAAAATTATTCTGATGTCACATTTGTAAGTTTCTTCATTTCTATATGCTTACTGTTGTTCAGAGCCTTCCTTGAGAGAGGCAACATTTCCTAAAGATGAACAAAGCACTCCCAGTACAGGATAGAAGGGTATCAATCTGTCTCCTACAGTAAAAATACACAGTGGTTGTTCCTTAATGGCATTCATTCAAGACAATTGGAAACCCAGGAACTCTGGTAAAGAAGTCTCTAAAGATCAGGGGTGAGGAAAGGCATATGGCTTTGAAGTTATGGAGGTTTGAAACTGGAAAATTAAAGATAAACAATAGGAAATTTCCCCAACTGTAGCTATTTGGTGTAACCACCCATTTATAATACTCAAAAATTCCTATAGCAGAAGGGCTTCAAAAGTGAGAAGGATTGGTTAGTGTTTTACATCACGTTTTCTCATGTTGTTAGTAGGGAACTCCAAATAGCGTTGACTCCTAGGACCCAAATATTGGAAACCATGGCTTTTTAAGCTGCATCATCAAAGAGGTCATGGTGATTTTTAAAAATAATATAAATTAAGTATACAAAGAGATAAGTACAAAAGTTTTAGTATAAATGTAACTTCAGCTCCAACAAAATGGGGTAAAAAAGGTAGTAGTTCCTAGATTATTAAATTACCTTAATGTCCCACTGTAGGCACTAGCCACAAAAAGCCCCGGCACTCCTGGAAAATCACGCAGGATATCCAACACTAGGTATGGCATTAGCTGAAAAATTCAGATTAAGCAGTATTACCACCTTGCCCTAATTTTTCATTTTATCACTCTATTGTTTTTTATGGCCTTCTCACTGGCCTCCTGTCCAGCTGTTCTAATTTTTAAGCCTGTGATTATCTTAGGCTTAAACATACAAATAAAACTTATTTGATTTCTTTGAGGCCTGGTTCTAGGCAGTCTATGGGCTGCCAGAACTCTTGTCTTTAGGTAAACCTGCTGCTGAAGGTCTGTTTAAGGAGATGTCACTACCAGTGGTGAAGTAGTTCCTCAGCAGCAGTTTGATTGCCCATCTCTTCTTTGAAGGAGGAAAGGATTCACCATCCCTAACAAAGAGCTGCTTGCTGAGAGCCTTCTTCCAGGTGTGTGCTTTGGGCACAAGTATGTTATGAATCTGAGAAGGATCTTGCCTTTGTCAGCCCAGAGGAATTTAAGCTGGATGACACAAAGCAGCTGTGAGGGACTCACAGTCACTCACAAGGGCACTGCTGCTCTCTTCCCCTCGCTTATGGTCAAAGCACTTTCATGCAATGCTGGCACACCTAAACCCATTTTGGGTGAAAACCCCACACATTTGCAGAGGTGAGTGGACTGAGTGCTCTCCACATTGCAGCTCTCCCTGCTGGTCACTTTACAAAGTGCTGAGGGACTTGCAGCTCCAGGATAGCTTGGGGGATGCAGGGACTGAACAGTGCCAAGGATGGGTTTGCTACTTTCTCCAGGTTACTCCCTTGCATTGTGGTCTCAGCCTGACACAGTTTTCCAGCATGTCACTATTTCCAAATCCCTGACTCCTGAACGACCTTTGTTTGGTTATTATGGCTGCAGAAGAAGGATGCCCTTCCACCACCTTCTCCCAGAATTTGTGAGGCCCTACCTGGTCGAGTGCCGACACCTGGTTGGCTGTCCACGGGTCACAGTCTTTGTAGATGGAGTAGAGGGCCAGCCCACACAGTGTGGCACAGACCAGGATGGCCCAGAGTCCCACCAGGTTGATGTAGAGGGACCTGCACCAACACGCATGGAAACACCATGTTAGAGATCAACATCCCACAAAAGATCCTGCCAGGGCCAAGCAAGGAAGCACTCGTGTGTGCACCCAGGAGACCCCACTGGTCAGTGACTGTCTGCCAGCAAGAGAGTCACCATATGACTCCCAGCATTTCACCTGGAGTGAGATCACATTTCTAAATGTACAAATGACACTTCTGGTTTTGGTATCACAGTCTGAGCACTTGTCCCCTGGCAATGGAGATGACGGGAGTGATACAGCAATCCCCACATTTCATCATGTGTACGAGGTACACATTGAAGGCAGCAGGCCAGAGGATGCTCCTTCCCCTATGCCACACCCATTGACAAACCCCAAGCAGATTTGTAAGGCAGGGTGCCCCAGATCCAAGTGTGGAGTACCTTATAGTCAGCACCAGCACTCCTTTATCTCTGGAGCTGTAGTATCATTCTTACACAATGCTGGATTTGTCCTTGTAAAGCTACAAATCTCCCATTTCCCCCAAGACAGTCTCTGGGAAGCAACAGTGAGAAACTGGGGCCTGGGACCTGGTCTGGCGCTGCCTCTGGCTGCCACTTCCAGAGAGCAGGGATTCTCAACAAGTCCATGGCTTCCCCTGTAGTAACTGAACAGCTTGGAGTCTGGTATTACCCAGAAACTCCATCACCTCCCCATGTCCTGATGCAAACTTCAGCTTCAGCTAATCTTGAGACCAGAAATGTGTTTTCATCAGGCATTAATGCTGCCTTTGCCACACAACAGGCAGCTTCTACTGGCAGTGAAAACCACATTGTTCTCCTTGCTTAGTGAGGGCTTTTGCTTTCCATCTAAGTCTCTGGTTTTCTCAAATGTTTCTAAGCTCTTGATGTCTCCTGGGTCACAAAATTCTTGGTATCTCCAGGGTCACAAAATTTTTCTCACCTACAGTGGTCAGTACAAGCAAACATACTCACTGGGAGCAAGGCCTTGAAAAACAGCGTTCCTTTCCAGCAGTTGCCTCCTGGCTATCTGTGTATCACTGATAGTGATTTAACTTCCTGACAGATTACATACCCTGGACCTGTGCCAATCCCTAAGACCTCCTCTGGGAGGACATTTGGTTTCTGTGCAAATATGTCCATGCTTGCAATGCTTCAGGAGGCCTTTTACTGCTTTCAGTTCCCAAGGAAGTAAGGGGCAACAGCCTTTGTATTTCTGTAGAGGACCAGTAGGATGAATGAAGAAGTAAACCTAACTTTTATATGCCTTGTTAGACATTGAAATGGACATTTTCAGAAAGGCATAATATAGATTAACTGAACTATCAGTTTTATCCAATAGAAAGATTATTGGCAAGCACAGTACAAACTCTTTAAAAAGACCTATATAAATAAAAGCTGATTTACACATAGTGAGGGGAACTCTGCACTTTTGCCCTGTATTTGCAATTAGGGGTGGTCTAAACACAGAACCAATAGCACTTTAAATTTCTCTCTAAACCAATTTAGTAAAAATGAAACAGTCTTCTTCTCATAGATGCTTACATATTGATTGGATGTCTTGCATCCACTTAGCAGAAGCTGTTCCTGCACTGGCATAATCTATGTTGATACATAATACCCAGAAACTGATTTAGCACAAAATTTAACCAATGAGCAAAATCAATCCAACTCCTTTGAACAGATGTAATAGAAGAATTAGCCTAGAGCCTGTAGTGAAGATCAGAAAGTCGAGAGAAACACACAGAAGCAAAATAAATTGTTTGTCTTGTTTTTAAACAATTATTGTTTTTAAATTGTGTCAGTGTTTGACAGAGAGCTGGCTTTTTTTCCTTCTGATTTACATTCCAGCTCATGGTACACCCTATGACTAAGCACTGGAGAACAATAATTGTAGAACTGTTGGAGGGAGGTGTTTCCATTAACTCTGCATGAGTAACATGGGGTGGAGTTTCGGTGAAGTAGGCATTTTGACTGCAGAAAGCTTATTTTCAATTGTTTGTTTCAGACTGCCTTTGAGAAGTTAGCACTGAAATATGACAGCTGATGACCTTGAAAGGAAAGTAGTGGAAAATGTGTTAGTAGCCCATATTTTTTGACAGTTTAGCTCTCCTGCTCTGAGTGCCTCTCATCATTCAGATATAAGCATTATGTTCAATTTGCCTAGTGATAGTTTGAAGATGACAGAATGTGCTCCTGCCTACTGGTGTTTCTTGAATGGGGTGAAATCCTTTCCCAAAGCCTAAGAAAATCCCTGTTCTTGTGCCACTGTCAAAGACCTTCCCAAAACCTGAAAGTTGGGATCTGTGAAGGAATTATTTTCTGAGCTCTAATGTGTTACTGTGCTGTCTCTTAAAAAGCCTTACAGTAATTGGCATGAGGGTAAAAACCCCCTATTACTTTGACCTGATGACATTTTGCACTTCCGTGTACAGATTAAATGCCAGTAAGAGATACAGGCCAAAAACATGACCTGTCAGATGTGTTTAATTACATCTGAATGTAAACTAGACAGTCACCACAGAATAGCAGTGTTTATAGTTGTGACAAGCTGCAACAATTATGCAAAATTATTTCTCCATGCAGAAGAAATATCTTGCACAAGTGAGGCACAAGCAAAATGTCATGGAGTCCAACCACCCATGCCAGCAGGACAGGGATCTACTGATTAAGGCTCTGCAACCGTTAATATGAGAGCGTAAATTCCATCCAACCCCCTACAGAACCAGATAGCTTCCAGCCCTGGCCAAAACTGCTGCAACAGCTCAGAAAACCTATCCTGAGGCTGCCATGGTGTCAGATTCCCTCTGGTCACACTGATTCTGAGACACTGGAGGTGTCTCTGCTCTCAAAGAGGGTAGGGAAGGGGCAAGAGAGGGGCATAGCCCTAAGTGGAGCAGGTGCTGGGAAGAACAGCTGACTGGCACACAAATCTGGTGCACTGTATGCGGCTGTTCTCCCATATGCAATCATTCCAAGGGAGATGTGGGATGTGCCTTCTGCCTCTGCAGTGCTGAGAACCCAGAACTCAGCCACATGCCAGAGACTGCGGAAAAGCGATCCGGTATGCTGGAGATGTGCCTGATTATCAGCATCAACTCATTCCTGTCTGCAGCACAAATAGCTGAAAAGCAGATTTGCTTTACTGATATGAACAAAATATTTCTGTTGTAAACAGTGCATAGTTTTGCAGTATTTTGCTAGCTATATGAAGTGAAAGCCTTCATAAAGCTTCTTCTCTGTATGTCACTGTACCATACAACAACAGAATGTACAGGGACTATGGTTATGATGTGCGCTTCTATAATTCTTCTATAAATTAACTTCATGAGATTACTAGTAATTCTTAAATCCTGAGCTGTGAACTAATGGATTGATACTAAAGATAAAGAAAAGATAATAGAGCTAGTAAATATACTCCATTCTAGAATAAGGGCTCATCAGAAATGTTTACATTCAAGGAAAACACAACCCTCTGCCAGTTTCCAAAGTTAATTCCTTAAAAAATACATCATGATTATCATGAACACAAAATACATGATTACTCAGCATTTTTATCACTGAATAGGTAATTTCTGGATTTCCTCACACCTATATTCACTGTTATGGAAAAATTGTTTAGTCTTTATTTATGCAAAATCCCCACACAAATATTTAGGTTTAGTAGAGCAGCAATTCAAGATACTGTCTTGATATGACTTCAGCATAAGTACTATAATATTTGGTCTTTAAGCTGCACATAATGCAGCTACTTCTATATGAGAATACTGGCACAGTGAAACATTCAGGCAGGAAGTTCAATCTTACAGCAATCACAGGTAACTCATATACCAGTACTTATTGTGCCAAATTTCTTCTATCTAGTTCACAAAACAGAAGGCAAAAGTTGTTAGCCTTTGTAATTGTAATTTATACAGACAAAATACCCCCACATTCCTTTTTAAAAAAAAAATCTCTTATAAAAAACAGCCACTGCTAAATTCAGACAGTAACTGCAGACAGACTTACAATTTTGCCTGGAATCTGCTTTTGCACGCAATGTATCTCTGGACTTGAGACTGGTTAACCCCGTATATACCAGTCCACGTGAAAGTCCCACCTATAATAATCGTCCAAAAGGTGTGCCTTTGCAAAGGATTGGGATCAAAGCTACAATGAGAGGAAAACAGAAAACAAATTCAGAATATGAAAGTCTTCTTAAAAGGTAAAGACCTTAATGCTTAGAAGAAATTTCTCCATGCTTGTTCTAACACTAACTTTCTTAATTTGGTCAGATTTTGAACGTTAAGTTACTCTAACTTTACGGGAAGTCACAGAAAGCAAATTTTAAAACTCAGAGCTGATATCCTGAGCCAATGAAACACTCTGAACTGTCCAAAGGTGAAGCTTTATTTGCCTATAAACTATGGTCTTATGTAAAGCTGTATGATGCCTGTGATGGTTGTGATGAAATGATGCTGCAGTAAAAAGTGTAATATGCCTGCTTATCTAGAGGGACATCAGTCTAACACCAGTATAAAGGTGTGTTTACAATCCCAGCCTTTGTGGACAGAGACCCTATAAAACATTTTGCTAGTTTAGCTTTAAGTAAACAGCAGATTTTAGGTGGCCATGAACAATTATTATTTTTAAATCAAACTTTAATATAGCAATAAATTATATTTATATTGGTGAACCTTGTAGTATCATTTCACCTATTTCATTCTTTATTACTTTTCTTTTTCCATCTGTGAACTGTGTCTGCGAGAAGAATCAATGCAGTACAACCACTGCAAATGAGCCAAACAGATTGAAATAAATTGCTGTTCATAAGAAGAAAAAAATACCCACAGATTAATTACTTACTGAAGAATTTGGTGAAGAATTTCATAGAACAACCTGATTAATATTGTGAACCAATAGACAAAGGACAAATTGCAATACTTGTCATACTAAACTTTCGCTAATAGCACTGGGTGAAGGTTCGCAGAAGAATCTTGTATTCATCACAGGTACAATAACTTTTTTACTTGAAATGGTTTTTGATTCAATATTGTCAGACTGAATATTCTTGAACTTGTAAAGTGATATTTTTAGGCTACGATTACTTGCAATAATGGAGGATAAAATACTATTAAAACTACTTTTGTTTTTATTTCAGGGAAAAGAAAAACAATTCCCTTTTTCAGATTAGGCAAAAACTATTATTTTCCCATTTGTTTTGGTCCAGTCACTGAAATGCCAAAACAGCTGTTTGCAAATTGTAATTATAAATACAAATGTGCTCTCCTATTCACCATTCTCTTTCAGTGGAATCCCAAATGTATCCTTAAAACACCTACTTGACAAATTAAAAAGGTTTTTCTCTTTCCAGGATTTTGCATGTGTAAAACCTAAAAAATATGCCTCAAACTAGGTAAGCTTGTTTAAAAATATACAAAAACTGGGTCACAACTTCTGCCATCCTCCTCCTGCAGCAGCAGTTAAATTTCACAGTTAGTCACATGAGCTCTATATGTAGGCAAAGAGAGGCACATCCTCTGCAAGTACAAACTCACTCCCAAAAGTTTAATCTTCCTCCATGGTAGGAATCATTTACAATGCGTCCAATTCCCTCCTGAACCACCACAGCTCGTATAATCACAGATGAAAATCCAGCAACCATGATTCCAACCTGGAAAACATCTGTCCACACCACTGCCTTCAGACCACCCTGGAAGAGGAACAGCACATATCAGGTACACCAAGGCATCAGCACTCCTGCTTTGCACTCACATTCAACTAACAGAAACAATACCATCTGCGTTATCTGTAATAGATGAATTTCATCTTCATCTTTAATCGAACAATGTCTTTAGGAATTGTATTCTGGAACCTATTCAGGACATCCTGGCCCTTTTTTGAAGTGCATGGGAATTTACTTTGGCCATACACATAGTTTAATCCAGTATTTACTTCACCACATAACCTGATTCAGAAGTTTGTATCAAAAGATAAATTTTCAGACAGTGCTAATTTTACTTATATACAGGACCACTAATTCCAGAAGGTATACCAATCATCTGAATAAAAAATAAACTTTATTTAATCCACTGTATCCAAATATATTTATTATTGAGGTTCCGTTTCATCATTTCTAGATACTTAGTCAATTAACACTAAATTAAAGACCAATCTGCTCCTGTGGCATGCTATTTTCAGTGGCTCTATTCAATAACACACAAGACTGTTACAGTTGCATTGAGGTTTTTGAAAAATGGCACAGCAAAACCCTACTGGATCAGAAGAAAAATCACAGGAGGATTTTTAGAAAGGGAAATCTACCTGTTTTGCTATTCTTTCAGCAACAGAAGTTTGAGTGTATCATAACAAAAAAAAAATTTCAGTTGTATAATAGCTGCCTATGCATTCAGAGGGGTCCCTGGATAAATATGGTCCTGTGGCTACACCTGTAAAATGTAATTCCACAGAGTAACCTGATTATTGGTCTATTTTTAAATAAATTCCATATGTGATGTGAGTGGTGAACAGATTTTTTCTCAACTGAAAGGCCCACGTACCAGTGTGCAGTAGAATGTGCAGACCACGCCAGTTGCCACCACTGCACCCCACAAGTCGAAGCCCGTGACTGAAAGAGAGGAAAATAGCACCAGAGTGAATGAAGCACTGGGGACAAAACACTGAAGGTCAATTATAAGCTAGAAATAAATTAAATGCAAAAGTAGGAGGCATAAATGGCAATGAAAAGATTAGTGTGTCAAAACCATGGGATTCACCCTAACCAATTCTAAAACCGAAACAGTTGTTACAGATTTGGAAACTGCTAAGAAGTTGAGATTTATTTCAGGATCTAGGCAGCTATTTGCCTTTAATGTGAACGCTGCCAAACAACACATCCAATATGTCCCAACTCAGGAAGGTTTTAAAACACATGTCCTTCCTTGAAACACCTGTGTAGTTGCTACCAAGCCCTTAGGCAGTGATTTAAGCAAGTAAACAGTATGGGGGTTCTCCCCAGAGATAAGGTTGTTCAAGCACTGTCTGGAAGAAATGTTTCAGAGTAAAAGCCTTATTTTATTCTTCCTTCTCTTAAGGATCATATGTTTCTGCTATACAACACTGTGCTGAGCTGTGGCTGACATACAGGCTCTCACTGCCCCAGCTTAGCAGGCTTACCTGCTGCCAGGCAGGGCATCAGGGGGCTCCCTGACAGAGAGCTCAGGCTAATGAGAAACACTGAAACAAAACTAGTGAAAAATATAAGTTATTCTGATTAGAAGCCAGCTAAGTCATACCTTGGTTTAGCATGTATTTGCAAGGCAAATATAAATATCAAAGTCAAAACCTGAGGGACTTATACACTGGAGGAAACCAGTACAGAGAGTTTTGGTTTTTTCTTCCTTTTCGTTCAATGAACAGGGCAAAAACCCCCCTATTCAATAAGCAGAAAAACTGTGAATTGATTCTAGCCAAAATGATTAATTTTTTATTTGCATTTTGTTATTCACTTTTCTTGCCAAATGAACAAATTAATGGTGTCAGACTAAAAGTTTAATTTGGTTCCATAGAAAAGCTTTTGCCCTTTTAGAAATGAATGTGGCTCATTTTCAAATCAAAGAGTCATTGTGAAGTAGAAAACAGAAATATTTAACTTTGTAAATATCACAATAAACATCTTAAGTTAACAGTCTCTTTGGTGTTGATTTGTTTTTCCTGGAAAAATGACAGATCACATTAAACAGTTCCAGGCAGCCCAAAATCATTCTTACAGAACTTTTGCCTTGCTCTCATGTTGAAGAATAGCACTTAACCAGAGGAATTAAATATGTCTTTAGTGCCGACACTGCCTTCAAAATTTACTTAAGTCTTCTCAGCCTTTCTGAATAAGCCATTACCTACAGATATTGCATCAGAGGTAGAGTAAATGAAGGCCAGTATTCCCATAAATCTCTTCAGTAATTCCTTACAGGCAGGGATTAAGGGACTAGGATTACAGAGTTCCCATTAAAAGATTTCACAGTCAAGCCCTGAGCTACATTTTTAGGTGTTGCATTACCAAAATAAACCCCACTATACCAATACTATATCCAGAATAAATTATATCAGTAGAGGAACAATTGCAATATACTCATCTTACCTTGATTTAGTGCTAAAGCTGGAGCATAAATGACAATACCAGTGTATAAAGTCTAGAGTGGGAAAAAAAAAGAAAATATCAAAATAAATGTAAATTGCTGGGAAGGTGATAACTTTCTGAGATGATTTCTTTTCAAGCATCTATGTAGTTTGTATTTTCTAAATTTGTAACTGTTGCAAGTAATTCTAAATAGAAGACAAATAATTCCAGTTAGAAGACAAATGTCTGAGACTATTAAGATCTGCAGTCTCACAGCCTAGTGTTCTTAAAACAAATACCAGGGACTCTAAAATAAAAAATCCATCTTCATCTTCTCCTAGCTTTTATAATTAATTTATTCTAGTCCTTTAAAACTGCAAAGGAAACAAGAGCAAAAGGAAGTTAATGAGGTTTTCACATGGTTTGTCAAGGAATCTCTTACTATCATTTTCTCATTCAGGAGATCAAGATGCCTTTAAGTATACAGCTATAATTCATGCAAGGGAGAAGATAAAATATGACATAAGTTAGTCATTACAGACATTCCTTACAGACAAGGAATTATAACCTTCAGCCTGTAAAACTAAGCCATACGTGATTATATTTTCAACCACAGTAAAGATGCAGACAAATCAAGGAGCTATTCCATCTACCTTTGAGGACACAATGGGATTCATACACTGATATCCTCAATTTCTTTGTATATGGTTTTAAATACAGTTTGCTTTTTTTATCACTGTTATTACAGCCACAAGTTCAGCTGTGACATGGATCAGGACAATACAACTTCCAATGTGCTGATGACTTCTGTGAAGGTCAGTGGTCTTGATTCAAAGCATCTGGATCACCACTAGGTCATGAGCAGACGTGCATCAGTTTTCCATGGCTGGACTCTTCTGACTCTGTGATTTACAGGGATGAGATTTGGGCATGGAAAACCAGCAGAATCAGATGTCATACAGGAATTAGCCAGCTTCCTGCAAGTGTCCACCATAGGCACAGGTGGCAAACCAGAGCAGGATTGCTAACCGCTGAATTACTTGCCATGGCTTTTGAGCAGATCAAAACTAGTCCCCGAGGTGGAGCTCTACCACATGGCCAGTGGCTATGCTGGGGACACAGCCAAGAGGTAAGGGGAGTGAGCGTTCTCTAGCTGTGGGAGGAAATCAGTACAGAGAAGCTGCTTCACCCAGCCTAACCTAATTGCCCTGACCCCCTGCTGCACACCTGCTGCAAGCATATACCAGAAAGGATAGGGGGTCATTAGGGAAATAGTTATTGCTACCTGTGTGCTACTCCCTGCCACTGTGTGTGCATGCTTGCTTCTCTCAGTGCCATAAGTCCTCTCTAGGCTCCCATATATAGCTTGTATGACAAGACAGCTGCCAGTCCTGATTAGTCCCTGGTGAATACCTCCTCAGAACCTGCATCACTTCCCAGCCAGCTCCTGACATCTGTCTAGCCCAGTCAGTGTTTGACTTGCTGGCCATACAGTGACTATCAGCATGTGCTGCTGGAACATAGAATCACAGAATGGTTTGTGTGGGAACGGTCCTTTAAAAACCATCTAGTCCAATGCCCCTGCCATGGACAGGCATACCTATCACTAGATCAAATTGCTCAGAGCCCCATCCAGTCTGACTTTGAACACTTCCAGGGGTGGGCCACTGCACTTCTCCAGGGTACCTGATCCAGTATCCCACTATCCTTGTTGCAAATAAATTCTTCTTTATATACACTTGAAATCTACCTTCTTTCAGTTTAAAACTACTATCCCTTGTCCTGTCACTACAGGCCTTGGTAAAAAATCTCTCCACCTTTCTCAAAAGCCCCCTTTGAAAGGCTGCAATAAGGTCTCCCCACAGCCTTCTCTTCTCCAAGTTTAACAATTAAATCCCAACCTTCTCAGCCTTTCTTCATAGGAGAGGTGTTCCACCCCCAAGACAATTTTTGTGGTCATCCTCTGGATCATCTCCAAGAGGTCCATGTCTTTCTTGTGCTGGGGACCCCACAGCTAGATGCAGTACTCCAGGTGGGGTCACACAAGAGTGGAGTAGACAGAGAGAATCGCCTCCCTTAACCCGCTGGCCACACTTCTTTTGGTGGAGGCTAGAATTGACTTTCTGGGCTGTAAGCAGACTTTCTGTCTCGTGTCAAATTTCTCATCCTCCAGAATCTCCAAGTTCTCTTCTGCAAGGCTGCTCCCAATCAGTTCATCCTTCAATCTATACTGATATCTGTGATTGCCCCAATCCATGTGCAGAGCCTCTCACATGGGTTTGTTGAACTTTATGGGGCCACTCCTCAAGTCTGTCAAAGTCCCTCTGGATGGTGTCCTTTCCCCTTAGTGAATCAGCTGCATCACTGAGCATGGTGTCATCCACAAACTTGCTGAGGGTGAACTCATTCTCACTATCTAGGTCACTAAGGAAGGCATTAAATAGCACTGGTTCCAGTAGATACAGCACTTATTACTGGTTTCCATTGGAATATTTAGCTGTTGACTGCAATGCTTTGGATGCAGTCATCAAGTTAATTCTTTTTCCTTCCAATAGTCCATCAGTCAAACTCATACCTCTTCAAGCCTGTTAATTCAAGGGATTCAGCATGAGAACTTGTGGCTTTCTCACACACAGAAAATAAGTGCCAGAAGCCGTGAATCATCAGAAGTTAAAATTTGTCACAATTATGACTATGTCACAACATTTTTGTGTCAATTTAAATAGGATTAATACAATTTTTCCACTTCTTCAGTAGGCTTTTTTCAGTTGTATTATTTTATATAATTTTCTTTACCTTCTTTTAAGTATTACTATTCACAGAAGAGTTAAAATTGCACCATTAAAATCTTGGGAGGTTTTCTTTCCTCACTATTACTTAAGTTATTCAGGTTAAATTTTAAGTGCTTGGCAGAGAAAGCCACATATAGGTTTTTGGTTAATTCCCTTGAGCACATATTTAAGTTACATAGAATTATTTTTCTCATTTTTGCAGGCAAAGTTTATGCTTAGCTCTTCCAACTTACACAACCGTGGTGTCTTCATATGTACTGGTGAAAGAGTGTCAGGTTTCACACATGCCAGGACTCTACTTTTTCCATGAGCTTGTGTATCTGTAAAAACCAGCTAAGCAGCACTGCTCAAATAATTAATGAGCACTGCATTGGGAACCATCTTACTAGTGTGTGATTGCTCTGTAACTTCTGGTGTGCCTCAAAAAATACAAAAATGGACAAAAAACAAGCATGTAACTTAAAAAGCTTTCTGATTGCATAGTCATTCTTACTTTTAATTACCCCAAAAGTCCACTTCAAAACTGTGAAAAGAACACATTTTTGTTCTGGTGCATTTGACATATGCTCACTGACATTTAAAAGCTGTGGTCTCGTACTGACTCTTTGAAAGGGCCAGATACAGCAAACTATACCAACAATAATTTCAGAGATTGCTTTAGTTTAACATTCCCCAGGGCAGTAATTTTCCACTTCTCAGTTTGCAGACACCTAAGGTTTTTCCAGTGGAGGTGGTGCAAACCCTTGTGCAGTAAGTAAATGACAGTTCCTGACAGCCTGTTTTGTCACCTCTCACTGACCCTCGAGAATTAGTCAAACTCCGAGAATCCACACACCAGAGGATGAAAACTGCCACTGTAGATAATTGGTGCACGCTTACATTTTGAACTCGTTGTGGGTTTCTCCAGCAGGCAAGAGAATGACTGCTCTTCACACTGCTACCCTGTAGTGAAGGGCTGCCCATCTCTTGGCATGGTGCTGATGTCAAGTGACTGCTCTGGGTATACAACAGTGCCCACAGAGACCCAAGAGGCAGATAGCCCAGCACCCACTCCCCACTTCACTGCTGTGGAGCAGAAGGAGCTTTGTTTCGCCTGCTGCCAGCCACCCAGGCACTGTGGTTACCTCATCAGCTACTCAGAGGAAACAGCCAGTTACATTCAATCAAATCACTCTGGTGACCCTGAGGACTACAGAACAGCTTTGAAGTTTACTTGCCGTTTGTATAATGAAAAGGACCGTTCCACAGAGGCGTAGATATTTATTAAATCGAAGTTCTAAATACTGCAAAAAAAGAAGAAAAAACAAATGCTTATATTGAAATTTGGCACTATTGATAGGACTAGACTGAAGCCATGAGCAATACAGAAAGAGCAGAAAGTAGTTTTTACATTTTTATGAACAGCCAAAATTCCTAGAGTCCCCTTGTTTGATCTCTTTCATCTTGGTTTGGTATTTCTTTGCAGACCTAACCACTGGGTAACAACACAGAAACAAGTGAAGTAGACATAACCTAGTCACTATACAACGGAGTCTACAGAAAAAACTAGGACATATTATCACAGAATCACTAAATATGCTGAGTTGAAAGGGACAAAGATACACAAGAACCATCAAGTTCAACTCTTGACTCTGCACAGGGAAACCTAAAAGTTGACAATGACATAGCAGCTAAAAAATAGAACCCACTAGTTTTGTGAAATCAGAGAAAAAGCAAACAAACCCTCGTGATTATTAGTTTGGAACCTCTGGCACTGCATGTGTCCATCTGAACTGCTGTGAGAGGGCAAAAGATTTTTCAGTGGTCAGTAGCTTCTCCCCACGTTAACCTCACCTTCTGCACTGCCCAAGGCAGCCTGCTATATTCTACTGGTAAGTCAAAATTTAGCCTTTTGTGAAACAGGAACCCTCACTTTTCGATCAAGCCTGGAACAGCACAATCTCTACATGAATTTGTCATGCTGTAGAGCAGATTTCTTACCACCATCTGTCCTAAAAACCCTCTTGGTCTGTGGTTGTACAAAAGAAATCTCATTTGCCTGACAAACCTGTTCAATCCACACCAACACTGAAGAACCTCAAAGGCCTCTCTCACGAACTGAGCACTTAAAATGTGATCTGTGAGCATGTCCTCACAAGGCAGCAGTCTTGAACCCCTGGACAGACACAAAAAGTTGATAAAAATCTGAAATCTGTCCACAAATAGATGTATCTTTTGTAGGTGCATTACTGATTCAACACCAAGATAATCAGTGGGTTTCCAGTCATGATCATTAACTTTTATTTAAAAGAGTCCCATTTAAGTATCATCATGACAGTCCAAAGATTAGTAGATTAAAATACACTGGAAAACACCAGAGATTTCTGTTGGTGAATTCTTATCTAAATCTATCAACAAAAATCTTGTTTGCAGCCTCCAGTGCTGCAATGCCTCTGTTCAGTGTAATAAAATGCTAAAGATCAGAGTAGCCAGTCAAGGACTTTCACCTGCACCAATGCTCCCTTCCCAAAGTCCTCTGCAGAAAGAGCAGTTTGCTTCCAAATCTGTAGCTAGGAACTATCTCCATGCAGGAAGATAAACAGGTTGCACAGACATTCTGAATCAGAAGAAAGCACTGACCAGATGCTTCCCCACCCCAAAACTGTCAGACTCGACCTGTGACTATCCCACTACCCCAGCTGTCTCTGTGCTGATGGCTATAGCTTTAATTTACATGCTTGGCTGAAGACCAGCTCAGCCTCATTTTGGTGGAAGTACAAAAACTTTCAGACACAGAGCATTTGCTGACTTCCTTGTATAATCATGATGGGGAAGATATTCAGTACTGTAAACAGCCTCAGGTGACACCGGGTGTCCTCAAAATCTATAGAAACAGCACAAATACATACTCTGCCAAAGGGAAACTTTTGTGGTTGCACCTAAGCTTAGAAACCAGCCTGGAAGGAGTGTGATGTGATAAGAGAACTCTAGTGCCTATAGTAGATGCTTTGGTGCTCTGGTTTTGGTATATTAATTATAGATGATTAATGACATGTCACAATCCAAGCTGCACTAGGATTAATCCACCTACTGAACTGAGTATCTGGCATGAGGAAACAAATCTGGTATGACATACAGCCTCTCAGCTAAGGCAGCAGGGTTGAGCACCACCTGTCTGCAGAGAAAATGTGGGCAGACTTGGGGACAGAGAGGGTAGCAGCCTACTCTCAGGAGTGAGGATACAGGACAGCCAAGAGTGCAGGGAATTTCTTGGAAGAGAAGATGGAGAGCGGACATGTAGAAAGCAGGCACGAGAAGCCCTCCAGCTCCCTCAAGCTGGAGAAAGATCCCTTCCACTCCACCTTACCTCATAGGTGCTGGTAATGCCCAGCCTGTAGAAGACAGGCAGGAAGATCTCAGCACTGCACAGCACCACCAGGACATAGGTGATGGCGAAGATGCAGAAGACGGCACCATAGCGATATATCTCAGCAGGAGTGCCCAGCACCGTGACGGCTGACATGAAGCTGGCCGTGAGGGAGAGTGCAACCGGGACGGCACTCATGCTGCGGCCTGCCATGAGGAAGTCCTTCGATGTCTTCTGCCCCCCTCCCACGAAGGCGTAGTAGATGCCAATGATGGCTGAGATGAGCAGCATGGCCGCAAAGACCACATAGTCCCACACGGTGAAGCCCCCCATTCTACCGGAGGAACTCACTCTTGGAACCAAGGATCTTCCCCAAAATCAGAGGGGCTGCTGCTGCCTCCGCAGGGTTGGCACGGGGCGGCACAAGCAGGAGCAAGCAGACGGGTACGGGCCCCCGGGGAGGTGCCCCCCGCCGGGGCTGAGGCAGGTGCGGTGCGGTGACACCAGCGGTACAGAAGCAAAAAAGGTGCGGAGCGGTGCCCGCGGGTGGGACAGGCACGGAGCGGTGCGGTGTCCGCGGGTGGGACGGGCACGGAGCGGTGCGGTGCTGCCGCCGGGCCAGGAGCGCTATGGAGAGCCCCGCGCACGAACTCGCCGCGTCTGCCCGGGGGCGGGAGCGGGTCTGCACCGGGAGCCACTGTGCAAGTGCCGCCGCCGGCACGGCGGGCCGGCCTTATACGGTCCCGGTGCCCGCTCCTCCCCGCGGCGCTGAGCGCCTCCGCAGAGCGAGAAGGGGCGGCGATGCCGGGCCGGGGCAGCCCGCCCCGAGCCTCCGGGCTGAGGGATGGCGCCACGGCACCGCCCCGCCTGAACGCAACTTGGGTCGCGGTCCAGAGGTTTTGGAGCGGAGACATTTCACACGAGAGCTCCCCAAGATGGGGAACCTACCCTCGCTCACTAGCATATTCCACTATCTCCCCAAAGGGCGGAGGTGAAAATATAGTTTAACATATACATTTCCATGAGTTGTGCAATCTGGAAGGAAACTCACTGAATCAGATTTACCAAGGTGAGTTGCTGAACACTGCAGTTGTGCAACAGGGAAACCTTCTACTACCTTACGACTGTGCTCACAGAAGTTTTATTAACACTCTTCAACTAATCACAGGTTCAAGAGCCAATGTGCACAGGAATATCACAAATGGAACTTCACACACCTTACCCAGAGAGGAATACATCAAAACCACCTATGGGATTTTAAGGTCATGCATGTCAAGTGGTGGAGATGTGCCTGTTTCTATAGCTAGCAGTACACACAGGACTAACACAGCAAATACCTCACTTGGCCACTTTGCCATACATTAGCAACCCCAGATGGGGAATGAAGATGAAAAGATGCCAAAGCTGGCTAAGATGTGCTTGACAGCAGCGCAGCCACACACAGCACACCTTGTAGCAGTTTAGAAGCTTTGCACAGTAGCTTTCCATCTTGAGCTGTACATTGGCAAAGTGCTATGCTGGAAGTGATTACCTAGTAAAAGTCAGAACCAGCTTGAGGATTAAAAATTACCCTGTTTTCCTTCATGGAAGGTAGAATAATTTTCCTTCCTGCTCAGCCTCTTCTGGCTCTTATCCACAGCTAGATAAGCTGGAAGTAGTCTTTGCTGCAAGCGCTCTGGGTTCAGCTCAAGGTGCTCTGACCTGCCTGTATCTGACCATTTTGAGACATGGTTTTCAGCAGCCTTCTGTATCTTAGACAGAAATGACCAGACACCTGACAGCCAAGCACAGATGATGGAACCCTTCTCTCTCCTTGGGAGCTCTGGAATTGCAAGCCTTTTGGAGTGATTTTTGAATGCATTTTGGAAGGAGGGTGAGCAGGTGGACATCTGGTCTGGCAGGATTATTAAGTTGAGCTGTAAAATCATGTCTGTGTTGGTCTGGTGTCTAGACGCCTATCTGGAAGTATAATTGTCCCTGAAGAGACAGAAGCTGGCCATGGTGTGCACATCCTAATCCCACCACAGCAGGTTAGGGCATCAATTGGGCTCTCTAGCCCAATTACTCTCTAATTAGTTATACCATGATTAAGAGCTTCCAGATGTCCCATTGAGGAACAGCGAGAAAGAAACTTATGGTCTACACCTACCAATTAGGCTATTGATTTATTGATCATCTGAAGTGGTTGCCCTAATCAGCTTTTGACAACAGGAAAGGTGAGAAACCTTCCAAGCAAAGCTTCAAACAAAACCAGCACATCCCCACTCAGTGCAATGAACTGTTGTTGTCCAAAAAAAGAATTTGTTGCCAAAAAGCATGACCCCTTATTCTCAAGAAGAATATAAACAGGCTCTGGCTCAGAACCACACCTTGTGCTGCTCAGAGCTTCATGCCCAGTGTCCCTTGTCTGCACTCCTTCAGGAATTATGTTGCTTAAACCATTCAAAGCATTTAAAGTATTAATTACACAGGATTAATACAATTTTGATTCTGCTTCTTTATAATTTTTGACATAATGTAAACACAGCAAGTGATAACATGTACTGGAAAACAAATCATGTTTCTTAACTGAAACATAAACAACTTTGAGGAAATGCACATCACTCTGTTTTCATCCTTGGTGTTAAGCACATTGTCTTTCAAATGTCATCATGACCAATGAAAGGCTAGATCTCCTCATGTGGATGCTTCCATTTTTGGAACCAGCAGCAAATCTGTATGATGGCTACGTTCTAAATCACAGCAAATGAACCTGGAGAACAGGACTAAATGTTTTTCTGTATTTTTCACCAAATTAGCTCCATTGGTTTGTGCCATGTAAGAGAGACAGAACTGCAGGTATTTTCTTTTTCTCACTGCTACATTAGATATATAAATGTCTTCCAAACTCAAAGAGTGTATTTCATTGTCTTCTTGTAACACTTTGCCTCATCTCCACTGGGCCTTATGTGGTGTCTCATCTCACTGCTGCTGTGACTCTGTTTTTGTAAGATCTACTGACATTAGTGAGATTCAGTGTTTAATAGAGGGATAAGATTCACATCTCTCCAGCACCCTCAAATAAAAAGGGCCATGGATCTGGCCAAACAAACCCCAGACTGCCTTATGGGTTCCAAATGGTTCCTTCCATGTGATTGTATTGGGCTCATTTCCACTATGGGACAGCTCTGTGAGGTATTACTGGAAGTCTGTAGGGAAGGACACTCCCTTCCTGTTATTTTTCATGTGGATGTGCCCCTGCACTGGGAGATCAGTGGGATGGATTTTCTCCAGTAGATGAGACAAATATATTGAGCCCTGAACTTGGAGAGATGCTGCCCATCTCTCTGAACAAAGTTGTGAAAATAGACCTTGAGGGATTATCCTGTTTGTAGGCAAATGTGGACATGGGCAAAAACAACTCTAAGTGAGGGAGGAGAGCACTGGAGGCCTGGTGAGCATTGTTCAGCGGTAATGCAAGACACTTTGCATTTTTCTTTGGCAGCCTGGGACCTCTCCAACTTCCACTAATTCCTCTCTTGAGTGGGAAGTTTCAGACGGTGTGGGGTTCTGCTGTACCTACACCAGCTGAGCTGAGTTTGCAGATGAAGAACAGTTCATGCTCCATTTTACTCCTGTGTAGTGCCAGGACTGGCCACTGTTCTCTGCTGCTTACACAGGGATCAGTTTGGAAACCTTGCCAGAAAATAGCTTGCTGTTGGTAAAAACAAAACAAACAAACAAAATAATTTCAAAACAGAATCTGCATGAACGGATGATTTGTTAGGAAATCAGGGATGTGGGACAATGCCCTGTATATACATGTATGCATGTGGAACATGTTTGTACTTCACGCAATAACCACAGTATATCATCACCAAATCTAGAGAGAGTGAGGCCTCAGAAAGATTCAGGAGCTACCAGTTGCATTAAAGTAGAAGGGAAAAAATGCAGGATCCCATAAATATTCCTGTAGAAAGGAAGACTGCTGCAGGAGGTGAGCCTCTATTAGGCAATGGTGAAACCATTTGAGAGAAAGACCTTAAAAACACAAAACTGCAGGCGAAGCTTCTCGTCTTCTTACGTTCAGAAGCCGACCAACACTAAGACATGAGAATGTGATATCAGCAAGTGATATGAGGATCTAGGTTCCATTTACTCCTGTGTTCACAGAGCTACCTGCTAAATTTCCTTTACTTAACAATTTTTGTTAGGAATAACATATCAAAATTAATAATTGACTTATAATTAGTCTGATTTTTCTCACAATGCAGTACTTCAAGTAAAAATGCATTTCTTTTATTTTTGGAAGATTTTGATTGCAGTAGCTGCTTCCTGTACAGCATCGCTTGTGTCACCCTGAGAAGCCTGTTGCCTTTTGGTGTAAAGGAAGCTCATTACTGATGGTGTTTCATATTTCTGAACATCAGCTAGGGTGTGTGGATACACCCTAATCTCTTCTACTTGCTGTGCTTTTCCACACACTGCTGTTTTGATTTGCTGGGCATAGTATAGATAGTTACCTGACTACAACCATCATTGGCTTTGCTTCTCCTGGTTTAATGCTCTTGTTGTGGTTTAATCCAAGCCAGCAGCTAAGCACCGTGCAGCTACTCAATCACTGTCTGCCTCCCACCTTGCAGTGAATGGGAGAAATGGAAAAAAAAAAGAAAACTCATGGGTTGAGATAAGAGCAGTTTAACAAGTGAAACAAAATCAAATCTAATAGTAATATTTATAATAATGAAAATAATAATAATTTTGATTAAAAGGGGTGGCAGGAACCCAAAACAAACAAGCAATCCACAATACAATTGCTCACCACCTATGGACTGATGCCCAGCCCACACCCGAGCAGCAATTAGCGTCTCCTGGCCAACTCCTCTCAGTTTATGTACTGGGAATGATGTTCTATGGTATGGAATATACCTTTGGCTAGTTCAGATCAGCTGTCCTGGCCATGTGTGGCAATGTATCTGAGTAACTTAGGCCATTCTGTCTACCAGCCAAACTGTAAGTAATCTTAACAAATGACCTGTAGTTTTTGTTATCAGAACCCTGAGAAATTCATCAAGGTTACGACAACAACAGGACTAAAAATAAGAACGAGGAGCCTGAGAAACTGACTACCAAGCATGCACAACCTAGATAAAGACGGCACAATGTGATGATGGACTCTGAGCAATTGGGTGTCCTGAAGGGTTCATGCTGGACACGTGCTCAAGGCTGAGGGAACCAATGAGATGATGCATGAACACATGAACAAGCAGCTTAGAGTCTATAACTGTAGCTTAATGTAAACAATAAATTGGCTTCTGCTCAATCATAATGGTTGTGTGTCCAGGTGTCCTGATCTCCTGCAGCTATGCTCCCCTCCAGTTTCTTGTGCACCTGCTCTCACTGGCAGAGCATGGGAAACTGAAAGGTCTTGGCTTAGGGTAAGCACAACTTAGCAACAATAAAAATATCAATATGTTATCCACACTCATCTCATACTACATTCAAAATGCAGCACTGTACCAGCTACTAAGCAGAAAATTAACTATCCCAGCCAAAACCAAGGCAGATGTCTTAGAGGAATCTCCCAGAGTCTAGTTTAGTGATTTTCTTAGCTTTCTTTTTAGTTTTTTTTTTTTGTCAGCCCTTTTTCTGCTAATAGTGTTTGAACATGACAGAATTACCCTGAAAGGGTATTCAGACGAGCATCATCATCATCAATATTCCTTGTGAAATTTGGATAAATTTCTTAGAAATAGTCACCTGGGACACACATTTTGAGCACAGGGATTTTCTTTTACAGAAATGTCTCATAATTGTTACCTCTTTATTTCCAATAGTATCACTAGGGTACATTTCCAAACTTCCTTTTAGAAACTCTTTTCCAGTAGTAATTTTATAGAAGTGTCTCTGTATTCTGTCTGTGGGCAATAGTGAGGATGCAATGATATTTGCAAGTATCTTATGTCTTGAAAAACCACCATAAACATAACAAGTTAAATATTTCAAGAAGCATGGTTCCTAATTCCATGTCTGTAGCATTTCCAATCCTCATCCTATCCAAATCCTATATTTGAAGAGGTGTAGATTTGGGAAAGGTCTTTGCTCCAGACCCTAATCATCAGGAAGTCTTTCAGGGTAACAACTTGTTTGGTTGAAGAGCTTGTCTTCTCATGCTTAGCATGTCTGGGACACAAGGACAGAAAGAGTGACTTGCAAAGAACGAGATCAACAAGGAGAAAAGAGCCAAGAGTCATAAAAGTCATTGTTTATGCTGACGTTTTGAATGACACCTTCTTTGTTGTTTGTGTTTTCTATTTTCACATTCCACTGAAATTCAAATGAATGTGGTTTGCAAGAATACTTCAGATTGTGTAATCCACTAATAGCAGCACACCTTTTAAAATCAATAGTGAGTGCTCCAGGTCTGAAGGAAGTACTTAAGATAGCTTTGACTACTGAGCATTTAAATCTGAATGATTAGGAGTCTATAATGCACTTGCTGGAGAATTCACCTCTTTCATCTAAAAGAACAAATTTCAAAATTTATTTATGGACTGCCTAAGCAGTGAGATGTAGCATACATAAATACTTGCTCAAGAGAACAAAAGTATGGGAATAAAATCGTGGTACAGATTTTACTTCTTTAACTCAAATGGATAAATAAGTTACATGTTTGAACTTTACTCCCACAGCTTTGGGATCTTTTGTTTATTTAAGGTGTCCAATTCTGCATCAACAGAATTACAATTCAACTAGTTTGCTTACTTACAGTTAATGTATGAGAAAGGGCTGTCAAATGTTCACCAGAATGATGAACAAAAAATTGATTTTTTTTCTGAGTAAATTTTTCTGAATTTCTGTATTTTGTTTCTGTTGTTTCCCTGTTTTTTTTCCACTATCTCCCATCCAAACTATCTTGGTTCACATGTAGTTGGTGTTATTTTGATATGTGTTTGCTTTAGGTATACCATGTAGGTACTTCGGTTATGCAGCTTGGCTCCCTACTGAAGGAGGCTCTTCAGAAAGAAACTATTGCTTTGATATGCTACCTGGAGGAGCCCATCTCTATGCATTTTCTACAGAGGAATCCTCTGGAAATAAGCCTGCTAACTCTGCTGCTTCAAAATGCTCTGAAAAATGTTGCCTGCCACTGCCCCAGTGACCTAACTAGCTTTTTGATTATTTTATTTTTCCATTCATAATCCAGAGTGTCTATCAACCAGTTCTGCCATCTCCCTTATTATCTGCCTCCCACTGTTCTTTGTAATTGCTACTGCTAAATCCCCTGTGCTCCCTCAATCCTTCCATCTCCACCCCCATCTCTTCACATTAAGAAACTTTCTCCTCCCTCTCACACTTCTTCTGCAAGGATCCCCTTCTATTTGTACCCACAGTCCCATGAGGCATTTCCCCCAAAATTGCTGTTTCCTATCCACTTCATTCTTCCAATTTTTTAATGTCTCTAGGAACCGACTGCCTTGCCTCTCTTTTAAACCCCTTTTTGATCATCTTCAGTTCTTACTTTCTGTCAAGGCTGCCCACGCTGAGATCGCAGACACACATTGCTTGGAAATGTTTGAAGGCAGTTATGCATATTTACACCAGTTCAATGTGTTTAGTTGCTTTGTTTGTCAGACATCCTCGAAGGAACATCTGTCATCAAAAGTAGATGAGGAAGAAGGTTTTTCTGTCAGGTCCAACCATCTGCATCTATTGACTTTGGCTTGGTTTGTTTCTTCTGTTTTCCTCTATAACATGAGATTTGTTGCACATATTTCTGAAAGTATCTGGACATTTCAAATAGAAAATCCCTGGTTTTTCTGGAGAGTGGAAACACTGCCAGCATCCTTGGTCTGTCCCAATATGCTGCTGGAACACACCGTAGGTTTTTGGCCTCTTTTACAGCAGTCTTATGGCTGTTGCAGGATGCTAAGGAGTGGTGGGTTATCTGTGGTGGGTGGGGGACAGTGGACATGGGTCATGTGGATGTTCATGACCAAACTCCATGGCAGGGGACTTCATTAATCCAGGCACACTAAGACTCTTAAAATAATGTCTGTTGCTTTAGTGTATCATTATCCAGTGTTTGCACATGTACAAATAGACTGAATGGGGTTTGATGAAAATATGGATTTGGGGCTAAGGCAATGAAGCAGAAATAATAACTTTAACATGCTTTTTTAAATAGGCAAAAAAAAAATTTGTATTGATCCAGCATCATAAAGCCTCCACAGCTTCTGCACAGACAGGTTAATAATGTGATAGTGTTTGCAATTTGCAAACTTGGTGAATGATGTGATGCACAAGGAAGCACAGCAGTAAATGGCAGTTGAGGAGAAGCATTTTGGCTGCAGCTGGATTTAAGGGACTCCCTCGCTTGGTACTGTAGGTGCTCTGTATCTGTACAGTACCATTAGCTGATCATCATTTTAAAGGGGCTCATTTCATCACACATCAAAAGAGGTGCTGGTGGGCACCCTGCAAGTGATCTTCTACTGGCTATGAACACCAGGTGAAATATAGGCCTCTGTGCAGCCAGTAGCTATAGCCAGAGAGGTGAACTCCTGTGGCTCCCCAGTGGTAAGTGCTTGCCCAGTTCAAGCAACCAGGACTTCATCTGCTTCAGAGTCCTTTGGATTTTCTCTCTTAGTTGGAGGTTGAGGCTCATTTCCTTTTCCTTTATTACTGAATATTACTTTATTACTTTATTACTGTTAGTCTCCACCTAGATATCTTTTATACAGGGATCTTTAATTTCAGTATGTTTGTCTTATCAGTTCTTTCAATGGCTCCTATTTGATCTGATCATAAATTAGACTCACAATTTGATATTAAAGGCAGCAGCAGTGTCCAAAAACTTACTTACATTTATTGTAAGAAGGGACAGCTCTATTTTTCTTCTTAGTGTTAGCAACATCTCTACAGTTACAGCATAAAAAAAAATTTGGTTTTGTTTGTTTGTTTTTTGGTTGGTTGGTATGGTTTGATTTTTTTGGTGTTTTGTTGGGGTTTTTTTTCTGCTTTATATAGACCAATATTGGAAATTTCTCATGAATATCTGTAATTTAGCAGCTGGTACCAGCAGCTTATGACACACTGGAAGTGCCAAGAAGGGCTGCTTTGTCTCTTGATGTTGTATAAGTTCTTCCACTCTTCTAAGGTACCCATAAATATTTTACTCAGCAGTACACATCAAAATCAGACTGCTTCCTAGCAATCTCAGCTTATGGGTATGTATGTTTAAATGTTTTTTCCTTACAGTACACTGCAGAGCTGAGATTATTAGACCTTCAGAGTTTCAGCTTTTGTACACTATGTCTCTTGGATCTATGAGATCAGGAATGGATAACTGAAATTCTGACTCTATTGGAACCTGAGAGCGAAGTTAGAGCTGCATGAATACTATCACAGTTCAAGCTTCAAATAAGAAGAAAAAAAGCAGGAAATTAATTAGCCAAAACATCATCTACATACTGAACTTTTGTTGCATGAATGAGATGGATGCAGAGATATGAACAGTACCAGTTACTTTGTACACTACCTTCTATCCCATGCCAGGGACATACCATTCCTTTCAATGAGCCTGGCCTTATTTTCCCCTGAATGGCATGCTGTAAACAGACTGTTAGTCCCAGACATATGACATACAGCCTGAAATCCAGATGGTTTCTGTCAAATCCAAATGCCCCTCAATTTAATGGTGAGCGTGAAATGCAGGAGAGCGTTCACATCTTTTTTGAGGAACAAGACTATCTTGCCTTTTAATTTTTCTTTCCATATGCCATGATTCCTCTATGAATCCTCCTCCTCCTCCTGCTGCTTCTATTACTGTTGCTTTCAACAAGGCTGTAGCCAGTTCTGTTGCTGCTTGCTGCTGTGGCAGAGCAGTGGATGAGGAACAGCAGTAGCCACCACTGCAAACCTCTCCTGTCCTGGGGCTGTCTGTATACATGTGGTCTGTGCAGAAATCAGACGCTATTTCTTTCTAACACAAATAAATTCTAAAACTTGCTTCTACACCCCAAAAAAACCACAAAAACAAACAAACAAACAAACAAACACTCCCCCCAAACAACAAACAGAAAACTGAAGCCTAAAAAACCCCCAGGTGTGGGTTCCTACTGGGCAAAAAAGTGGCATGAAATCAAAATTGTGCCAGAGATTGTGCTGATGATATATTGGTGTGGACGGTCTCTGTGCTCTGGCACTGTTCAGTTTACTTCAAGAGATGGAGCTAGTGCAGCCCACCTGATTTCAGCTCTGCAGCAGGACCTTGACTTGAAATAGACAAGTCACTGGCCTATGTGTGTCAAGAGTTGAACCAGGTTGTCAGTGCCCCTTTTTGTGAGGAAAGTCCCTAAATTCAGGATATTTCAGACAGAAAATCTGAGATCTATATTCCAGCCCCTTGTTCCAAACCTCTTTGATCGGCAAACCTAAGGGTAGATGAAATTCTCCCCATGACTCAGCTAGCATTGACCTGGAGTTGCATTATTTGCAGAATCTCTATGCTTCAGGCATATTAGAAAAAATGTGGCCAAACAGTTCTACCCGACTGCAAAACAGGATTCCAGTATCTTGTCTGCTTTGATTTTGAAGTGCTCTCAACATCCTATATAACCTTGTGGGGTTTTCCCCCACAAGGCAAGGCAAAATGCGTCAGCTAGCAGCTGAGGAGGAAACTGGCAGTGAAAATATGTCATTGTGTTGCAAAGGGCTCATCTTACTCTGCAGACAAAAAAAATTATAAATGTTTTTTTCAGTTGAAAGAATACACCAAACTGCATGACACACTTGTATAACCTGTTTTCAACTCCAGCCAGCTTCCCCCTATAGGGGGATTTTAAAGAGCTCCTGTGATGCAGTAGGTTTACAGACACATGCACCCCACCCCCTGCACCCCACCTGTGTGGTGACTCAAAATAGGCAAAGAGAAAGGGTTCTGGGTTCCCAACCAGCTCAGATAACTGTTTAGTATCTTTAATATTGATTGAGCAACCTAGCTTTGGGCATCCAAGATTGGAAGTTGTTTGGTCTAATTCACAGTTGTTTCTGTTCATCTAATAGCCTGTTATATTTAATTTTGAAAGGGAAAATCTTCTCACAATATAATTAACCTGTGCACACTCCACCATCTATGGTGAATCTATGCATCTATGAATATTGTAGGAAAATGAAAATTTTATCTTACACCTGTGCACCTATGCAATCTACAACATCCTCTGGTTAAAAATAGGCTGACCTGGCTGCTCATTGTCTCGTGTCAGGTAACACATTCTTTAAGTCAGAAATTCAGTGTCATATGGGCTTCATGTGCTGTGCTTGTGATTAATACACATAAAAATATGACAGAAGTAGGGCAACTCAGTAACAGCTTGGATACTGTGTATTTATGTAGTTATTGAGCCATGTCATGTGGGAGGCATCCACAGGGGCAGTTGTAGTTATGCATATATAATGGGGTCATCCAGACTTTCAGAGACTACCAATTCTAGGATTAATTCTATTCTAACACAGATGTTTCAAGTACAAGAATGTGTCTAGATCTTCAGTGAATATTAAAGGAGCCTGAAGTTGATGCTCAAAGGCAGACACATGCATTGTAAACATGTAGGTTATTTGAGATGAATTCTGCCCTGTGAGACCATCCTGGGTTAAATATTGAGGTATTTCACCTCAATGACTATTATTAGGCTAAACTACACATTATCAGAATGGAAGCCTGCTTTGCTTCTACATAAAGTGGCTCTGGCTCTTGCTGAAGTAGATTTTGAACTGCAGGACTAAAAAGCCCAGGAATGGAGGAGACATAGGAATCCTAGACCTGTTTCAGAAGTGCTGATGGATTAGTCAGGGACTGGTGGCTGCACCCCACACTGGGGATTTGAAGAAGTCAGATCTGCATTGGTGACTAGTTTGGTAGACATGCATGCACTATTTTACAAAGGTTTCCTCTATGTGCCTCTGCAGGTATTACTACCAATAAGCCATTGCTCTTTAGAAGGCCATCTGCTTGTAATTTTTAATGCCTTTAGCATAGATTTCCAAAGGAGAATTGCTGGCAGGGACCATCAGATAATCACAGGATGCTGGAGCCTGCCCAGAGATGGGAAAACCATATCTCTTACTGGAAAAGTAAAAGAATAAGGCCTGAGGCTTGAGGCATTGCAGTCAGAGGGGAGTGTATGTAGTAAACATATTGTTAGCATAGCTGCAGCTCATACACAAGAGGGGAAGGGCCCTTCTGGGTCACTGAACCTTGCCAGCTGAGGCACCAGACCTACTGTCCTGGCCATGCTGGTATTGATACCTGAGCTGCTAGCCTGAGGCTCACTCAGATGTACCTCCAAGTGCAGTATTCAGTGCTGGCTGAAATGCAGTCCCTGAGTTGCTCTTGCAACCAGAAACTCTCAGGAGCATCAGCAGCTGCAGGTCTACCCTGTCTCAATCTTCTGAGAAATTTCCAGCTTACAAACACAAAAAAGCATTTTTAGCCTTTAAAAAACTTCCTCGAATGTCTTGTATTTTTGCTGATGATGACTTCTGCAACAGCCAGAGCACACCTGAGCTCTTCTCCTCATTACTTTACATGAATGTTTGATTTTGCTCATTTCCTTGGATGATTTTGTAGTGCATGCATCCCATGAAGTTCCACAGCTCTGCTACAGATGCTATTCATAATAGAACAAAAGACCTTCTGGGCTGTTTTCCACAATCATACAGTATGTAGGAGACATAGTAAGTGAATTTACTAACCACTTCTAGAGGCTTATTTATGCTCTTAACAGTTGCATATTTGTGACAGCTGCAGGGACTCCACACATATTGGTGCCTAAGCTCTTGTGGATCTAGACCTCTCGACATGCATTTAGCTGCACTTTCTATGGAGATATTTGGCCTTGAAATCACTTAAGCCAACCTTTTCAAAGTCACATGCCTAATTAGGCATTCTCTTCCTTCCTAATGCAAATGTCAGAAGTCCTTTCTATTCCTACAGCAGAAGAGCAGGGTTTAAAGCTAACAGCTGTCTCGGTAGCTCTGACTCCACAGGTGCAGAAGCAAGCACGTTTCCCTACCTGTCCAGATGACTATCAAGTTAATGGCTTACCGCCTGCCTGTGGGCAGCCTTTCTGGATGCACCTGGCAGTGTTTAACTTGTTGGGTCTGTTCGAAGTTGTGGGTCCCTACGTGCTCCTAATCGTGACCTTCAGCCGTGCTCAAATCTCCCTTGATGTCTCTCCGCTGAATAGCCTGCAAGCATGGTTTCTGAAAGTGGCCTTGAGCCCCCTGTAGCAGGCAGGACAGGCAGGCTCGGCAGGGCCATACTCTCTAGCTGTGCAGGGCGCAACCTCGAACATCGCATGGTTCTGAGCAGTTCGTTCCACACCTGCCCCCACCAAAGCTCCTTCCAGCCTATAGTTCACGTCCCACCTCACTCGTCCTTCTCGTCTCGCAACTGCAGCCGCAGGCAGAAGCTCCTGCAAGCCGTGGGATTGCTAGGGATGACCAGTCCGTAACCATTTGCTCTTGTACAAGGGCTTGCTCTGCATGTACTTTGTCTGCGATGCCCATTTTTGTTTAAATTGTTGAGGTCCGGACAAAAACCACCTCTAAGATGATTGGTGGTCGTTTCGGGACGAGCCATCAGTGCTGTGCTGTGGGCTGCGCTCTGCCACATCATGCTTTCGCCATAGCACAAACTGTCTTCCCTGAGCACCGCCGCGGTCTCTCCCCAGTGCCGAGGTGCCCCAGCCCGCCGCCCAACACAGAGTGCACAGACAGCAACAGAGCGGAGCTGCTCTGCCCAGAGCTCTCGGCGAACCGCCGGTCGCAGCCGAGGTGAGACAGGGACGGGAACCTCCGCCCTTTCCAGGCACAGCCCTCGTTCAGCGTCACCCGCCCCGGGTACAGCTGTAGCTCAGCATCGCCCTTTCCAGGCACAGCCCTCGTTCAGCGTCACCCGCCCCGGGTACAGCTGTAGCTCAGCATCGCCCTTTCCAGGCACAGCCCTCGTTCAGCACCGCCCGCCCTGGGTACAGCTCCAGCTCGGCATCGCCCTTTCCAGGCACACCCCTCGTTCAGCACCGCCCGCCCTGGGTACAGCTCCAGCTCGGCATCGCCCTTTCCAGGCACTCCCCTCGTTCAGCACCGCCCGCCCTTTCCGCCGGCGGTCCCGCCCCTGCTCCCGGCAGCCCGTGCCCGGCATGGCGGCGTCCATCGCGTAGGCCTGCACGTGCGGGACTCGCTGCGGGGCTCAGCCGCCGCCACCATGAAGAGCAAGCCCTCGGCCCACAAGTCGGGGAACACGCACCGGGTGAGCGCCCGCCCGGACGCGGCTCTTCGCCGGGGGAAGGGAGCTCAGGCTTCCGCGGTCGATGTTAGTTCAGTGGTCGTGCCCGCCTGCCGAAGCGGCACCGCGGCTGGAGACGTGAGGGCGGGCGGCGTGGCAGGGTCTGCTCAGCGCTGCGAGGATCCGGCCGAGACAGCGGGGCCGGAGTGCGGCTTGTGCCCGTACCCGGCACTCCGTCCTCCGGGTCACCGTCCCTGAGAGGCAGCAGGGACACTAGGGCACTAGTGTAGGAAACTGACATCATTCCATGAAATTAACCAGGCCGTTGTTTCAGGAAGGCTGAGAGCGGGGCAATTTGGTGAAATCTAGGCAGATTTTTGTAGATCTCTTTGATCGTGTTGTGCAGACGTGTGCGGTAGGAGCCTCGGTTTTGGAGGTCGGGGTGGGGTAGAAGGTCAGTCCTGCTCCTGGGCCTTTTGTTTTGGTTTTCTTGTAGGGCTGATGTTGGGGAGTATTATCTGGCAGCCTGTCTTTAGAAGAGGGGATTCTGTTTGCAATGTGTGTGCTATCGAGAGAGATTTAGAAGGGCTGTCCTCAGAATCGAGCAAGACGTGTCTTTTTTTTGCAGTTTCTTACATTTTCGGAGCGCCTAAGCAACATTAATATTGATATTATTCATCGGATTGACAGAACTGGAAGCTATGCTGAGGTGAGAGCAGCAATTGTTATTATTTTCTGAAATCACATCACAAGTAGATATACTCTGTGAAAGAGTCACTTAAGAAATTTATTAAGGAGGAAATTGGAAAGAAGCTCCTGCAAGAACTGCTTTTCCTGAAACTTCATTTCATGCTTTGTTCCCTTTTACTTTTTTACCTGGTTTGCAGTATTGCCATAGAGGCACTTTGACAGTACCACCCTGATGTCTTCCGTGTGGCTGGTGGGCCTGTTTCTGAGTGTGAGAGATACTGCTGTGTCATTTAACAGTCCTAGGACCAGACTTGGCAGGTGATGAGTAGTTGCAATAGAATCAGAAGTTTGAAAGTCATAAGTTGGAAGAGACCTCTAAGATTGAGTCCAACTGTTAACCTAACCCCATCAAGTTCATTGTTAAACCATGACCCTAAGTATGACATCTACACGTCTTTTAAATATTTCCAGGGATGATTACTTAGCCACCTCTCTGGGCAGCCTGTTCTAATGCCTCACCACCCTTTCAGTAAAGATTTTTTCCTTAGTATCCGGTCCAAACATCTTCCAGCACAACTTCAAGCCATTTCCTCTAGTCCTGTCAGTTGTTACCTGGGAGAAGAGATTGACACTCACACACTGGCAGCATGTGTGTAAAGCACGAGCATATGTCTTTATGGATCATGAGGATCATTTCTGTGTGTCGTAATAAAATCATCATTATGATTATAGCGCTTTGCAGGTTATTGCCACTTGGCCTACTGGATTGTTCTTCTGAACTTCCCACTCAATAGCTGTGAGGATGCCAAAAAAAATTCCAAGGCATCGTGCTGGGTAAACTATGGCTCAGCATCTTAGATTATCAAGGCCAGTTAACGGAGGTATGAAAAGCAATTATGTAAACAAGTCTTGTCACCAGAAAATATTTTCAAATGTGTTTTGAATATTGAAAGAATGACTTATTTTCAGGGAAACTCCATAGTACCTGTTAAAATTAGTCATTGAGATTTCTTAGAATGTTCTTTAAATGTTTAAGGCACTTGATAGTTGTCTTCATTTGAACTTCTCATCTTTACACGACACATTCATTTGGGTTGGTAGCTATTCTTTATCTTTGTTTTGGCAGGAGGTTGAAACGTACTTTTTTGAAGGACTGCGGAAATGGAAAGAACTGAACCTCACTCAGCATTTTGGTATGTCATTTATATTCATGTTTTCTACTTTCCTTAGACTGCTAAAATATGTTTTTTCTTCATCCAGAGCCCAGTGGGAAATTACTGAGTGGTTTTTGGACTAGGCTCTGGAGCACTGTTACTCTCACACCCTAAATGTACATGTTTACCAGGAACTGGTAGAAAACTGGTAGTTTTCAGGGCTTCTCTTCTGTTGTTTGAACAGTGCAATTCTACAATGAAGTAGCCAACAAATGCCAGTCCTTCAATCAGCTGGTTTATTACCAAAGTGCTGTTGTGCAGAGCTTGAAGACACATTTGCAAGTCGAAGGCAGTCTTGCTTACCAACCCCTATTAAAGTAAGTATATGGTCACAAAAAGTCGTCATAAACCTCGATGGTATTACAAGTAAACCTGAGTCCTGTTGTAAGTGTTCTTTATTGTGCCTGAAGAAAATAAGCAATGAGATGCCCAAAGTGGTCATATTATCCTGGTAGAGCTTTTTGGTTCTAAGTCGTTAAAAAAATATAGGTGTGACAAGGCAAACAAATTAGCTGGAGTGCTTATTGAATGTCACACATTATATTAATGTGCTTTCTTTGATGTTAATCAGTTGTTTTCTTGTTTACTGCTTGATTTTTTTAAAATCTTAAGATTCTTGCCATCCACAGTTGCCTAATAGGTGATATTTTTTTGAAAGTGAGAAGTAAAAGTGATGTTGCCTTTCTTTCCAAAGAGACTGTACTGGATTATGGAATATTTTACTAGATTTTTGTTGATTTGTTTTTGAAATGCACTAACACTGGTGTGTTTTCTGAAACACAGTCTAGTGGTGCAGCTGGCTCGAGATCTTCAGGCTGACTTCTATCCTCACTTTCATGACTTCTTCCTGGCCATCACCAAGTTATTGGATACGCAGGACACAGAGCTGCTAGAATGGGCTTTTACCTCTCTTTCCTATCTCTACAAGTATTTGTGGAGATTGATGGTGAAGGACATACACAACATATACTGGTAAAAAACATATTTAATGTCTGTCTTGGTCAGCAGTTCCTAGATGCTGTAGAAATGTAAATGCCACATGAATACATGGCTTAGTGCTTCAGTGTACTTTTTAGCATGCTTTCTCAGCTTTTGTCAGATGGAAACTGGCCAAGGTCTAGAGAGTTACCAAATGCACAGGCTTCTGGGCCTGGAGAGTTCCTGAGTTGCAGGTGCTTGAAGGCTGATTTTGTACGTGCTTGCTGTGTTTTTAAACCTTTCTCAGGTATCTGCCTTGGGCAGCTGCTGTTGCCTCACTGAGCATGTGGCCTGACCCGGTGTGACCACTTGTTCAGTCTTAATTGCTGGTGTAGCTGGGCTCTTCCTTTTGACATAGACAGTGGTTCCATGTTTCTTCCTCCTAATTTCAGTTTGGAACAGATGGAGCAAAAAACTGGTTACAGATTTCTTCCCCAGCTCAGGCTAAGCTGTTGAACGTATTGAAAAATTATCTGCTCAGTTTGAGGGAATCTGAGGCACCAGTCCGTCTGCAGTGAACCTGTGATCAGCCACCTGCCACTGTTACTGATAGCAGCAAACTGCAAATATTTTTCAGCCTTGCAAACTGAATATTTAAAAACTTTTAAGTGTACAGGAGAGCCTGTTGGCTCAACTGAAATACAAATCTGGCATATAAATCAACTTTTGCTTTACTTATTGCTACTAAACATATATCTTGAAAATCTCGATGCTGCAGTGAATCTGTGTGGATCCCCAGATTTGAAAGGTATTTCTGATTGTGATTTAATTTGCCTGGCACTGTCATTTGACCTTGTTTGCAAAACTCTTGGTCTTTATGAAGGGAGAGTGGAAAAAAATCTAGATAAGGGAAGATATCGGCCCTCTCTAGGACAGGTTCTTAGTGTTTTTAAAAAGCGGTAATGTAAACTGGAAACTATTTTTTAACCAGCTGATGGCAATTCTTGCGTTGCGCCTAAGATAGTGGATTATTTTGTGTCTTTTTAGCCTGTACAGCACACTACTGGCTCACCACAAACTACACATCAGAAACTTTGCTGCTGAAAGTTTTGTCTTTCTCATGAGAAAGGTAAGTGGGATGTTTGTGCTTTTGTGCTATCTTCATTTTGAGGTGGCATTTGGATTCAATGTGCAATATTAGGTTTCCTTCAGAGAAGGTTAACAAGGCCTGAACTGGCATACAGCATGTCCCGAGTCGTCATTTTTTTGTCATTTTGTTGGGGGTTTTTTTGTCATAGTGAGAATGTCATGCATTCTATGTCAGTAGTGGCAAATAAAGGCCTTAGCACTCTGTTTAGAGACATTAAACTGAACATGTGTGGTTGCTTTATCTAAAATGACTAGAAATAGTAAGGTAATCCTGAGGAAGGGAGGCTTGAATTTCTATATGCACGTTTGCCCACTGGCTTTTTCATGAATACTTAAAAGCCCTTGAGGAACTGAAATTCTTGTGACGTTTTTGCACTCCTGAATATCACTGTATGTAACATTCCCAGATAGATCAGCCAAGATCAGACAGCAGCTTTTCATGGAGTAAGGAAAGGAAGTGATAGCTGTTGGGTTTTCTTTAGTCAAAACATACAAAAGCCAGGATTCCTTAGACTGGTTAGCAAGTTTGAGTTTCCTTATTTTTGTCCTAAGTTGAGAGACCTTAATAAAGCGTGTTCATTTGATTGATTGTTTTTGGCAATTTCTGAACTTTAATTCACATTCTCACAAACTGAGGTATTTAAAATACTGGACCAGAAATCCCTGCAGTATTCTCAAGTGTGGTTCTAATTTCAGATGACTAGATTTTGTGTTTGGCTGATACACATCTCTTTCTCATCAGCGCAGGGACTTTTTTTCTTTCAGTTGTGAGCAGTTTAACAGTGCATTTATGCGCATGTTTAAAATCATGAGAAGAATCAAATCCATATATTTCAGCTGCAGTGTGTACATTCTAGGGCTGTGGGAGCTGTAGTGACTAAATAGCTGATCAAATTCTTCTTTGAATTTCCTTGTGTGGTCACAGAAATAATGAGTTTGAGCTGTTGTGGGAAGGCAGGACTAAGAGAACATGGTGCTGTGGAGCCTTTTGATTGGCTCTATCCATCTGGCATCTCTGAATAGAAGATAAGGGTTTTTTCATCCTTGTGTTTTGTAGGTTTCTGATAAAAATGAACTCTTCAATTTAATGCTCCGTGACCTGGGAGAGCACCCGGAAAAGGTGGAAGGTGTAGGACAGCTGCTTTTTGAGATGTGCAAGGGTGTTCGAAACATGTTCCACTCTTGTGCGGAGACGGTAAAGACAAGATTGCTGTTTTAACTGTTTCTGTAACAGGCCTTAGGCAGTGCTCACTGAAACCATCCAGTGTTTCCTCGCTCACTTCAGTGGATCCTTGGTGATAAGCATGTTGGTAATTACTTAGTAGAGTCTGAAAGCCTTCTAAGAATATTTTTTGAGACAGGAAGGTTGTTTTAAATAATTCCTTTGCAATATTCTTGTATGCTGAAATCATATTTCTTGCTCATATTTCAGATTTTAGGTGATAACCTTTTTTGTTTCCCCTGTAGTCATTCTAGAAAGAATTGAAATCACTGGAGTATTTTAACAATACCTTGCACTAATTAGTTTTAGGATTGCTAGATGTATTTTCTAAGTGTAAGAACAAAATATACCCTTTTCCTGTGCAGGCTATGAAGTTAATTCTGTTGAAGCTTGGGCCTATGACTGAAGTAGAAATTGAACTACCGTGGCTAGCTGTTGGAGAAGCCTTCAAGCAGATGATCAGATCAGCTGCAATGCATATCCATAAGGAGCATTTTGACATTGTCTTCAAGTGCCTGGAGGTACAGTGATTATTTTTCTTCCTACTGTTACTTTATGTATGAGTGACTGAGAAAGAATTCTGCACTTACTGAGGAAAGTATTTGTGTTTTATTGGACCAGAAGTGGGGTTTTTTTCTGCTTGGGAAACATTTATCATGGGATAAATTCCACCCTTCTTGTCTAAGTTCATAGTTAACCTGGTGGCAGTTTTATGAGTGAGAAAGGAGAGGAGTGAGAGGAGAAATGAATCAGTGAGGCTCAGAATTCAGCCCTATGGCTGGGCAAGGATGGTTTGTAAAGTCTGCCTTTGCACCCATTGCAGAACCCTTGCTGGAATGTAGTGCTTGTTTTATGTTGCTGAACTACTGGTGCTTCAAAACCACTTTATAACAGTGAAAAGGAATCTTTTTGCCCTACAGATCTTTTTAAAACAAGGAGTTGGGTTGAACCTGGAAATCCAAGTTTGAACCTTGCAGCCAAGTACTGAAAATCAGAATGTTTTCAGTCTGGGTGTTGCTGTGTTGCTGCCTGAGGGTTACAGTCTAGTTCGAAGGAGCACAGCTGAGTGCTGTGGGCTGTGCTGGGATGGATCAGGGTGATGTAGAATAATCTGCAATGACACAGCCTGGCAGTGTGTTTTACTTACCTGACCAATATTTAAAAGTTTGCAAGCATCAGTGTAGGGGAATTTGCTGAGGAGGATTGAAGTCTCTTGCAACTGACAACAGACTGTGTCAGTTGTACTTCTCAGAGGAATGAAATGGGAAACTGCAGGAAATGGTTCACATGAGCTTTTTTAGGGTAGTCCTTCCAACATGGGTAATTAATTCCTATTGGTTCCTTCTTGAGGCTGTTTTCATGTGACTTACCAGTTTCCTAGAAAATCCCATTCTGTTCCGCTGGCTTCACCCAACATGATAAGCAGTTTTTACTTGACTGTCACTAGCTACAGATTTATCATTGAATGTTGTGTATCCCTGAGGTTTCTTTGACTCAGCATCTGCAGCTGTTATGAAATCTTGGAAACTTGTGACGTATTTCCTTTTATTTTTCATGAGGTTTTTTCTTTTACCCTGGGAACTGGTGGATGCATGGAGATATCTTGCTCAAAGGGAAAAATTCATGTAGTCTGTGATAGCTGTCTAAATTGGATTCAGTTTGTTGGATCAAGAATAGGACTTTATGTGTTCTGGACAGAAAGAGACACTAATGTCTAATGTACATTATATGAGTAATCTTTCAGCATCCACATTAGCAAAATGATGCATAAAGTGTAAAAATACCTAAATTCTGATAATTCCAGTGAAAGCTGGGTGCTTCTAAGCCATTGTGGGTGTGGAGCCCAATATTTCTCTTTGCTATTTCGTATGTCAAGTGTCAGCCTTTCTGGAGCCCCTCCCAAGGAAACCCTTTTAGGAGTTCCTTGTGTTTCTGTCCAAGGAATCTAGGATGTTTTTTTACCTAAGGGAAATTTCACAGTGTTTCTGCACAGTTTAATTTGTGGAGTTTGTATGAGAGAGCCAACAGTAGTTTGTTGGGCAGCTGAGATACTGATTCTTTAGAATGTCCTTCAAATAGTAGAGAGTGAAACAGAGTCTGTTCATTTATCTGAACCATTTAATTTCTCTATTTTATTTAAACAGGAGTCACTCTTAGATTTGCAGGGGAAAATAACTAAAGTCAACTGCTCTGTGGCTTCAGAACAGATGGAAAGGATTCTGCAAGCTTATCTGATCTTAGTGGAACATGCAAATGGATCTAAAATCTCAGTGCCTGAAGATGTCTGTCAGGTAGGTCAGACTGTCACTTGGATGTGTCAGAGAAGTATGGGTTGAATATGGAAGAGGTGTGGTCAGCTGAAGCATTCGTACACATTTCTGATGCATCACTGGGCTTAGGATTTGAGCTGAGTGAACAGAGATATAATTTGAGTATTGCTACCTCTCTGATCCTGTGAGATTTTACCTCTATTGTAATGCTAGTGTAGCTCAACTTAAAATGAGCAATGGGGAAAATGGGCTACTGCTTCTAGAGTCTGTTCGTGCCACTGTGGGGGAACCCCTCCCCCCCAGTATCAGTGGTACAGAGCAGTTCTGCCAGATTCACATACATTTGACCCCAGTAGGGTAGATTTAGGGCCTTCAAACTTCAGTGGGACTATTAGGATTTGTTTCTGTGGGCTGAAGCTTAGAACTCTGTGACCTCCTGGTCCAGGGACTGTCCAGGCCATTCTGACCAGATAACCATTATCTTCATGGACAAATATGAGTTCTCTCTTTTTCATTTCAGGTTTTAATGAGAATGTTACAAACACCATATCTCTCATCATCTTGCTGCAATATGCTGCTAAACACCATTTCTGCATTCCTGCTAGCCGAAAATGTTTTGTTGCCAGATTCTTTGACCAAGGAAGCTGTTCAGAAGGTAATAAGGATTGCTGCCTATGCCAGAAATCCCAGATTTCAAATTCCCTAGAGCCAGGGTGATTTCTGGACATTCTGTTTCAGGCTGGGATATATGCTGTAAGGTTCCCTTTAGCCTTTTTGCACAAATAATGAAGAAGCTGCCCAATGCTTTAAATAAAGTCTGATGAGGTCTTGAGATTGTCAGCCTAGCAATTGTCATTGCTGTACAATATAGCAATGGCACCATGGCAGACATTGTTGCACTGAAATCCAGGCTCTGATTCAAACACCTACAGCCTCTGTTGAGAAAGGAAAGAGAATATGTCCTATGTATGGTGATAAAGCAGATCATTGAGTCAAACTTAGTGAAAAAAATACATTTTTCTTTAAGCTTCCAAACATTTATTGAGCATCCCTTAACCTTGCGAACAAGGTTCACACAAGTGCAGTTTTGATTTAGAAAGTACAGGGGTAGGCATATTTCAATACTACCTTTGTTCCTGGAGCATTGAGATGATTAGCTGCATACATTCCTATCAAACATAGTGTTGCAGATATTAACAGGAGATTATACTATGGAGTCTGATTCTTTAGTTTTCCTGTTACAGTACATTATGATTTTGCAATTAACAGAGTGGACCATAGGTTTTGTGTGTGTGTGTGTGTGTGTGTGTGTGTGTGAAAATATTTGAAATAAAAATGCCATGCAATTTATAATGGGAAAGCAAGATTTGCAATTGTTTAAAAAAGATCAAATTTCATCTGGTTTTCAGTGTTGACTTATGCTGAAGTAAGATTGGTTCTGCCTGTGGCATGAGTCCAGTTTTGCTCAGGAGATTTCTTCAAACATTTGAGGATATTTGTGTGGGCTTGTTAAACTGGAGGAGGCTTAAAGCTGTCCTCCTGAAGGGTCTGGGAAAGAGAACTTGGTATGTATTTTACTTTGGCATTGAGGAGTACTGATCCTGGGTATCTCAAAGGACTACTCCTGCTTTGAATCCTTCAAGAGCACAGAGGTTCACTCTGCCCAAGAGGTAGAATGACTTTCTGCAACCTGCTATTTAGAAAAAATGCTGAGCTGAAATATGTTCTGGGCCTAAGCTTTTCCCTAACAGTATGTCTGTGCTGCAGTCTTAGAATTTTCAACTTATATTTTCCATATCACTGAAGAGATAGCTCAGTTGTCTTTGCACAGAGACAGTAGCATCCAGCAGTGTTTGTCAAAAAGGGTTGTGTCAGTAGGGTTTGTTAAAAAGGACTGTGCATTTCTGTACCTGAATTGTCATTTGGAAACAATGCTGTTTTGTGTGCTGGAATTAGCAAGAGAGCCAGGCAGAGTATCTCAGAGTTCAAAGCATCCTTGATTTGTATCCCAGAAAAAATGTCCTTTGGGTAGTGAAGAGCTGACTATGAAATGTCTCTCTCTCTGCAACCATTCACTTATATCTTGCAGGTATTTGCAAGTGGATTTGAACGGCATTTTCTTTTGGACTTCGCTGAAGCAATGTTCACAATGAAGCAATTTGAGAGGGTAGGTGGCAGTGATTGTGCATTATGTTTATTTTTGTTGCTAAAGGGAACAACTGGAGAATCCACAGTATATTTACCTGCCTTCAATGCTGAAGGATTGTTGTGTATTGATAACAATGTTTATTTAAACTTCTGGCATGATCTGAATAAGAAGGAAAGAAGTTACTTTTGCTATTGTGTTAAAAGTTGTGTAAGGGTTCTCAGGGTTGGAGAAGGTGATAGGTATCTGTTCACAAAAAGAAGCTTGTCTGTGGGAACTGAAGAGGGTGAATGTGTTATGGACGGGAGGAAGAGAATGAGTTCTGGAGAAACTAAGTGGAAATTAAGAATAAGCCCTATAACTGGTGATCTGGGAGGAATCAAATTAATTAAAGGGAGTGGGAGGTGAAAGCCAAGTCAAGGATCTGGAATGCCCTAATAAGACTGGATTTGGTTCAAAATGAGTTTTTGCATTAAATTACCATCCCTGCTGAGATAGGAAAATATCTCTGTGCTGGTGTCTAGGGGCACCAGAACTGATAAGTCCGATGCTTTGCTGGCCTATTTGTGAGCATTTGGATTTCCCTGTGATTGGCATCGTGGGTTTTTTTGTGAATTTGATGATGATTAAAGAGACTTGCCAATCTTTGAATTTTTACCTTTTTTTTTTTTTGTCTCTTTAGCATTTTCTCCCATGCTTTCTAGAATACATTGAACATTGCTTCTCTGGCACAGATGCCGTCACAAAGGATGAGGCTGTGGCAATTCTGACTAAACTAATTTTAGTGAAAGCAGAGCCTCCTACCATTGGTTCAATGACATTTGAAAAGTATCCTCTTGTTTTCACTGAAGCATCTGTCAGGTGAGACTTCTCAAGTTCAGCTAATAATAGATGTATCTGTGTGGCTCTAGGCCTGAAGGCAGTGCAGAGCACATGAAAGTTGCCTTCCAGTATTTGCTGGGGTAGTGTAAATGGCAGCACTGATGGCAGATTTGCAAACCAAGTGATATAGCAGGATATCATTTTCCTTTTTGAAATTACATGAGAAGAGATGCTGCTTTGTAAAGGTGGTCACTGATACGAACAGTGTTGCATGTATAATGGAGACCTGTTATACCATCATGCAAACTGCATCTCTTGACAGTTAATCTTTGCAGTGAGTGCAGCAGTTCAGCTTCTCATCATTACTAACCTCCTGCCTATGCCCCAGCTTTTTTCCCTGTATGCATATGTCTTGTCCAGGAGCTTTCTTGGCAGCAGTACTACAGTCTTGCCATAGAGCACAGCTGGATATTAAAGGACATGTAATTAATGCAGAAGCAGCACTGTGCTGGCAGTTGACTGCTTTTAGTTGCAAACCTAGCTTGGTTGCAATTGAGTAGTTGCTTTCCCCAGAGCAACTCTTTCCCTCTTTGGAAAAGTTAGGGGTAACCACTGATGCACAGAATGACCATTGCTAATCTAATGATAGTGATTTTTCTAACTCAGCTAATTCAAAACTTTTGATTTTGTATTGGCTTTTATGTAAGGTTTTATTTTTCCTTAAAGTCTGCTCAGTATGGCTTTTTCCTATGTTTATTTAAGTATAGTGGAAGCATTGAGGTTTTGGGAACAGAAGGTTGAGTCAAAATGATTAAATTTGGTTTTCTTCCCTTGTTTTCTTTGTTTCTTGATCTCTCTATTTTTTCAGTGGTTTGGAGTACAGAGCTGCAAGGACCTTGGTCCTGCTTGGACTTTTTTTTGTGCTCTTGCAGTGTCAGTGGTATAAATTATGACCAAGAGACATCTCAAGAGTTGCATACCCTGTCTCCTACCTAGTTTTTAAATACTCCAATTCTGGAGATTTCTGAGCGGCCTCTGGCAGTCCGTGCCAGTACTTTGACATCTTTATATGTATACATATGGGTTTTTATCTATTTGGGATTTTTGACTTTTGGTGGGTTTTGGTTTGTTTTTTTGGGGGTTGGGTTTTTTTTGGTTGTTGTTGTTGTTGTTTGGGG
>VWYP01005647.1:162025-220486 GCA_013400435.1 Pycnonotus jocosus
TGTTTGTGTTGTGTGGGGGGGGGGGTTGGGGTTGTTGTTGTTGTTGTTGGGTTCTGTGGGGTTTTTTTCCCCAGTCCTCAGTGTCTAACTTAAACCTTCTTTACAGCAGTTTAAATCCCTTGCTGCCTATCTCATCTGCTGGAAACTTAAAGAGCAGAATATTTCTTACTCTTTGCATCAAGCTTTTACAAATTGCAGGCTTTCATCATCAGACATCTGAGGTCTTCTGTCTCTGGATCAACAATCCTAATTCCTTGAAGTTTACCTCATAAATGTTTTTTCTTAAGCCGTTGGCTTTTTATGAGCTTCTGTATTTCTTGAAGGATGAAGCCTATGCAGCCTTTTGACTGTGATCTTGCAAGCACTGGGTTGAATGGAAAGATGGCTGCACATGGAGTGTGAAGGACTCCTATTCATATGTTTCAGTATGGTGTCAACCCTTTCTGCCAGCAAATAGGCTTGTTAATTTGGAGTCACCTTGTGATTCCATTTAATTCCCAAAACTTCTACCTCACTGATTGTTTTCTGTCATCTATCTGTGTCAATGTTATCATGGTTTATTAACAACCATCATAGATACGACTCTCAGGTGTTCCTAGAGTCTATATGTCCCAGTTGTGAGGGTGTCCAATTGAGAACTGGTGTCTTTTCTTCTAGAAATACTATTTGAATGTGAAATAAAATGTTGACATTTCTTCTGGGCCATGTTTTGTGCTCTTCAGCATGACTAGATGATGTTTTGTGCAGTAGAGGACATTGAGAAGAAAAAATCCCTTGTGTTGTGGAAGTCCTTTTTGCTAGAAGTAGACAATATAAATTTTGAGTATCATAGGAGCAAAAGGAACAATCTCTGATATGCAGTGGTGGATTACTAAAAGGTTTGGTTTTATTTTTAGCTCTAATACAAGGCAACAAACAAGTAAAAGACAAGGAGAAAAGGCAGAAATTCCAGTGTTGGATCATATACTGTCTTTAATGCATTTACCAGAGAAGGAAGACATCACTGACCTTTCACAGTCTTGGGTTGCCTTGGTTGTACTGCCACATATTAGGTAAGGGATATTCTAAGGTACTGTTGTCGTGTATTTCACTAATACTGTCTACTTTCTTGCTGCCTATTAGCTCTCTTTCTGTAAGAAAGCACTTTATTAAGGAAAGGACAATAACTGTTAATGCTAGGCTCAGGAAACTGGAAGTGCTGCATGGAAATACCATGAGTCAACAGTAAAGACTGGAATAGAATATCAGCTTCTTGATTGCCTACTCACTAAATTTGGTGCTTTAGTATATAGAGATGTTCTTGACACATTTCAGTTTGTATCTTTTAAACACTGTCCTCTCTTAACAGTAATTATTGGAGATCCAATTAGAAAGAAGATGCAGTGAATGCTACAACTTAAATTGTGAAGTAGAAATAGCAAAAATGTTTTGGTACTGGTCTCAAACTTGGAATGAGCTACGTGTAATTTAATAGAGATAATTGTGATAGAAAACTTTTATACGTAGGTGTCAGTGCAACAGAAATAAAAGTCTTCCCATTCATTTTGAACAGACCAATGAACAAAGACCACATTCTGCCTTGTGTGACAAGTTTTATAGACTCTCTCTTCACAGCCATTGAAAAAGGAAGCCTCTGCAAAGGTCAGTTACAGTTACTTCCTGTTTATTTGCTTTTTGTTGATATAGAAAAAAATAAAAGCAGTTTTTCTGATTGCACAAAGCATGAAAATGAATAGTGGTAGCATTGTATCCAGAATTACTTATCTGCTTGACTAAAAGTAGAAGAGCAAAACTTGGGGGGAAAAAACCTCCAGGAAACAATTTTGCATTGGCTTTACATAATAATGATGGGGTGACAGATGTCCTGCATAGTGGAAGACAGAGGTAATTGGGAAGGAGAAGAGGAAAGTGAGAAAAAAAGAGGAAGGAAGTCTATCTAAATCAAATCCAGGCTGAAGCTATCAAGTGAAGGAGAGACTATTGACTCATAAGCTCCAATTCAAACCTATAGTGCAAAGTTTAGGACATTACCATCTGTCAGTTAATAGCTGCACATCAGTAATAGCTATAAACTCAGCCTAGCACTATAAACTCAATCCAATTAAATGTCATTATCTCAAACCCTTTGAGCTCTGTGTTGGGTGCCAAAAAAGACCATTGTGGTTTAACCCCAGCTGGCAACTAAGCCCCACACAGCTGCTCAGCTGCTCATATTTGCCCAGTGAGATGGGGCAGAGAATCACAGTAGTGAAAGTGGGAAAGTTTGTGGACTGAAGGCATGTTAATAGGTAAAGCAAAAGCCACACACCAAAGCAAAGCAAAGCAAGGAATTCATTTACCACTTCCCATGGGTGGGCAGAAAACCACCAGGAAAGCAGGGCTCTGCCATGCATAATGGTGACTTGGGAAGACAAACACCATCACTCTGAACATTCCCCACTTTATCTGCTGAACATCACCATATGATCTGAAATATCTCTTTGGTCAGTTGAGGTCAGCTGTCCTGGATGTGTTCCCTCCCACTCCTTGTGCACCCACAGGCCACTCACTAGTGGGCTCATGTGAAAAGCAGAAAAGGCCTTGGTTGTTTGTGAATGCACAAAAACATCCCTGTGTTGTCAACATTATTTTCAGCACAAATCCAAGCCAGAGCCTCTTACCAGCTAGTATGCAGAAACTCAGCTCTATCCCAGCCAAAACCAGCACGTTCTCTGCCTGTTAATCAGTACTATTTATGTCATGCTCAGGTACCACACTATCCAATACAACCTCATTATCCACCCTTTCCCCTCCCATCCTTTGATATAATATCACTCTCTTAGTCTGTGGACCACCCCTGTAAAATGTTCACAGAATATCTGTCACTGGCGATGGGATGTGACCAGAGCAGCCAGGGTGGCAATTGAAATAGGGACAATGATCGAGGAAGCCTGGAAAATAACTTTAATAATAGCCTGAGCCAACGAAAGAACATAAGCCAAACACAGTATGGGGCAGCCTTGAAAGACCCAACAATGGGGCAAACATACCAATGTATAAAGTCTACCCCAGATAGCGAACCAATGAGCAATTACATTACCTTATAGGCAAAACATTAACTGTTCATATGCAAGAACTCAGAACATAATCTTATATGGTGCAACTTCATTAACATAACTATACCCATAATCCCGTTCTTCTCGCCATAACCTAAAAAGATATTTCCCTTCCTAGCATCTCATTTCCCATGGCCTCAGATTGATGGTTCCTTCAGTATCGATTAGGGCCAACTCACTGTCAGTCCTTGCCAGTCCAACCTCCACAAATAGCCACCCAGTTCATTTAGTCTATGAATCTGGGCTCCGTCTATTACAATGGTCGCTCAGGACAGGAGAGTTGGTGTCTTGTGTGGAATTGTTTGCCACCAGAGTCAGATCATGTTAATTCACTGCTGCACTTAAACTGCTTCTTGTAAAGCTTGTCCTCCACCAATTTGGGTTGTTCCTGCTGTAGTAATTCCTACAACATGCGACTGAAATGGGTTACAACAATTTAAAATTATATCTGTTACAGTCTTCACCCCAGTCCCTTTGGGCCAGGCCACAGGGCTTAACATTGCAATGAACTCCTCCCTTTGCCCCTGCTTGGGTTTGGACTTCTGTACAGTCTTGTTAGGGGAGTACCTGCTCCAAGTGGAGTCTTGCCTATGAATCCTAGTTTCTTCTGGGATATACCTGCTGTGATGTAGACTTACCCATCGCCACAGGTGCTTTGGGGTGCACATGTTCCAGGGCAGCCTTATCCACGGGCCACAGTGCCTTCAGAGATATACCTGCTCCAAATGTGGCCTTACCTATGGCTGGTCTCCCTCAGAAGTGTACCTGCTCTGTCATGGGCTTGTCTGTTGCCACACACTCTTGAGGTCCTCCAGCATGACCTCTTGCATAGCTGGCAATGCTTCATGGTGTACCTGCTGCAGCATGGACTTACCCACAGGCAGAGATGCTTCAAGTGTGCTTTCTCCAGCATGGACTTACGTTGGGTCACAATTCTTCAGTCCTGCTGCAGCATAGATATAACTAAAGCCACAGTTGCTTTGAGATGTACCTACTTTGGCATGGACTTAACCACAGCCAGAGATGCTTTGGGGTCTCTTGCTTCTGTGTGGACTTGTCCACAAGTCACATCTCAATTGACTCAAGTTAACTCTAGAGTTTCAGCCTGGCTGGTGCAGCAGGACAAAAAAAGCAGCACTGCCCTGGCCACCTGCCCACCTGGGTGCATTGCCATAGCTGTTATCAAAATGTTCCCCAGGTACAGCAGAGAGGGATGATAAGCAGTACAGCACTAGAGCTGTGGAAGCAAAAAGCAGTCACTAATGATCAGTGGATACTAATATACAGTAAGATAATAAGCCCTATGGCAGGGACAGAAGCTTGCCAGTTGATAGCTGGTCAGCAATAACAGCTATCAGTCAGGGTTCAATCTAGCACATTTCAATCAAATCTGTCATTATCTCTAACCTTGCAAGCCACATGCTGGGTGCCAGAAAAGACTGGCACCTCTTAACCTCAGCCAGCAACTAAGCCCCTCACAGCTGCTTGCTCAGCAGGGATGAGAGGAGAGCATCAGAAGGGTAAAAGGGAGAAAACTCATGGGTTGAGATACAGATAATTTAACAGGTAAAGTAAAAGCCGTGCATGCAAGTGAAACAACACAAGGAATTCATTCACCACTTGCCACAGGCAGACACATGTTCAGCTATCCCCAGGAAAGCAGGGCTCCATCACTCATAACAGTTACTTGGGGAGACGGATACCATGCCTTCTTCTTCCTCCTGTTTTAAATGCTCAGCATGGTGCCATATGATAGGGGATATCTCTTTGGTCAGTGGGGTCGGCTGTCCCAGCTGTGTTCCACTGGTTTTGGCTGGAGTAGAGTTTTCATCACAGTGGCTGGTGTGGAGCTGTGTTCCGGATTTGTGCTGAATACAGGGTTGATAATACAGTGATGTTTTTGTTACTGCTGAGCCTATTGCTGCTGTGAAGGCCTTTTCTGCTTTTTGTGCCGCTGCGCTGGCAAGGAGGCTAAGGGTACATGGCAGGCTGGGAGGAGGCACAGTCAGTAACCTTCTGTTACCAACAGTTTCCAGCATAAATCCAAAACAGAGCTCCATACTAGCTACTATGAAGAAAATTGCCTCTCCCAGCCAAAGTCAGCACACCATCTCTGACCCAAGTGACACCACCAATTCTAAATGCTGCCTTTTTTCTCCAGGAATAGATAGTCACTGGTTGTCTGTTCCCTCTCTGGCCAGAAAAAAATATTAACTGAGCCTGCATAGAGGAGGGCAGTTGTTACTCAGAGAGTTAGAAAGTATTTGGCCTTGTGATGAACTATAAACGAGTTTTAGAATGCCTCAGGCTAAGTGTTCATTGTTTCTTTGTTTGTAAAGGCTGTCATTTTCCATTTTCCATACCTTTGTTAATATTCCTAAATGTATCCACCAATCAGCTCTGTTGCGTTTTCTTCTTTAAAGAAGCTTTGTCAAGCATGGCCCTTTTTGATTTAGATCTTTCTTTTATCATATTTGCAGATTTTTCATGCTGTTATGATTGTTTTATTGGTAATGTACTTAGCCTAAAAAAGGAATATCTAGAATTTCTTTGCTTGGGTCTCATCTTTACTGGCAGTAGTAGTAGCACTGCTTAAACTCTGTATGCATGCCAGAGGCACATTGCTACTTCTTCCTTTGTTGGTAAGGGAAAAGAAAATAAATGCACCCTCAGTCCTATACTCATGCCTCCTATTGTCCCATATTACACTTACTTGCTTGGTTTTCTTCACCCTTCTCCCAAACTAGGGTTTCTGAATGCTTTTTTTCATCTTCTGGCATTCTTTCCACCTCTATGATTCGTGCAATTCGTTCACCTTCTACTAGGACTCCAGTCTCCTCTCACTGCCTGTGCAAGGCTCCCAGCCCTGTGCTCCATTTGATCTTCCTGACCTCAGCCCTGAGGCAAAGTGCAAATTCCAGAACTGGGTGTTTTTAGTGTTCTTGTTGCTGTGGAGTGCAAGGAAACGGCTTGAATACTGGGTCAGAGCAACAGCAAGTTATCTCTGGCAGCTCTTCAGGGCCGTGATGGAAGTGCTTCACATACTGATCATGCAGGTGTGTCTGCAGTGAGGTGGAAGTTGCTATCTTTGTCCAGCATTGGCACGCTGCTACCAAAGGGCATGCAGATTGCACTTTGGGATCTGTCCTTACACTATAGATGCAGAAAGTTTCCTCCTGTCATTACTTGATGTTTCTTCTCTCTTTGAGGAGCTCCTTATGGAGGTTAATGGTTAGCAAGATCTGGCACATACCTGGGGAACTAAGTAACTTAGAACAGAGGAATGTTTTCACAGGAATAAATAGGATATGAATGCTCTCTTCCCTTTCTTTTCCATTGGCGGCATGTAAGACAGTTATATCTTTTAAAATTTTTCTTTAATTTGCTGGGTTTAGGAACAGTATTTCTTCAATCTGAGAAGAGACAAAGGAAGGGAATTTTTTATTTTATTTTTTTTTTAAGCAACCTATTTGCTAACTTAGAAGTGAGGGGAAGGGATTTGCCCTTTCTTACCTGGCAGGGCATTGGCTATCATATGCTTCTGGGAAACCCTCCATCCCTAAAGGAGTCTGAGAGGTTTAGGAAGGAGACAAAATTCAGCAAACCCACCTGCCATTCACTAATATATATTCAGTTTTTAGGTACATGGGATAGCTTTTAAGATCTTAGGCAGCAGTGCATTGCAGCATTTCTTGCTTTTTAGTAGAGTGCTGTCTGTGACTCCTGCCACAGTGCTTAGCTCCAGATCTCTGCTTTCTGCACATGTTGGTGTGATGGAAACATGCAAACTGGGAGCTGTCACAGCTTTCAGTGCTGGCTTGCTGAAGCAGGCACTTATTTGATAGCCAGGGAAGCACTTCTTTTATGATTGTGTGATACGGTTACAAAATACACATGCCAGTTGTGGGATCCATATGCTACCTTATTTCTCTGATTCCAGCCTTTTCAGGATGGGCAAGCACCATACAAGCACAAGTCACTGAGAGCTGAGTAAATTTACAAGATGTTCTTGTTCTTTCTCTGCTCCAGGAAACCTATTTGTGGCCTGCCAAGCTGTAAGCACTTTACTTAGTTTGGTAGAGTCTGCTGAAGTACTCCATTTGTTACCTGTGGAGCGTGTCAAGGGCTTGGTGACGTAAGTAAACTCTGCCTGTTTTGTGGTGCTTCATGGTTTTCCTTGGTAGGGCAAAAATTTGACTTTGCCTTTATACAGGAGCTGGTTAAATGCTTCTTTGTGTGCTGCCCATTCTGTTACGCTGGTACATTGCTTCAGTATTGTGGTTATGTAATGGAGCAAAGTTGTAGGAACTTTTTTTTTTGAGAACCAGGTAGATGTAGTTCCTGTTCAATGACATTTTCTTTGCAAACTAATGGTTTCTTAGCTGCAGGGTAGTGTGTCAAGTTGGTGATAGTTTTACATTGGAGTGCTACAATGATTCTAGTTTTACTTTGGAATGCTACACTTAGTAATTCTGTGTTACATTATGATTATAAGAGAGACAGGAACAGCACTTTCTGAGCTGTGTCAAAAGCCTGAGTTTGCTTTTGGTGTTAGGGTTCCTCCATGTCCTTACATATCTGTGTTTGTACTTGCTCCACAATGGGAGGAGATCTTGTATACTCCATTTTACTTATTTTGACTCTATTTAACTTACAATTAGCAAAAAAAAGGTGTCTTGCTGGAGGGATTTAGGAAGACCATTAATCTCTCTATAGCATCTCCAAGTCTTTAGTGGCTTGAGCTTCAAAACATCCTGTTCATTTAGAAAGTTAGGGTGTTCATGTCTGAGGCACAAAGGACATAAAACAACTTGCCCAGATCAGGCAGGAGTTACTGACAGCGAGCTTTAGCCTAATACTTTCGTGCCTGCTCTGGGCCAGGGATATGAAACCTGCTTGGAGCAAGGGATGTAAGGTAGCAGAAGGAAGTTTCTCTGCGAGCAGACAGGATTCCTAGGGTCTCACCTAACGCCTAGATTATTTCTTGTTGATCACTGACTGAGCACTCGGGCAGTAGCAGAAGCCCTCCTGTGATGTATGCGGGTTTATTTTCTGCAGCTCTATGTCCGGCATGCAAGTCTTAGCCTGATTGACACAAAGGAGGAATCTTACACCTCTTAGGCTGTCATGGGTTTTGCAGCTGCAAGTCATTGTGCTGGTGAAATCTGACTTCACTGGCCTGCTGGTACAAGCAGAGTCTGAAGTTGAGGAGTTTTCCCTTAATGTTGTAATTATCACTACTGCCTTATTTTTAAATACCAGTGTTGTTGCAGTGTACGCTAATAAAATCATCCACTGTTTTAGCAAATTCCCTTCAGACCCCTCTGTGTTGCTGTTGGCTGATCTCTATTACACGAGGCTGGCATTATGTGGCTGTCAGGAACCCCTTTCCCGAGGGAACCTAATGGACTTGTTTGAGAAGTTGCATCCTAATATTTCCACTGGTGTTTCCAAGGTAATCTGCTGTTTTGAGCACATGCAAAGTAATTTGTATTTCAACAATAAAACATAAGTAAACTTAGTTAAATGATAAGTCTGAAAGGAGAAGCATGAGACTGTATAAAGCTGTTACTTCCATAGTGTCTGCTTAGACCCGTGTCAATGGGGCATGAGTTAACAGCGGTTAACTGTTAGCCCTGTCAGCCTTGCCTCTTCCCTAGAGGTAAATCAGGGCAGGAACATAATGCATTCAGTTAAAATTGCCTTCTAGACTACAGGAGTTCATCTGTTTCTCAGCTCCAAGATGAGCCTAGTTAAAGCAGTGTGCTCTACCAGACATTAATCTCTCTGTAGGTATGTATGTGTCTGTTTATATTGCCTGACATATGCTTCTGCTTGGAGTAGGTCCGGCTGTTGACGGTTCGAATTCTAAACCATTTTGATAGTCCACCTTCTGCACAGATTGAGGTAGGGCTAAAACTTGTAATTTAACATTTCAAAGCTATCTATGTTTCATGTTTTGTGTGAAATGTTACTTACTTTGCAGAAACAAAATGTATCTGGTAGAGGTGGTCCTCTGCTTTTGTGCTTTCACATTCCAGTTTTATTTCTTTGTCCTCACCTCCTGGTGTTTTCAGATGTGTGCCTAAATGGTGGAAACCAGAGCAAGTCCTTTGACTTTGTTCTTTTGTCCAGAATGGTCGTGAGTCTGTATAGTTTTTTTGAAGTACTTTTCGGTGAGATAAAGGTAGTCTAACGGAATTCATTTCACTTGTTTGTTCAGGGTGATGGCACAGAGGAATTCCAGACGGTATTTGCCATACTGCTCCAAGCAGAACTTGTGCCAGCAACAGTGAATGATTACAGAGAGAAACTTCTCCATTTGAGGAAACTAAGATGTGACATAGTGCAGCCTACAATACCAAGTGGATCTTTGCAGGAGGTAAGGATTTATTGTCAAAAAGCAATTGTCACATTCCTTTATTCCAAGAGAATGTTCTCATTCCATCACATGAACTGCAGAGTTTTTAATGAGAGTGCATCAAAATATCAATTAACTCCCAGATTAGGTTTTAGAAAATTTACTTTGTTAGTAGGGATCGCAGCCCCCTTTGTCCTCAAGAGTACTATGTTTAGTGGAACAACAGTGGTATCCAGATAAGTGGCCCACAGTCGGGTTAACCTGGGTTTGATGTCATGGAAAGGAAGGCACATGATTCCAGGGAGAAGCGAGTTGTGAACAAATTTAAACTTGTGGCCTTGGCATGTCCTCAATGTGGTTGAACATTGGTAGGACTCCCACTGGCTGTTGGTGACCTCACTTCTGGATCTTGCTTCAGCAGGAAAATCTTTTATGCCTGTGACTGTTGAATCTCCTCTGCTGCTGAGCTAAAGAGGGCATCACATCCATGAGGAAAGATTTTAGGTCACTCTTTTTCCACGTAGCTCAACAAGGAACCAGTCTAGAGGGCATGCTATTAGGCCTAGTGCAGTGAATACCCCTCTGGGCAAACTTTCATCTTTCTGAGGTCCCTCATTTTGCTGTGACAGCACTGCACTGAAGTTGGAGAGAGACACAGTCCAGATCATCTGTGCTGAACTGGTTTTTCCATACTCACATTATTTTGGTATAGTTATGAGGTATCAGTGTAGCTTACAGTAAATGGGTGCTAGATTTCCACATGAAGCTATGAGACAAGGAATGATTATGTGCATGACTTCCTTCATCTCTTGTAGCACTGCTGAGAAGTTCTTTGACAGAAGTTTCCTCTTTGAGAGGAAGAAAGGTTAGAGGAGCTTGGTTGGTCTTTAACTGCTGTTTTTTGCATCTCAGCAAGGTGTTGTATGTCATTCTAGGTGCCTCTTCGGTATTTACTAGGAATGCTTTATATAAACTTCAGCCCTCTCTGGGATCCTGTAATTGAACTTATAACGTGAGTATATGCAGTTGGATGCTGCAATCTGTAGTTGTCTCATGGGACATTCCTTTCATTCTTCTGTGAACAGAAGCTGAGGTAAAAAATGTCCAATTTGGAGAGATTTGTACATGAGAACCTTCATGTGAGATCTTCTGAAATTAATTTGATCTCTCAAATCTCAACCTGTTTAGACTGTTGGACTTACTTCCTGATTTTTCTTGCTTTAAAGGCAACTTACAACAAATACAGTCAAATAGCATCAGAGTTTTTAGTCAGAGGTAGCAGGATCTGATTTATGTTTCACAAATGCTTAAAAGAACAAGAAGTGTCTCTCCATTTACTCATCTGCCAACTTTTCTATCCTTACTGGAGAACCTCTAAATCCTACTAAAGAGTAGGGAAGTCTTACCATGGTGAAAAAATTAGTGGCTACTTTCAGCATGACTTTATCTTTTTATTTTCTCCCTCTGTTGTACGAGTAAAAAAGATGGGATTTTCCTCTTCAAACCAGTGAATTAATTTAAAAAAATTAAACCAGCTCTTCAAAAGATATGTCCATGGTAATTCTTCCTTTGACCCTATATGATTTGCTGTACAGAAGTCAGTAGAAAGCTTGAGAACATTTTTACTCAATTTCAGTTCATTTGAAGTCATGGGGTACAACCAGATTATTTTAATAACAGTTGACACTTGGGATCCATGAGAAAAGGCAAGGAAGTCCTACAGCTGCGTTGTGCAGATGTCCTATTACATTAAAGCAGTGATCAAAGCCTTCAATTGTGGTAGTTGTCAACCAGCTGAGTGACACTTGGCTTTTCTTATCTTCCTTCTAATTTCATGCTGTATTCTGTTTTGTTAGTTCTCATGCAAAGGAAATGGAGAATAAACAGTTCTGGAAGGTCCTGTATGAACATTTGGAGAAGGCTGCTACCTATGCTGGTAAGTCACCTTTCCTAAGCATGGTTATCATAGTAACCCAGCTAATGGTGAATTATGTGGCTGTTTTTCCTGTGCCCCAAATTTATGTGTGATGGGGGAGTTCAGAACCAGTACTGTGGTCATGTCCAGGGCAGGAGTGGAGAGGCTTGGGAGGAAGCTGTGTCTCCTGTCCTAAACACCAAGCAGTAGATGGAAAAGGCCCCCTTTGTTGGAGGAGGGAGTTGCAGGTTGTAGGAAACCATGCAGCAGTTTCATCTTTGCTTAAGGCCGGCACTGCTCAGACTGGTCAGGAGCAGTGACAAAACCTGTGTAATGATGCAGACCATCTTCTTGCTCCGTGGAATTTCTGCAGACAGTCCCTGTGTGTTCTCTTGAGGTTTACCTTTGGGCATATGCAATCTAATATTTCAGTATAGAGTCAGAAGTATTGCAGTCATTTGTGAACTTCCCTGTTATTCAAGGGAACTGAGCCCAATTGAGAAGTGCCAGGGTTGCAAGGCATCCTAGAATGCTTTCTAAGCAATGTTTGCCTTTAGGTCAGTGTTAAATACAGTTGCATGTCAAATGTATTACTTTTGTAATGGAGGATGGATTCCTTGCTATTGATGATTATGAAGTAACCCGGAAAGATTTCTTAACTCTTCTGCAGAAATGGAGCTACAAAGTGAACTAGATGAACAGGAGGAGAGCATTGCTGAAACAGAAAGTGAGAAGATGCCAGAAGGAGTGGTGAGGACTGTCTTTCTGGAGCAGCTGAGGAGTAGAACAGATTGCAGTGAACGGCTGGACCACACAAATTACCGTTTTCTACTGTGGAAAGCACTGGATAAGTTTCCAGACAGAGTGGAGCCTCGGTCGAGGGAAATTTCTCCACTTCTTTTGAGATTTATTCGGTAAATAAGATTTATTTTTATTGAGTGTACACATTGCTTTCAATGTGTTGCTGAGCTTTAAGGTTGGCTATCCCATTACAGACTTTATTTCTTGAATGCGTGACTGATGACATGTCTGTTTCTAGTTGAGATAACCTTTTAATTGGAATGTGGATTCTGTTAGAAATTAAGCAGACTGAGTGAAACTTCCAGTGGGTCTCTGCTGCTCAGTCTCTCATTCATTGACTTGCCATTGTCACAGTCTCATTACTCAGTTATGGAGAGATTTCAGTGTAAATAAAGTTCCTCTTCAATGAAAACAGGCTTTCACTTGGAATCACAGAATACCAAAGTGTTTTCCCCCAGGATGAGGAAAATACTGATTTTGTTAGAGGCTGAGTCAAATTTCTGCCCCGGAGGGAAAGCTGTGGTGTGCTTGCATATGTGTGCACATATCAGACAGTATGATGGACAGTAAGATGTATTATAAGAATGGTGAGGTTTTTAGTTGTTATTGTGGCCCTGAAACCTTGAAAAAGATTATGCTTCTTAATTCCTTCCTCCTTTTTTTAAAAAAACAGAAATGAGTACTACCCAGCAGATTCCTTAGTGGCTCCATCTCAGGATCTCAGAAGGAAAATTAGTGGTACCATAGCAGCAAAACAAATACCTGCTGAAGAGGTGAATGGTGTTGCTGTGGAGGAGGAGGAGGAGGAGGAGGAGGAAGAAGAAAAGGAAGAAGGGGAACCAATTAGTGTAGGAGTACCGAAAAAGAAAACAAGAAGAGCTGCTGCTAAGTAAGTATTTTTAGTTTTCCCTTTTGTAGATGCTTTCATGGAAAGGCAGATTCAGCAGCTCATGTTGAGATACAAGCTGTGTTTTTGTATATATTATTTTTTCTTCTTTAGCTTGTGCTTCATCATTTCTCAGTGGATTACTAGTCAGAAATTCTGCCTGTATTTACTAAAAATCCAAATACATTGCCCAGGTTTTATCATTATCTTGTTACCTGCTGACCAGTCTGTGGTATGTTTTACTTTAAACAAAAAATGTGTAGTATTCTGAAGCTGTTCCAAAGTTTTCAGAGACTCTTGTAGCTGAATTCCGTGGCTTCTTTGTTTGTATCTGTTAGTTTTTGAAAACAGTGGGCATTGCCAAACACTTCAAAAAATTAGGCTGTTTGTTTAGGTATTCTAATATTTGGATCCTGCTGTTTCCTGCCCATTATAAATCTTGTCTTCTTAGGGACCAAGGTTTTTATTTGGTAGACTGAAGCTGCATGTTGCTGAATGTCATTTTTGCAGTGCTGAATACATGGAGAAAGTTGCTCTTTTTATGAATTCTCCCCAGTGGTGACCTCTGTCAAATATCCCCTACAAATACAGAACAAATATTTATATTCTGACACTTCTTTTGCAAAACAAAATGTCACCTTTTATGTTGGAATAAGACAAGTATTTGATATGTGAGCTAAAGTGTCGTTTCATCCCAGGTGTCCTATGGGTGTTTCATTTTTTTCCCCAGATTCTGGCTTGTATCTGCAAGTTAGCAGCAATTAAAATACAGTGAGTGACAGTCCAGAATATTTTGTTGTTTTCCCAGCCTCCATCTCAAAACATCCATATAGTGAAGTGGAAATATTAGCTTCCAGTAGCTGTGACAATGGCGTAAAAGATTTACAGGGGGTGTTGCACACAACTCATTAGTTGTGGAGTGACCTCACTTCCCAGGTCAGGCCTGTGCCAGGGAGGGCTCCCTCGTGGGGGAGCCTGTGTCCCAAGAGGCCTGGCTAAAGCAGGAAGGGTGCACACCTGCCCTGGGCTCCTTGTGGGGTTCCTGGAAGGCATCCTACTTTTCCCTTGTCTGTGTCCAGCCATGGAGGACAGTGGCCCAGCTTGAGTGTCTGGAGAGTTCAGTGTGAAGCAGGAGGAACAGCTGAATGAGGATAGCTTCTACCAGTCTCACAGCACACACGGTAGAGGACATCTCACCTCATCCTGGTCTTCTCTGTCCCTTTCCATGAAAAGGAGGTGGGGCAGATGTGAGGTGATCCTGCCAGCACTAGAGGAACTGACTCCCATCTATCCTTTCAGCTCAGTTTTAAGTCCAGTACAGTCTGTGGCTGAATGCAGCCCATCACATTGATACGAGCAACATGGGCACCAGTTATGGACAAGTGAATAAACAAAGAGATGTGTTGCGTTCTCTTGCTTTTCTCAGGCCCGGCTGGCGGCCGCAGGGGTTGAGGGCAACATACCTCAGTCTAGGAGGGAAGGGAGGTACAAGAGCCTTACAGGATCATGTTCTGAGCGCCGTATTGGCAGGCAAAGCATGACATGACTTCTAAGCATGCTGATTAGATGCATTTATTCGGGGGTCCCACACCGGGGGGGAGCATGGCTCCCACAGGACTCAGGCAGGCCACAGACAGAGAGTCTCCCGGGGCAGACCGAGCGGCCAGCGAGAAGCCAGAGAGAGAGATGCTTTTTCTCGTGGCCCTACCTACGAGGGTCCACCGAGAGGGGTGGATCCAGGGCTTGGACCAATGGGATACTGAAGGTAGGAGAGGTTGCGTGAACCAGTAAGGCATTCAGGGTGGGGTAATGGGCAGGGGTTACAATGAATGACAATTTAGGAGAGGGTTACAACTTGAACAAAACAACTATTTAAGAAACATAAATCCCAACAGAGATGAGAACAGAATTTTGGTCTTCTTGGCTGGGCTGGCAGAGAGGAGTAAGCTGCATCCTGACTGTACCCTGTTCTCATTAAAAAACTGAGTCTACCCAGTGCTACTGAAGTAAAGGCATTCTGTGTGCAGTGAAGTGACAGCTGGAAGGAGCTGCTTAGGGAACAGGACACCTCTTGCTATGTCTGAAATAGTGGTGGAGACTTGGGATCCTCTTGTGTTGTTTTTTGTTTCTTCTTATTATTTATTTCTTATTTATTTATTTCTTATTATTTTATTTCTTATTTATTATTATATTCTTATTTTATTATTATTTATTTCTTATTATTTTTCATTAATTCTTATTAAGGAATTTTAATTAAAGTTCCGTGTTTGTTTGTCTCCTGGATGTTTTAAAAAATAATTGTGTTGTTTTGCAGGCAACTAATAGCCCACTTACAAGTTTTCTCAAAATTCTCAAATCCTCGTGCATTGTATCTAGAGCAGAAGTTGAATGCCTTGTACACCCAGGTGAGGCTATTTGCGTACTTTTAGAATTGCTGTTAATAAATTAACTTTTTCTTATTTGAGTGCAGTGTCTAATACTGAGGAAATCTGTCATTTTCTGAACTCAGCTGTGATAGCTGAAAAAGGAGCTGTCCTTGAGAGGACTTCCTAACAGGCATCACTTGAAATGAGCCTCTTAGGCAAAGACCTCCTTAAGATACCTGGCTTAGTTTAGCAGGAGTGGCACTTGCAAACTTGCAAACAACAGACAAGTAGTAGTCTTTGTCAAGGTGGAAGAGTAGATGCAGAGGATATCTGTTTTACTTACACTTCCTATAAGATCTGGACAAGGATTTGGAATCCAAAGCTAGGGGAAGATCGAAGGAGATTTATCTTTAAGTGTTTTGTGTACTGAGAGCATGGCCAGTATGTACAAGAGATCTTCAAGCATCAAAAAAGGAATTTCTTCTTGAAGAATATTCAGTTTGCTTGATTCTTTTCTTAGGGATTTCCCTGAAAGAATTGTTGAAAGTATGACTTCAAAGAGGGATTCTAAGTCTTTATTTTACAATCCTTAAAACGGTTTTGTTTTTTAATTTTTTAATTTTACAGGGTTGTGTTTGTCCAGTTTGTGGATTTGTTCAGGTCATTGGAGTTTGCTCTCTTTGTTCCCAGTTTGTGTTTTCTGAGGCTGTGGGAGTTGAAAGCTCTATTCCATAGTCCCTGAATTTGAGAATCTCTAGTAGACATCTACTCTGTTTCAGTTGATCTCAAAATATTGCTTAGAAAAAGAGTTGATCCATATGTTTGCTTGCCTGTGTTTTTAGCAAAATATTGGACAGTTGTGTAAAGGTCAGACCACTTTCAGAAGAACAGCCTGGCACAAAAAGAAAGATTACTTCATTACTTACTGTTTGCATTTCTGTGTCTTAGTATATGCATTGTCAGGGTTGGTGTGTCCATCTGGAATGGGGGCATCATGGCAAAGCCTTTGATGACACATGCCTGTGCTATTTGGTATGAGACTGAAGAACTGATAAAGATGCTGCCTGGGGAAATGATCTGTATTTCTTGACCTCTTTTCCCTGTCCTAATGAATCTCAGAATCACAGAATATGCTGAGTTGGAAGGGGCCCATCAGGATCATTGAGTCCGGTTCCTGGCCTTGCACAGGACACCCCAAGAGTGCATTGTGCAAACACTTCTTTAACTCAGATAGTCTCGGTGCTGTGACTACTAATTGATGTTGTTTAGTGTCTAGGTTATGAAGAGTCATCTTCAAGGGAGGGCAAATCTCAGTGAGACTCTGCATACCAAGTCTTCTGAGTAGCTTGTGTTTGTCACAGGAAAGAAATATAGGTATCTTGGAATGGTTTGGGTAGTCTGTTTTTTAATCCAGTCTTCTTAGATACACAGCTGATAACTGGTTTTGATGATAAATGGAAAGTCATAGTGGTCCAAAAGACAAGTATGAAAAGACAAATATTATAACTGTCCTATGTAGACAGGAAGGAAAAGTATATATGAACTATCAGCAACTATTTTATGAGGGGCAGTTGTGCATGTACATCTTGGCTTTATACTGGCAACGTGTGCATTCTGCTTCCATTTGAGTAAGTTAGTCCAAAACCTGCTTGAGCTTGTAGCCTTTGGGTTGTTTCACTATTTTCAGTAAGCACTTCTGCCTCCTTAATAGTGACTAATTTTCTTCCTTTTGTTATTTGCAGTTACTGTCTCATCAAGACCAGAATGTACAGAGAATAGCTCTTGACTGTATAATGACATACAAGCATCCTCATCTACTGCCATACAGGTAAAAGCTTTTGTATTATTTGAGCATTGTTTAATGAGCCTGCTGTCATATCAGAAGCCTGCTTTGGGGTCAGTTTATTTGGAGTCCTGTATTTGTTGAAGACATATATGTAAAGTTTAATTTTAACCAACTATGTGTTTTGGATCTAAGAGAGGAAATCAGGTCTTGAGGTTGATCAGTGTCCCTTTTTTGTTTAGAAAAAAATACCAACACTTCCATTCTGTCCTAGAGTAGTGTCATTAGTGTTAGTAGTTCCATCATTTTCAAAGATGTCTTTTATACTGATGATTTATAACCACATAAAGAAAGTGATAGTATAAAACTAGTTTGTGGTTAAATAATGTCTTTTGAATATGTACAGGACTTACTTGTCTACATAATTAGCCTGAACTTGCTGGCTTTTAAAATATTTTTTTATTAAATGGTGAGGAAATAGTGCTTTAATATTTTGTATACAGCAAGGATAGATAGGTAGGTAATTAAATATAAATGCATCTGTGTGTCTTATCTGTCTATTTTTATAACCCTACCTGCCCTCAAATAATGTTTATTACTCTCAGGGAGAACTTGCAAAGGCTACTGGAGGACAAGAGCTTTAAAGAAGAGATAGTCCATTTCAGTATTTCTGAGGAGACCACAGTAGTAAAAACAGAGCATCGACCAGATCTCATCCCTGTTCTTATGAGGTGTGTTCTGAAGTGTGAGTTCAAAAGCTTCATGGCAGAGTACCATGAGCAGAGAGATGTAATGCCGCTTCTGATTTTGACCAGTTGAGATAAACCCATGGTTAATGGTATAGTTTGATGACTTAGTTTGTGATATTCTATATGGTTTCCTCATTAACACTTTTATGTAATGTGTTATGCAAACAGTGTTTTCTTTAAAAACAACATACTGTTTCTACTAAAGATTACAGAGAACTTTGAGGACATTTCAGTTCACTGAGTATTGCCAGCTATTTGCAGTGATGCGAATTGTCCTGCAAGGTAACCAGTTTTATACCTGAAGTTTCCAGCAGAGCTTCCATGGTAGTAGCAGAAGATGATTTTTCATTAAAATATTTTTGGACAATATGTAGCAGTTCAGTGGAGACCCTGAAGGGGGAACTTTCACTAGAGAATATTTTTAAACTGAGTTTCTCCTGCAGCATAAGAGGCTGGAAAACAGATGGCTTGCTGAAAGCTAATGCAACTTCTTTTTGGTTCTTGAAGAATTCTCTATGGCAGAATGAGAAACAAAACAGGGAGCAAAACACAGGGCAAGTCTTCAGCGAGCACTCGCATGTCAATCGTTCTGCGATTTCTGGCTGGCTCACTGCCTGAAGAGATACGGATGTTCTTGGATCTACTCTTTGAAGCTGTGAAGCAATTCAGTAATGGTAGGTAGGCCATAAGAAACTGGCGATGTGGTATTTCCTGACCTCATGAGATGTGGGAGAATAAATATGCTTAGTACTGTCATGTGCTTCAGTTTGTCTCTTAACCATGCCTTGAAAGGATGGAAGTAAACCTTTGGTAGGGCCTAGGTTTCCCCTTACAAAGTACAGTTGCTCTGTTTTACATGTCCAAGGTCAGAAAAACTGAACAACTTGCCACAGCTGTGCAAGTAAGCTGTAGCGGGCCAGGAGTGGATGGTGGCTGGCATCATAGGCTAGCCTGAGTATGGTGGCAGTAAAGAGAGCTTGTAAGGTGCTCTGATTCTGTAGCAGTGGGAGACATATGAGTGTCAGAGAGCTGGAGACACAGAGCTGTTCTTATTAAAAAATCTGATTATGAGGATCTGTAATTCAGGGCCAAACTCCACTATTTTTCAGTGAAAACTTATTCTTGGTAGTGAGTGTCTTCATGGTGCTTCCCTAGATAATTTGGTGTTCCTTTGCCTGTCACAGGGCCTTGCCAGACTGCAGTCCTTCAAAGTATGTCAGAGCTGGATTTAGCTAAAGTCTTACCTCTTGGGCGTCAGCATAGCCTCTTCAATGGTCTTGAAGTGGTGTTGAAAAACATGGGACATTTGATCCAGAATTACCTGCCTGAAATTCTGCAGATTCTGCTCTGCATGACTGCTGTAGTATCCTGCATCCTCCAGCAAAGAGAGAAGGTACAGTATATGCAAACAATATACAACCATGTAAATTAAGTTCTTTCACTCCTCCTCCTCCTCTAAGCTTACACATGTAAACTAGAGCTTTACTGATTCAGGTAAAGATAAGTTGAATGCCATTGTGGAGTGAAACTGAGCAATTAGAAGTCTGTCAAAATAGAGGCCAGTGATGCTTGTCTGAAAGTGACTCAAGCAGTGCAGGCAGAGTTACAGTATTTAGAAAACTCATTTGAACTGTGTCTGAGTTACTGAAGAGAGAGTTGGGGGCAATCTCTGTACATTGTTCCCACCTGTTTTGTGGAGAGGTAGGCATGAGAGAGAGATAAATGTTCTGTTGTAAATATGTAACAAGATTTGAAGTTCCTTGCTGAACACATTAGAGCAAACCTCATCCGTGAGGTGTTTTGTTGTTTTGTTGCAGTGCTAGACCTCAGGAGAGAGCTCAGCATTTTGGATGATCACAGTGATTATCTACCCTGAGTGTCTTCTGTCACGGGACACAGGAAGAACGTGGCTACCAACCATGCTTTCCACACACTTGAAGCATTTTCAGCTCTGTATCAGGAGCTGTACCAATACAGTGTTACAATTTGGGTCTTAGCCAGGTATCTGCAGAGCGCTGCAAATGTTTTTCCCCTTGCTCTACATGCAAACATTCAGAAGGGATCAGGTGGGGAAAACATCCTGTGTTAAAAATTGATTGCACCTAAAAGTGGGGCATGTTGGCTTATTGCTGCCCTGTACACAGGGGGGCAGCACAGACATCCTCGAGGTCTAGTCCAGCTACTTGAGGTCTGTTGGCAGCTGCTCAGAAACTGTAACACTGAGCCAGGCTTTTCTATCTTCTGGTGCAGAGCCTGCTCATGGATTAGGTGGGAAACAAGCAAACTGCATAGTCATCATCATCTCTGTGGTGTTGAAAGCAATTATGAGACGATGGACTGAGCAAGTGCGAATGAATCTTTTGTCACCATGAGCGTGTTCTTGCCAAGACCCAGCTGTGAGCATTTGAGGTTAGAACTTCGAAAAAAATCCATCAAAACAAAGCAAGTCCTTGCAATAGGCAGTATCCAAAGTCTCATAGTTGCCTGTGGGCTGCACAGAACCTTGTAACTGTCCTAATTTGTGAAGAGGATGAGCAAATTTGAGGACATCAGCATCCCACAGTCTGACTTCAGCAGTGCATTGCATATGCTTACATGTTTTCAGTGAGGACAGGAGACAGGAGTTCTAAAAGCTGCTTCATTAACTGCAAGGAAAACCTCATTTCACCAGAGTTGCTACAGTAATCTTGTCATGGTTGTGTAATGTCAGGAGTGACAGTCTGTTGTTTGTCTGAACTTAATTTAGCACTTCATTAGCCTAGGAGTTGTTAAAAGCTCAAGGAAGAGCGTGAGAAATCTGTTTATCTTAACTAATAATTAGAAGACATTCTTGGAGTTTGAGAGTAATTTATTGCAGACTGATACTGCCTGGAGAGTTAAACATCAACTTTCACCACTTTAAGACAAGTTATTAATTTACCATTTCCTACTGATTGTGTTCACTATTGAGTTTCTTTGTCCTCTTAAAGGCTTGATCTCAGAGAACTCTTACGGTGATTGAACAGTGGGAAACCCAAAATTACTTCACTTGGAGGTCACCATTAGCAATAGTATCCTGGTTTGTGCTTTCTTTGGCCTTTCAAACAGTTCATTTGCCACCTGGAAGCTCATTGCACTCCATTAGTACAAATTCAGCATAGCTTGGGAGATCCTGTTGCAAGAGCTTGATTGGTTCCTTTTCCACCATCTCCTCTTTGTCTTTTTTACCTATGATTTTGGATTCTGTTTGTCTTGATGTGGCTTTGTTGTTTCCGAGGCTAAAGTTCATTACCTCTGTACTGTGGAGCTACTTCATGTGCTCGTGCTGTGAGCTGCATTGCACAGTATGGAAATAATTTTGGTTACTCAGGTCAAGGCTCTTCTCAGGCAGGAGAGTCAGAATGCAGCAGTGCATGAATTTCCTTACTGAAATATTTATCTGAAGAAAGGCTATGGAACATAACCACTAAATGGGTACTGGAAGCACCTTCCTGTAACCACATGCTATGGCCCCCACACTACTGTGCTGGAAGACATAATTCACATTCTTCCCTTCTCTGTTCCTCCCCCCTTCCCTTCATCTGTTGATTTCTTTTCTTCCCAGAAGATCCCCGTGTGCAGCTTCATTTTGGAGAGCTGATTTGGGTCCTTTCAAGTGTAAAACAGAGTTGTTTAAGTGTCAAGGTTGGAAAGCTAATTGATTGTGATGTACCTTTCTGCATTATGTCCAAAAGGGGCAGGTGCTACTGAGTTAAACCTATCAGCATGGATTTTTTATGAGCTGAAGTTTTTTACATATTTTTTATGTAGCCGACTTAATGCCAGAACAGGCGGACTCCTTTTAGAAAAATTTAGGTCAACTCTGAGATGTAGGTTGCTACCACGAGCAAGTTACAAGACAAAACAGAAGTTTCTGCAAAGGATGTATCTGGTTGTGGTCAGTCAATTGCTGGATTTAATTTCAGAGCAAGCAGTTAGTAGTTGTTCTGCTAAGATCTTACTGGATTGGGTTTTTTGTTGGTTTTTTTTCACAGGTCCAACCTAGGTTGATTAATCCACTGAAGAATTTGAGACGTCTTGGTCTCAAGCTTGTGGCAGAGTTTTTTTCTGATTATGAGACCTACAGCTTTAGTGTGGAAGAGATTGATGCAGTTTTCCATGCTGTGGTATGGCCTCAGGTAAGTATTTCTTGTTTTTCAAAATAACTTGTTTGAAACATGTACCATGCAGAAAACTCCAGCTGTACTGGAGTCCATCATGTCTGCTATGTCCATTGCAAGATTGGATGTGGCCTTGGACCAAGATTCGGGCATCCAAGTGTGTCTGTACAAGGCCAGTTTCTTGGCTTGTGTCTGATTAGTCCTGGAATAATCAAGCCACAGATTAAAGTACAAATTAATTAATCTGTATAAAATGAATGCCATTTCTTTGTTCTTTAAGACAGAAGCAGACTTCTTCCTTAGATGCTTCAGGGAAGCTGAATAGTATGAGTCATTTCTAGGTGCACTTTACTGCTTTTCTGTGTGACACTTGTTGGGTAGGAGACTGCAGAAACAAATGCTGCTGCAGGAAAGGAAGGACCCAGTAAGATCTGTCAGTGGGCTATGTGGTCTTGTGCCTGCCTGCCGAGAGTTCTGTATGAGCACAGTGACAAAGCACACACTTGTGGCTTTTATCAGAGAAATTCAGATCACCTCTGAGCTTGGAAAATGCACTGCTGTGAGATGGAGAGAGAACACAGAATTTAAAATTAAATTGTGCTGTCTTTGTCAGTGCACTGTTGCTGGAGTTGTCAGGGAGTGCCTGTACCAGCTGCTGGGTTGTCTCTGCTCTAAAAGCAGTTGTGTCCATGAAAAGGTTAACTGAGTAAGAGGGGCTGACTCCAAGAGTGCCCTTCCACAGAGGCTTTTGAGCTATCCAAATGTCCAACTTCCTAGCAGCAGAAAAGCCTGTTAAAGAGCACTGATACAGTCAAGTAAAACCACAGAGCTGCTTCTCTAGATACTGTGTTCCTTTACTCCTATGCTGTTTCTCTGCTCTGCCAGTAACAATGTGTGATGTGTAGTATGATTATGTGGACAAACAGTAGATAAAATAGTACCAGGCAAGACTCTGTATTGCATTGGGCTGAGCAACAGGGAAGTGCTTGTTCCTGGTTTGTCTGTGGAATCTTCTTACATCCAGGATGCTACGTGGGGAAAGCAGTGAACATTTATTGCAGTTCCAGAGCAGTTCAGGCTTTAAGTCAACAAAGCACTTAAAGCTTTCAGGGAGCATGGTGTTTGCAAATTCTGAGTAACTCTGAACAAGATGTACTATTGCTACTAAATAGGTAGAGTACCTCTTGTCCTTACATATGTGAGGAAGACAGACGGTTTTGATGCTTGGATGGTAGTACCACCCAGAAGCTCCCTCTGGAATATTTTCTGATGAACTTCATGAATATTTGGTTTTGGCAAAAGAATTGTTTTGACTTGTGTGCTTTCCTTTTTTAAAACTATAGAACTGAGGTGTGTAAAAACTCATGGAGAGGGCAAATTGTTTTAAGCCTGTTGAACCTGCAATTTGAGTTTGCTGTTGTTTATAGCCCAGGATTTTGCTGCAGAGGCTTGTTAGCTTGCACAGCAGCATTCCTGCAGGAATGGATTAATGGCTTACTCTCCATTGTATATCATTCAGGAAAATTCTGTTTTATGCAGGGCAGTAATATTACCAGCCTTTGGGACAGGAGAAGAAGATTTCTAAGATCCTGGCTATGATGGTCAGACCTGCCTTCTTCTCTGTCATGCTCAGGTCTTGAGCAAACTGGGCTAGTCCAAGCCCCACATGCACCATTCTGCCTGCTGCCCCTGAATGCACTGGAGCCTGCTCTGCCTTGTGTGTTCACTAGTGATGCTCTGCCAACAGTCCAGCAGTAGTCCCAGTGGAAACCCACCTGTGTGACTTGAGTGGAGCCTGTTGGGTTGTGGAGTGACAGAGAGGAGGGTGCACTGGGTACCTTAGCCTGTGTCCTGCCATGAAGGAGCAGCAGCTATTCTGTGTGGCTCAGGTTGGGCACCTCTGAGGTGGGGTTGTTTTGGACACAGAACCATGTTATGAAGTCCCATTCACAGTGTTCCAGCCTCTCCAGTGAGGCCATGGAGATAGAGACCAGGTGCTGCAGTCAGGGCGTAGGGAGTGTGGGAGGCGTGAATTTTGGGTGCTATGCTTGAGATGTCATAGGTACGTCTTTGAGAGGTTGCTAAGTCTCTGTGGCAAATGAGAGCCGTCATGGGAATCTGGTTTCAAGGGGAGGGCAAAAATGGTAGCTGGAATACTGTATAAAAAGGAGTGAGATGATCTAATGAGTCATTTGACAAATACTGAGGGAGTTGGGAAATTACTTTACAAAAGGTTGAAATTACTTTATGAAAACAGTAAACTATAGAATGTGAGGTCTTCTTAGAGATGAGGTTTTTAAGTAGCTTTACTTACTTATGTTGCATTGGTATCTGATTTTTGTCTCCTTTAGGTCTGCAGATTGGCTTCAGAGAGTCAGTATTCTCCAACTTTTCTGCTCAAACTCATCCACACCTGGAGTAAGAACCCCAGGTAAGTGTTCTTCTGGCAAAGAAGCCTAAGTACTTTTGAATACATAAAAAAATAGCACACTAACAGGCTGTGAATAATTGTGTCCAAAACCATATTTTCTCTTTTCATTTGACTCTCATTCTTTTGGTAGCAGTCAAAACAAATGGGAAGCTTTCCAGTTTATGCAAGAACTCACTTTTTAATAGGCTGCTTTTTCCATACATTAATAAGTAAGCACATATGCAGCCTAAACCTAACTCACAGGTGAGGAGGAGGTCTGGCTTCTTAGGATATGTTTGTCTTGACCAATGACTTCTTAGTCTTGTGAGGTAGAAAGTCAGTTTTTATGTATATTTTTAATATATTTTACAATATATGATTTCATTTGTGTTTTTGCGATTCTCTTTCTTTCGATGTTATGAAAGAGTATGGGCAAGTTCAGCATAGAATCTGTGACTGAGAGTCTGTTATTGAAAGTTGTGAAAGAACTTTTTTTGGTTCAGACACAGAGAAGTTTCCAGCTCAACTGTCTTGAGTGATTTTTGCCTCTTCCACAGACTCACTGTTTTTCCTTTGCTAAAGTATGTGGTGTTTCTTTTGAGATACCTCATTGGTAGACATGAAGACCTTATATACAAACTCCTGTTAAAAATGGTGTTGGATCACTAGATTAGGAACAGACTAAGAGGAGACTCAGGCTGTGGAAAAAAGATTAGAAAGGGAACTTGATAACCTCTCAACCTCCATTCATTGTATCTTTCATGACACTACTGTTCTGGTTTTTGTGCACTTTTTTCTTGGTTGAAGTGGAAGACAGTCATTATTTTTTGTGTGACTTCTTGCACAAAAGAAGTAAAAGCTGAAAATTCTGGACCTGATTTTCAGTGAACCTTTTTGTAATCTTTTTCTCAGGTATTTCCCTTTGCTGGCCAAGCAGCAACCAGATCATCCAGAGAGTGATATACTGACAAATGTGTTTGCTGTGCTATCAGCCAAGAATCTGTCTGAGGCCACATCCAACCTTGTGATGGACATCGCTGATAGCCTTCTCAACAGCCCAGATTTTGAACCCACAGAGCAGGTTTCCAATTTGAGTGTGACTGACTGTGTTGTCATGGCCACTGGAGACGTGACAGAAGGTATGCCTGCCTGAGAGACCTGTTGGGTGCTTTAGATGGAGGTGTTAGATTGTGGTGAGGTTGTCCACACTGGCTAAGAATACTGGGGAAGATGACCTCCTGACAGAGATGGAAACATCAATGTATAAAGTGGTCTTGTTGTGCTCAAGAACTGTAAAGTGCTGCTTGCTTGATGACTGATGAGATCCATATTTGAGTGTCAAGATCCAGAGCATGGACAGATTCCTTATGAAGAGGGAAATGCTGACCTGTTCTCTCTATGAAGCTTTGAGTGATACAAGTACAAGAACTACATTGCTGAGTTGGCTCTTCTCCTAATGCCGTGTTTTAAAAAAAGGCCCTCTTTCTGTATGCATATGATCCTGTATCACTTTGATGTTTAATCTGTGCTCCCTGACAGGAAAGGCCTGGCATCTTTGAGAGTTAATAGACAGAACAGTAGTGTGCTCTGTTTGATGCTGTGGAGACATCTTTAACCTGCAACACCCAAAGTTAGTGGAAAGGAGTGTATGCTCTTGTTATGGCAGCTTTGATTTTACACAAGAGGTTTGTGGCGGAATAAAGAAAACCGCATTTACAAATGCTCCAGTCATTTTAGGAGATGTTACTACTTTTGAGGAATGTCCTTGGTACCTTCTGATAAACCAACACTTAAAAGGGCTGTTACTGAAATCTGTGAGGAGAGTGGTGTGTGCTTTCTTTGATCCCATCTCAGACGTGTTGGTCTCAGTAAGTGCTGGTGCTTCTTTCCAGTCACGAGCTGTCCTGCATGTTCATAGCTCCCATTTACTTGTTCTTCCACTAATGAAGCCTCCTTTAGCCTAATTTCCCCTTTGTATAGGGTTGGATCTGACTCATATTTCTTAAAGCAGAGTTTCTTGGGTGTTACTGACTGTTGTATCCCTTACAGAGCCCCTCAGCCTAGGTTGCCGGTTGGTCCTGCCTCATGTTCCTGCCATACTTCAGTACTTCAGCAAAACAATGTTAAATGTGGAGAAGGTGAAAAAGAAGAAGTACAGAGCTCAAGTCAGCAAAGAGCTGAGTATACTTTCCAAGTAAGTGATTCTTAAAACCTGAAACAGTTAAAATGCTGGAAGGAGGGAGGAAGAAAGAGGCTTACTGTAATAGTTTCCAAACTAAAAAACACTGTCTCTCAAACTTTTTAAATAAACAGTTGTAAATACCTGGGTCTGTCATTGACCTTGCAAGTTGCTGAGGTGATAAGTTTTCAGAAGTTGATTCTAGGTGGTTTTGTTGCTGGTACTCAAACCTAATGTCTCTTGAGGGTAGAAAAAGGTGCAGAAATGCCTGCAATCATGTGGAACTGAATGCTTAGGCTGCAACTGTGAATTTGGTGGGTATGCTCTGTGAGCCTGGATGGGCTCACAAAGCCTTGTGAAATTACACTATTGCTGACAGCCTTTTTTTGCTCTGTACTGGTGATCGAAATGATATAAAAGAGTAAATTACCTTGTCCAATTTTGCAGGATCAGCAAATTCATACAAGAAAAGAGCCAGAATTCAGTGCTTGTGAGCCTTCTCCTACCTTTCCTTTATCAGAGTAACATGGAGCAGGTAGGTAAAAATTATTTCCTCCCCCTACTAAACATGTTTTTCTTTTAATAAAGTATATTTGTTTAAGTTACAGTTAAAAGTCTTGTTGATTGCATGCCATTTCTCATTATTTTTAGCCTGCAGTCAAGTCTTCAGGTGTTTGTAATTTGCTCAGAACGTGGTGCCACTGCGTGTTCATGTACACTATTTGCCCAGAGGTGCCAGTGCCCAGACTGATTCTGTTCCCCCTTTTCATGAGGAAGGTCTGCAGAAGTTGTAATGGAGTTTTTACTTTCTTCACCACTGTAGTCAATCCACCAAATTGCTTGCAGTGTTTGAAATAATTGCTCTTCTTCACTGTAGATTTTATGCACCCCAAAGTCAAAGCCACAGCATCTAGACAGCAATGTCAATACATATGGTTGAGTACGTAGTACATGTGGTGTACTGGGCAGTGCTGCATTACTCTGCTGTAGGATGACAGGCAAAGGCAAACCATATACAGTACTATTTTGGGGTTTTAAATCTGTGAATCATTAGGGAACCACATGTGATTTCTGTTGAGAGACATCACACAAGAGCTTCTTTCCTGTGCAGTGACCAGGCACTGGAACACATTGCCCAGAGAGTCTGGGGAGTCTCTCTCGTTGGAGATACTCAAGAACTGTCTGGCTGCAATCTTGTGCCATGTGCTCTGGGATGACCCTGCCTGGCAGGGATGTTGGAACAAACTAACCTCCTGTGGTCCTTTCCAACCTGACCCATTCTGTGATTCAGTGAAGTATATGGTACTGTTAAGGTTCATCTCACATATTCAAGAAAGACTACTTTTTAAAACTCTATGAGTTCTTCTGACCTTTGAGTCATGGGGAAAGACACATAAACTCTTTATTGTGCTGACAGTCATGTTTTAACATTGTATTGTTTCTAATTGAAAGGTTGCAAGTACTTCTGAGAGATTTGATGATTGCATTGTGTCCTTCTAATTCTTTGTTCTCCTTCAGTATCTCTAATCTGAATAAAGTACAGCAGTGTTCACTTCATGTCTTGAAATATGTCCCAAGGAAATGAAATAATATTGTGAGGTTTCAATAGTGATTGAGAGTTATGTGTCTCTTTCAGGGTACACAAATTGACATTCTGGAGACAGTGCAAAACTTGCTGAGGCATTGCTCGAACCCTACAAGCTTTCTCAAACCACTGGCAAAGCTTTTTTCTGTCATCCAGAACAAACTGTCTCGAAATAAATTGTGCTTGGTATTTCAGGTACTGCATTTCTACATCTTCCTATGCTTTTTTTTTTTTTTTTTTAATTCGTTCTATGAGATCAAGAACAAAGTAATAGCAGTGTTTATCTTTGTACATGACTTTAAAAATCTTTTTAATGTACTTCTTGTGTAAAGTGAAAATAACAGAATTCTATGTGATAGAGATTAATGAGCTGCACAAAGATTTGTAAAAGTTTTGGCTTACAGCCTGGTTGATGTGAGCCTTACCAGGGATCTTCAGTGTAAGAGAAGCCAAGTAAAGCACTTAAACTGCAACAAATCCTGCATGTTGATGAAATAAGAATGGATTTCAGTATCCTGAAGATGATTCTTATTTGTATTCTTCTCTCACAGTTTATAGTAGGCTGTTCTGTATTACTTTGAAGTGACTTACATAACTTCTTAGCAGTAAAACACAGGAAACATTCAGTGTAGATACTTAGAAACTTAGGAACTTAAAACACATATCCTCCAACTTACATAAGAAAGGCTCTTGTAGAGGTTCTAACAGGAGAAAGACTAATGCTGCTGCTTGATTTATATTTTGTCTCAAGTGGTAAGTCTTGAATTACAGAAATTTTTAACAACTATAGGAGTTAACTGGTTTTTTGTTTCTTTTTAGACTTTATCTGACTTGGACACTAAGTTGAAGTATATTACTGATGTTGTTAAGGTATGCACAGTTTCTTTTCTCCCTATTTCCCCCCAGTATGGTATAATCATGTTTCTGTCTTTTTTCATTAACGACTTGTTGCTCCGTCTTAGGTGAATGCCTTTGATCAGCGACATCTGGATGATATTGACTTCGATGTGCGTCTGTCAGCATTTCAGTCAATCACAGCCCACATCAAGGAAATGCAAACAGTGGATACTGACTTCCTCATCCCTGTCATGCACAACTGCTTCTATACCATCCAGGTTGGCTGAATATTCCTTCTCTTGCTATATGCACCATGTGTCCATGATGAATCAAACTTTCAACTTACTTCCACTGGCTGTTTTCTGGCACCACATAACATTCAGAAAGTATCTTTAGGTATTCATACAAACACCTTTTTGAAGTTTTAAAAGGTTTAAAAGGTCTGTTTACCTTTTCATCTGTGTGTCGCAAAAGGAAAGTACAGTGCAGCACAACTTTCTGTCAGTGAGCCCTGGAACTATTTGGTCATTTGTACTGGATAAAAGGCACATTACAGGCTTGAAAGGTTGATTTTCTGTTTGTTGCAGCATGTTCTGGTTGTGTGCGCCTGCTGGTAAATCTAAAAGGGTTTTGCCTGATGCGTAGAGTGGGGATTAATTTGGGACTAGAACTTCTATAGGAAAGCTCTTAAGAGTTTCTGAGTCTCTACAGGACTTGTTATGTTGTGTCCAGTGGTACTGTTCTGTCTATGCTTTTGGGAAGGAAAAGGTGTCATAGCCAGACTCACATGGTGCCATTTCTTCATCCACTCAGCTCGGGGATATGGCTCTTAGTGACAACGCAAGCCTTTGCTTGACTAGTTTCATCCACCGACTGGCAGAAATCAGCTACACAGAAGAGGAGTACAAGGAGCTAATCCATCACACTCTTCTGGAGGCTGTGAGAAGGGGTCTGAAGAGTAAGACTGAGGTAAGGCAGTGATATCTGATCACACATTTCCTGCTATCTTCAGGGTAATGAGGCATTTTTACTGGGATAAGAAGTGCAGGTACCCACTATGAACTTACCCTTCATTTGAAACTTGGTAAAATTAAAAAAAAATATAGAAATTGACTGTGTTTCTCTGCTGCTGTTCAGCTTTTCTTAGTTGCAACTCATTCTTTGGAGGTGAGGCTTTAATTTATATGCAGTCTATAATAGGTGCATTTGTTGTTACCAAGAATTAGGATGCTCGACTGAAACACTTATGAATGACAGCACTGCTGTTCTCAGGAGTGTGCAGCAGCCTCTCCAAGGGATATTTAACATTCACCACTTATTATTTGTAGAGCATCCAGCAGGACTACACATCACTGCTTTCCTGCCTCATTCAGACGTTCCCAACGAATCCCGAATTCCAGGATTTGGTCCAGCTGACCAACCGCCATGATCCTGACATGGACTTCTTTGAGAACATGAAACACATGCAGGTAAAAGACAGCAAGCATTTCTTAGTGCCTCTCTCCCCCTGCCAAGCAAAAGCATCTTACTGTGAGGGTATGTTTTGCAAAGCACCTGTGTGTTGTCTGCGGAGAAATTGAACATGTGTCATTAGATACCATTACAAAAAAGAGGGATGTGGACATCATCAGGAGTGATTGAGAATCAATGTCATGTTTCTGTCTAGAAATGTCTTGCATTTATGATAGCCCATAGTTAGCAGTATCTTGAAGATCCTTCTGCCATAGGCAGGGAATGGGTCTCTTGTTTTTTCTGGCCTGCTCCCTGCTGCTCTCAAGTCTGGAGGCTCTGCAGCCCCCTTCCCAATCACAAACCTTTGCAGTATAAATGTTACACAAAGCCTGGTCTCCTGGTTTTTCTTGCAGTATGAAAATAAATTTCTTCTGCTTTCAGAGATGTAATCTGAGAGAGCCTTTGCTGTATCTGTAGTTATGTGCAAAGTTGTGAGTCTTTAACTTGTAATTTTCTCTGGTCCTTGCATCTCATTGCAGCAACTGCTGTTTGCAGTTGCCTCCCTTGTCTAACACCTGAAGACAGTGCAGTCTTATGATTGTGAATCCACAATGCCATTGACTTGGAATATCTATTAAGGCAAAAGGCTAGTGAAAGCCCAGAGATCTGAGGAAAAAGGCATGCCTTGGAAATTATTGTAATATGTTTATGCCATTACCTAAAGCTGGGACATTTTCAGAACAGCTGGACGTAGGTGCTCTGTCACGCTAGCTGTGATTCAAGCACCATCTCATTCACTGTCCCCCATGTCTGATTCAGATCCACAGGAGGGCACGAGCTCTGAGGAAACTGGCAAAGCAGCTCACTGAAGAAAAGCTTGTGCTGTCTTCTAAATCCCTGCAGAACTACATCATGCCTTATGCTACAACTGCCATTTTCAGTGAAAAAATGCTTAAGGTAGGCTCTTTTAATTGAATGCGTCCACTTCAATACTTTCACCTTTGTTATACAACATTTGCCTTAAAAACCTAACCTTTTTAGATGGCTGATATGTTTGTGAAATGAGTGTCTCCACTGTAGACAAAAGTGCTTTGCTGGTTTTGGTGGCAGAAGGAGGGTTTGGAAAGTGCAGATGCAGTCTGGGCCCAATCCTATATCTGCTAAACTTGTCCTGCTTCTCAAAGGTTGATCTCTTAATTGTTTGGGTTAGGGTTTTTTGTTTCGTCTTAGTTTTTCACTTGGGGTTTTATTGGTCTTTATTTTTTGTAATCTGCTTCTTAATTTTTTCCCCTCTGCCTCCAAGCTTCTGTCTTCCTGTTTAGTTGTGAGATTAGTTCCTCTTTGACAGTAGACTGCAGGAATATAGTCTGTGCCTAGCGGAGGTGGGAATAAATACAGTTTGCTCTGGATTTAGAGGGAAACTGCAGGAATTGGCTGAAAACATCTGAAATCAATAGCAACTTTGTAATTAAAATCTGAAGGGTGACATTTTGTTAGTCACTTTCAGTGAAATTACATGTAATATCCGTGTGGATAGACTTTCCACCTGTGGCTTTGAAAAGCAAGGTTTCGCACTTCTCTAGTTCCCTGGACACTTCCAGGACAGCAGCAGACCTGCTTCTATCAAGCCAAGTAAATGTCAAATTTGCTTACTGTCATAAATATTCTTCTGACACTGAAACAATTAGAGCTCAGGCAGAGGACCTAGCCCCTGCAGCAGTGCAGGCTGTGCCCCTCAGAAGAGAAACTGAGCAGCTCTTCGACCAGAAGGCAGTAAAATGTATTGATTGAAACTTTGGTGAAGAAATAGACACATTTTATTTCACATCTTAAATGAGTTTATAGTTGATCAGCATGGCCCAGCAATGTGCCATGTGTTTGTGGCTGGATGCCTTGACTGGTTCTTGTTCTTAACACGAGTGAACGCATAGGATTAAGTATGTGAGAAAAGTTAAATGTGTGCAAGAAAAATTGGGAGGAAGTGAGTCTGGAGATGTGCTTGATGGACTGTGATTTTTTTTTTTTTCCTAACTTGGTGCTCAGGAGGAGATCTAGGAATGCTGAATCCCAAGCATCCTCACTAGATGGTCATTGCTTCGAGTAAAGGATGCTTTAGACACATGACTAAAGGATGCTTTAGACACATGACTATTGTGAATGCTAACAACAACTGAATTTCTCTCTTTTGAGCAGCATGAAAATATGGTAACAGCCTCAGTTGAAGTTGTTGGAGCCATCTGCCAACATCTTTCATGGTCAGCATATTTGTACCACTTAAAGCATTTCATCCATGTCTTGCAAACAGGACAGATTGGTACGAAGCTGGGAGTCAGGTGGGTACCGTGAGCAATGCTGCTCTGGGTTTCTCCAAAGACTGCTTAGGCACAATTCAAGAAGTCTGCAAACTTAACAGAATAAAGTGTTTTTAGGAACGTCACATGGATTTTAACCTCTTCTCTGAGATGAGAGATTACTGACTTTGAGGTGGACATAGGCAAGTGAAGGTGGGCGTGGCTTACTTCCTGTAACTATGAAGTTTAACAGGTCATTACTTTCTTATACTGTGTCTCGTTGAATGCATGGCAGCGGTTCTATCAGGCTGTCCCTGCTCCTGGGACACCTCCATTGCTCCAGTACACTCTCTGTGAGGTTTCACAGTGAGCTAGGTCACAGAGTGCATGTAGCTGAGAAGTAACCAGTTTTTATTTTATGGGGTTTTTCAAGATAAACCTGCTTACAGTACAATGTCACTAAATCTGATGTTTTCCAAAAAGTGAGCATGTAAGATTTTTCTGTTGTGTTTGTATATGCATCCTCTTCTTTTTGTGCAGATGGCTGATTTTTCTTCACATTTTCCTTCTGCAGCTTGTTAGAGACAGTGCTGGAAGCCTTTCACTTTGACCATAAAACACTTGAAAAGCAGCTTGTGACCATTGACAACCAAGGTGAGCTTTTTGTATCTGCTTGTAAAAACACTACCTCAAACTGCTCAAAGGGAGCTAATCAAAGTTTTGTGTTTTACTCTTGACATTAGCTACTCTCGTCTTTTTAAAATGGGCATACTGGAAGTTTAACTTGACTTGACTTGTCTCCTCAGGAGCAGTGCAGATTTTCCTGTATTGACAAAGTCAGGAGAGGTGTAGGGAGGGAATCATCTTCACATTACCACTCCATTCCAGGCATCTGTAAGCCAAAACAGCCCAGAACCTCTGTGGTTCTCAAGGTCTGAACCCAGCCATGTGGCTGCTGACACACCTGAGTTTTTTGTCTTTGATGTTGGCTGCTCTCATGGTTATCTGCAGCCAAGATGTCCTCACCTTGCTTCCCTTGCCATGTCATGGGAGAAAGTCATATCTTCAGCTTCTTCACTATTGTGGTTACCTATGTTGGGACCTTTGGGTGAAGGAGGAGGATATCACACAGCTGTGCTTGTTTGGTACCTCTTGCCTTGTGAAATCCTCAGTTCTAAGTGAATGGCAGTCCTCTACAGTGCAAGCACATTGACCTTTGCTAAGCTGACTACGAGGTACAGACACAGAGTAATGTAGTTTTTACTTTAAACCTGGCCCTGAGGGGTGGTTATCAGAAACCAGCAAGCCAAAGCTTCTTTACCCAGTAGAAGAAGCCTGGTGCTTATTGCTGATTTGCTGTCACTGGTGATAAGTAGGAGCTTTATCTAGAACCAAGCTGTCACAAGAGTCTCAATTAAGGGCTCAAGTTTTGTGTTCTCCGGTATTTACCTGTACTTCTGGCAATTACTTGATAGAAGCTGCTGCCATGGACCTTGAGACAGTGGTGGAGGCTGAAGAAGCCATGGAGCTGGAGCAGAGTGAAGGGGAAGAGGAGGAAGTTGAAGAAAAGAATGGAAAAAATATCTCTGAGAAGGCAGTAGAACCTGATCAAGCAGCTGAATCATCTGAAAATGCTGAACAAGTGCCCAAACCTGTTTCATTCTTACCCCGAAATAAAGAGGAGCTTCAGTGTCTGATCAAACACATTCAAGAAACAGTTACAGTCAACATCTTGCCTAAATTGCACAGGTGTATTGTTGCAAAGGTGAGGAATTGACATTTGCTAGGCCTTTTGTAGGCTGCTACTTTAAGGATTGGGATACTATTTCAGAGCCAGTGAAAATGTAACACATTAAAAAAAAAAATAGATGGAACTGGAAAGAGACCATCTGAAAGCACAAAAAAGGCTTCATGCCCTTTGCTGAGTCATGGAGATTACTGACAGACCTTCTGGTCAGTGTGGATGTGGTGTCTTAACTTCCCTGCTGAGAACTGTCTCAGACTACACAAGTGAAGTGATTCACTTTCTCCAGCCTCTTGAAGAGTTCTCAGCCACTTGCTAGCATCAGCCTAGTTTCTCTATTGAAAACACAGGGATTTGTCTCACCTGTCCTTTGGCTGGCTGGGTTTTTCCTGTGATCACCAGAGGACAGCAGTCTGCCATACTGGCCTCTTCTAGTGTTTGCTGAGAAAAAGGCAGGATTCGTTTCTGTATGTTAAAAGTGCATTGTGTCTTGCTCTCTTAAAAAGGTTAAAAGAGACGAGGAGCACAAGCTTGTGAAATCCACTGTTGTGAATGATGATGAGGTAGTTCGTGTTCCATTAGCTTTTGCAATGGTCAGAATGATGCAGTGCCTTCCCCAGGAAGTGATGGAAGCTAACCTACCAAGGTAAATCCCAGTGGGGCTCCTTAAATCCCAGTGGGGCTGTTCATTGTGCAGGCACCTTTCTCAAGCTGTGGTTATGTACATAGCTGTCAAGAGGGACATCCTAACAGACCTTAAATACTTCATTTGGAAATTACTATTCCTAGTGACATGCACCTCTGCACCTCATCATTTGACTTTGTAAATCTCTACCTAAGAGCAGAACTGTGGATCAAGGTGCAGAGGCAGGGCTGGTTGTGCTGGGGGAAGCATAATGTACAGGAAGGACAATCAGTACAAACAGTAAAAAAGTACTGAAGGACAGTAGATGTGTGTATGCCTATAAAATCTCTCTGTGAGGCTGGCTGAGTACAGCTTTGGTTGTCAAACAGACCTGAAGAGCAGCCTCCTTGGCAGTGTAATTAGTTCTGTTCTGCTTGGAGATGAACAAAGCTGTCTGTCTGTTTCCAGCATCCTTCTGAAAGTCTGCACATTTCTGAGAAACAGATTTCAGGAAATACGGGACATTGCCCGTAACACCCTCATTAAAATCACGGAAGTGTTGGGAGTGCACTACCTTCTATATATCTTAAAGGAGATGCGGTCTGCGCTCATCCATGGCTACCAGGTACTGTTGAAGTTCTTCCTCTTCTGCTCTCTGTAGGCTTTTTTTTTAATGTATTGGGAGGAGAATCCAAAGGGAAGTTGCTATCGAAATTGTTTTGCACTGGTAGAATAGCTTGGTATAATGCAAGTAAGTACTGTTACGAATGCCTACATCAGTCTTTGTCATGCCATGCGAAGTGTCAAATAAGGGTCTGTACTGTCAAAGAACTGAGTCTAAGCCATTTTCCTAGTGAAGAGTTGAGGTATGAAGGGGAAGGACACATTTCTGGTTCCAGTAAGATTAGAGGAAATCTTTCAGTAAGGTCATGAGGGCTAAGCAGTATCTGAGGGGAGTTGCCATAGAGACTGCACAGACAGTGTGTGGTGATGCTAACTGAAGGCTTGCTTCCTAGATCCAGACTCAAGGATATTAATTCGTCTTTCCTCTTTCCACAGTTTGGGTTAAGAATAATTTTTCATGTGCATTACCGCAGTGGAGTAGCATGAGCTGCTGTAGCAGTGGAGGCACCAATTAGAGCAGCCTAAATGTATCAGTAAGAGCACTGGGGAGAGAGGAGATTCCAGCCCTCTTGCCAGTATGTGCTAGGACGGGGAACCTTTTCCTGTTGCCACTGTATGGATTCTCATCCTCCCAGTGGTTTTTTCTTTCCTATAATGAGAGCTCAAGTGCAGTGTGTAACTTGTGATGTCTCTGGTATGGGAGTGTCCCCATCCAGTATGATTGAAGAGGTCAGTGCAGAAGTGTGGAAGCATGATCTGTTCTCTTCTTTTCTAGCTCCATGTGCTGACTTTCACTGTGAACCTTTTACTGAAGGGCCTTACTCCCAGGCTAAGTTCTGGTGATTTGGACCCCTGCTTAGATATCCTGATTGAGGTAAAAGCTGTTCAAGACTAAAAGAAAAAGCATCATGAAGTGCTTGGGACATATTCTGGGAGGGGAAGATTTTGTGTAGATTGTCTCTGACTTGGTGGCAAACCAGGCTGTTGTGTCTGTACTGCCAGGGAAGCGGCATCAGTAGGCCCCCTTGTAGAGGGGAATCAAGAGAAGAGAGAAGTCAAATATCTCAGGGGCTGTGTCCTGAGCCCTGCATCCTGAAAGGGGATGGATTCAAGATTAAGACACCTAACTGTAATTTCCTGTACTCTAAATGGCTGAGTAAGTCAGCAGATACCACTCAGTGCAGTCCACAGAGCCCAGGAACTCAGCCGGCCACAGATGGGGTATATTGGGATTTATTGATCTAGAACTGCCGTTCCATTCCTTGTATCACAACACAAAAGAGGAGTATGAGAACAGTGTTCTTATCTGGTGTGCTTAAACTAGGATGTTCTGTGTTGACAAAGAAAATGTAGATGTGATTTGTAGGAAACCTAGAAAATTGGTTTTTCCGTGAGTGGGGAAAAATAGTGTTGTTCTGTTGCTACTGGAGGAACCTGCTTTTTTTTTCTCTCATTCACTTCTGCCTGTTATCCAAAGATTTTCAACCAAGAGTTGTTTGGCAATGTAGCTGAAGAGAAAGAAGTGAAGGGAATTGTCTCCAAGATCATGGAAGCACGCAAAAACAAGAGTTACGATTCCTATGAAATTCTTGGAAAGTTCATAGGAAGGAGCCAGGTGACAAAACTTATTCTGCCACTGAAGGAGGTAAGAAAAGTCAGCCAGAGTCTCTCTTATTAACTTGGAGCACTGTCTGTTCTGTAAGGTGATTCTAGAGCCTCTGGATGGCTACTTTGAAATCACATGTGGAACTTGCTTTGGCTTCCCATTTTCCTTTGGGAAAGCAGTGTGCAACCAACTCATAAAGTGAGCCTTTACTCCAGGGCAGGGAGTGGCATTCTGGGAAGCTTCTAACTGCTGCTAGAGTGGAAACATCCCACTTTGAGTTTTGCATGCACTCTCCCTCTGCCCACTCTTCTTTCCTCTGGAGCTTAGAAGTCCTGCAAGGCTGCTCTGTGGTTTAATCTCCTGTGCATGAAGGAAATGTCAGCAAAATGTATCCAGGGTCTATCCATGTGCAGAAATTGCCTTTTCAAAGATGCAGATTTTTAGCAGAGTGCAAGCTCACACAGGAGTGGAACCCTGTTTTGCTCATTAGCTCATGTCCTGGTGGCAATAGGTAAACTGGCTGGAGGCTGACATGAGGCTGGAGGGGAAGGGAGGGATGTTGGTGCAGAGCTGAGGCAATGGGATGTTGTTCACATAAAGAGCTGGGGGGAGTATGACAACATGGTGAGAGAAAAATTGCTCTAGTTTTTCCCATGATTTCTGAATACAGATAACAGATAATTGCCATCAGGCTGTCCTCTTAAATTCTCATGGTTTTACCTTTGCAGATTCTGGAGAGCACTACAAGCTTGAAGATAGTCCGGAAGGTGCATGAGGCACTGAATCACATCATGGCAGGGCTGATCTTCAACTCAGACATGAAAGCAGAATCCCTCCTCCTCCTCAGTCATGGTCTCATCAGTGACAATTTGCCTCTGCTCACTGAGAAGGCCAAGTGAGTTCCAGGATGTTGTTCAGATGATCTGGTATTGGGTTGCTTGCAGAAATGGCAGTTGTCAAATCTCACTGATCAAATACATGAGAGTTTCCTTCCTTTCATTCCCCTTTTGTTTTCAATGTAACTGAATCATTTGGGCAGTCAGAGGGCAAGGGGAAAGCTTAGTAATGGGAGTTAGCATTTCTTGAACTCATGGGAGTCTATTCTTGCAAGTGCTCAGGATCTTCAGCAAGGCTTTTTCACTGTCTGATGAGTTGATAACATGCATTTGGATGTTAGGATGAAGGGACAAGAGACAGTGTTTAGAAGCAGGCTGCAAACATATCCATGGGGCCAGGAACAAGGGAAAACATGGGCTTTCACTTTATCGCTTTGCTGCTGGGGCAGAAGATGAGGAGAACCATCAGATTTTCTCTCCATCTGATGGTGTCACTGCTCAGAGCTGGGTTTGGATGTCCTGCATTTGCTATTACATAGGCTGGCTTTCCCTAAGATCTGACAGCTGTTTGCAGACTTCTTGGAACAGTGTTTGTAGGCCATCAGTAATTGAAATAACTATCAGTAAAGAAGAGCAGTGGCCAGTGGCAGGAAGTGTATTTGCTTGAAGGAACTTCCAAAGTTGATCTGTCCACTAAGAAAAAAAGTGAGGATGTTATACAAATGATTGTGTGTTATCTCTGAATAGTGGCATTGTTCTCAAGTCTGATTCCCATCTGTCACGCTGCTTTCAAATTGGTTCTATTTCATTGCGGTCCATCTGTGACCTGCTTTTGCTTGCTGTGTGGGAAACAGCTGAGCACAGTTCAGCTCTTTTTACTCCCAACAGCAGGATTGTTGTGGAGAGGGTTCATATATGAATATTTTCCTTTGCTATACATACACTGCTTTTCAGGAAGAAAGCTACCCCTCCTCCAGATCCTCGGCTGCAACCAGAGAGCTGCCTGCTGCTCCAGCCCACTCCCACAAGAGGAGGGCAGAAAGCACATGTCAGCAGCAGGACTAACACATATATCCTGGTTGATGCAGGACTTCGGGTAAGATCTCCTCAGATAAAAAACTTTGCATTCAAATTTTTATTAAGAGTATGCAAAGGAAAGTATTCTGGATATACTGTTTTAATAGCACAGCCTTCACTTCACTTCGTATATCGTAACTCCAGTGGGGCCCCTTAGAGAGCTATAAAAAGTGCTCAGCCTGTTGAAATTTTTGGGTGGGATATGGCATAAATTCTACTATAACTTACTTGACTCTTTTGTGTTCTGGCTGACTTTGAGATGTATGTCCTGAATTTTCTATGACAGCTACTGCACATGAGCCTGAAGAGATCCAAAGTAAATTCTTCTGAGGAACATGCTTTGGAAATGTTAGACCCTTTTGTTCAGCTGCTTATAGACTGCCTGAAATCTATGGATGTCAAGGTACAGTTCTGAGCTGAAGTCTGTTCTGTCTGCTCTCTACTAAGAACAGTCCTGCCCACAAATGTCGTCTTGCAGTTGATTTGCAAGAGAAGAGAAAGCCACCAGTTTTTTCAAACCTGCTTTAATAGGTGTGCAGATTAAATTGTTTGAGGACATGTAATCCCAAGGGAGGCTTGTGGCTGATGGTGGACTGAATGCTCTGCTCCTTCTTGCAGGTTTAACTGTGGGCAAGTTCTCCTAGAGAATGTTCATACAAGAAATGTACAGACTATCTATGAGGATGTTCATGAGATCCTGTAGCTGCTGGGAGCAGTGTTGTAACAACTGTGGATTATTTTGATCCAACTCCAAAGTCTTTATTCCTAGCACTGTAGGCAGCTACTTTTTAGGACAGCTTTTGGTTTGAGTGAGCCTAGAGAATCTGTTAACTTTGAGCTTCCCAAGAGTGGAAGGCATACTTCATATCCTGTCAGATACTTGGAGTGGGGCTTTCTATGTCTTGAAGGCAGCTCTGCTTCAGAAAACGTTCTTGCCATCTACAAGAACAATAATCTGTGTTAGTATCTTTACCTGGTAAAATCAAAGTTATAGAATATTGGAGTTGCAGATAGTGCTTTTAGAACTGAGAAACCTTTTGTGTTACCTGTGAATGGTTTCAGAGAGGGTGCATTTGTTAGCTGATTGCCTTTTACCACAGTTGTAGAGAGCCTGACCATGTCCGTGAGAGAGTGAGAGGAGTTCTCTCAGTGTCACTGTACCCATGTGCTGTCCTTTGGCTCTTTCTTCCAGGTGATAACTGGTGCTCTGCAGTCCTTGGTATGGATTTTAAAGTTCCCTTTGCCATCTGTCAGTACAAATATGGAGTCACTGATCAAGCAGCTTTTCCTCTTGCTGAAAGAGTTTGCCAAGACAGGAATAGCCAAAGGCCAGAATTTCCACCTGGTTGTGAGCTGTTTCAAAGTAAGTCGGACCCAGCTCTGCTCATTTCTGCTTTAGGATTAACTTTCTAGAATGAGACTCTTTCAGCTACAGATCCCTCCTGTAGCTGTCCATGGAGAAGTAGTCTGGAGATCACAAGCTAGTGAGGAATATGTGGTCTTGTTGATTCTTTCCCAAGTACAAATTTAAAGATAGTTGCTCCCTAAAAATGCCCAGCTTGGATCTGAAGAAATGTCTTTATAGAAACATGTTTGCCTTTTCTTCATCGTAGTAGTATCTTGTAGAAGTGATACATGGGAAGGGGGGAATTCACTTGTTTAGTTTTGTCTCAGAATTACCATCTGAAAACAAAATCTGATTAGAATAGTGTTGGCCACATGTTCTAGAGCAGCAGTTTGTCTTTTCAAGCTGAAGTGGTATAAATCAAGTCAGACTTTAGGACCTTTATTTCATGGTACTGTGTGTGTATTGACAATGTGCAATTTGATTTTGTAGTGCGTAACAATACTTGTGAAGAATGCAAAGAGTCAGATAACAAGCAAACAGCTCCAAGTGTTGCTTGGCTTTGCTGAAGAAGACATTTATGATTCATCACGCCAAGCCACTGCCTTTGGCCTTCTCAAGGTATTTTTGTGCAGCAGTTGTGGGCGTTCTGTGGGGCACTGGAATAGCAGTGATTCTGCTTCCTGGTGAAAGGCTGTACATTCTCACATCAGGAACAGGCTACAGAATGCTGTTAAAGGTCTCTGTTATAAAAGGAAAAATCAACAAAGCTTCACTGTTTGACTTATTTAAAATTGTTTGGGAGGCTGTTTTATACAGAGTGCATATGAGAATGTATTTGGATCTGAGTATGTTTTTGTTAAATAATCAGCATCTCTGATCATTAGAATAGGTATTCTGTGTTGCCCAAAAGAAACAGATATGAATGTGTAAGCCATCCTTTCCTTTTTTTTTTCATTTTTTTTTTTCTTTTTTTTTTTTTTTTTCTTTCTTTGAGTTGCTCTGTCTGTGTGTGAAAAAGTCAGTGTTAAGGTACCACCAGTGTAGCCTAGGTTGTAGTACTGCATCTCACACTGTGGAAGCAAAAGGATGTGACTCCAGCTGTGCTTTCACATTTTCAGGCTATTTTATCCAGGAAGCTGATTGTCCCTGAAATTGATGATGTGCTGCAGAAGGTTGCCCAGCTGGCCATCACGGGTCAGAGTGAGCCAGTGCGAGTCCAATGCAGGCAGGTTGGTGGAGTGAAGAGTCTTTCACTTTATTTACAGCTGTCTAACAGGCTTGAGGGCTTAGTGTTGCCATCCTAGCTCTCACAGACTCATGCCTTGGCCCTGCTGAACCTTGAACTCCATTTCCCCTTCTTTACTGATCTTTATTCCCCTTGTTAGCTGGCTTCAGTTCTTGAGACTGGTGCATAGCAGAATCCCAGACTCCTTGCCTATAGTGAGGCTGTGGTGTGCCTTCATAGAACTGTAAAATTGTTTAGGCTGGAAAGTTCTTTAAGGTCATTGAGTTTAACCCTTAACCCAGCATTGCCCCATCCACCACTAAGCCATGTCCCCAAGTGGCACATCTGTACTTCTTTTAAATACCTCCAGCCTATTTTAAATAGCCCACCACTTTCCAGGGCAGCCACCTTTCCAGTGCTTGACCACTCTTTCTGTGCAGAATATTTTCCTAATATCCAATCTAAACGTCCCCTGGCACAACTTGACACCATTTCCTCTTGTCCTGTCACTTGTCACGTGGGAAGAGGCCAACCCCCACCTGGCTACAGCCTCCTTTCAGGCAGTTGTAGAGAGTGATAAGGTCTCCCATGAGCCTCCTCTACTCCAGGCCAAACAACCCCAGCTCCTTCAGCCACTCTTCATAAGACTTGTGCTCTGGCCCCTTCTCCAGCTTCATTGCTACTCAGCACCTCAATGTCTTTTTTGCTGTGAGAAGCCAAAAACTGAACAAGTACCTGAGGTGCAACCTCACCAGTGCCAAGTACAGGAGAACTGCTTAGCAGCAGTGACGTGGTCCCTCATCTGGAGACTTTTAAGCCTATGTAATGAAGCTTTGCTCTTTTTTAAACCCCAGGATAAGCAAATTTGACACAAATCCATGATTACTTCCCTCTACTTCCTCCTTTTTTCCAAGGTAAAACAAACCAAAAGACAGACCTGGTTACCTTGTCTCAAGCATTGGGATACATGTGCAGTAGGAGCATGAAATGCAGCTTTCATAGTTACAGGATGGATTTTGAAAGATACAGGATCTCTTGACAGATGCCTGTGCACATCACAGTAGTACTTTAAAAACTGATCCTGTTCCAGGCACAGAGCTTGGCAGCAGTTGTTAACTTTTTGTGTAATAGAAACAGGATGAAAGGGATGATTCTCATAAGTTTGCTGCTCTGTCACTGAATTTTCTTCATGAGTTTTTTACAAGCTTATCTGAGTGTTTATTTTAACTCCTCTCTGTATTGTTGTTTTTTCTTTCCAGATTTACTTAAAATACATTCTGGATTATCCCCTTGGTGACAAACTGAAACCCAATTTGGATTTCATGCTTGCACAGCTGGAGTGAGTTTATATTCCTGACATCTCTGTGAGAACAGAACTTTGTTTTTAAATATTAGTCTAGTGTGCCAAAAAGCTCTTTGTAAGAAGAGCAGCAGAAGGCATGGCTGAAGTCTTCATTTTCCTACTTCTGTAACACTTCCCTTTCCCCAAGACAGGCTGTTTGATGAAGTAAATCCTTTATTCTTATCTCTGTTTCACAGCTGATTTCATTCTTTATCTGTTTATAAACAAAGGTCTTGTTATTTACTTAGTGGTTAACCACCTCCACTAGTTGTGAATCATCATAAAGTCACTCTAGGACACAGGTGAAGTGGAAAATCCAGGAGGAATAAGAGAAAGTGCCTTTATCAGGGACTGCTATCCCATGGCAGTGTCTCAAGTGCAATTGCAGGCATAGTTAAAACAACTGTACCAATTCTGCAGGAGTGTCGTGCCTCCAGCCTCCTCCTGAGCTTCACCTCTCCCTTTCTCAGGATGACAGCAGTTTACCAGGTTCCCGAGCACAGTGTGGCTGTGCTGACTCAAGTAGGCTGGAACCCTTCATTGCCTGTTTGTATACCTGTGCTCATTCTCTTACAGACAGAGCCGATGGGCCTGCAGCTTCTCTTGTCCACAGTATCAGGCCAGGTCTGGTGGCTGTTCTAGAAGGATCCCTATCAGTGCGTGTTTCTGGAATTGGTTGTTCTTGTATATTGCTGGCAACTTCATAGGAGGATTAACTCATCCCTAACAGTTAATCCTTTATTTCTTCACAGGTACGAGTATGAAACTGGGAGGGAATCTGCACTGGAGATGATTGCCTATCTCCTCGACATGTTCCCACAGGTAACAAGCACCCCCTGGTGTTCCAAGAATCAAGCAGTTACTGTGGTTTGCAGTAAGAGCATTTTCCGAGCAGTTTATTTTGGAAGCACTTGCTAGTTCCTATTATCTCTTATCATGAGCAGAACATTCACTTACCTCCAAAGAACCTGGCTTTGCTCCAAAAGAGAAATGACGTGCTGGAAAGTCTGCAGTACTTCTTTGCCTAGTGTGCTCTGTTTGCAAGTAAAATAAAGCTGTGTCAGCTGGAGTTCGGATAAACTCAGTCATGATTTATGCCAGGAAGAAACATAACCAGTTTAGGAAATGGGGTAGGAATAGAAAGTGAAGTCCAGAGTTTTCTCACTGTAAGTGTTTTTCAATATTCATGAGAGATTGTTGACTGAACTGGTGTGTTGACTGTGCCTGATGATTTAATATTTCAGATTAGTTCCTGGTAACTCTTTAAAGGTGGCAAAGAGCTGCAGTCTCTGAGAGAAGGGCATTTGGGTGATTGCTGTTATGCTCAGGACGTAAGCCTATTTCAGTGAGAGTTGGGCATGAAAATGCCCTTTAAGGTTTCACACTCACTTTGCTGACTCAGGGGTATGGTAGCAAGTCAGAGTCAGAGCAGGGCTGCTGTACAATTCCTGTATGCTCCAACAACAAGGTCATCTCATTTTAGCAGTTCAGCTGCCTTGACATGAAGCCTACTCAGGCCTAACACTGCTCCTGAATATAGTGCAGCAAATACTCTTCTTTTTCTCTTTAAATGGAAGCTCCTTGGGTACTTGTGGTTGATAATGGTTGTTTCTTTCTAGGATCTCCTGCACAAATACTGTGGGCTGTTTTTTCTTTCTCTTTGTATGATGATGATAAATGATGACTCAGCCAAATGCAAAAAGATGGCAGCTTTGACGTGTAAATCTCTTCTCCGTAAGATCAGCAATGAAAAACAAGATCTGATGTTTTCACTGGTCACAGAGTGGTTTCACAGCAAAAAGGTACTCTTTGGTCTTTTCACAGACCAGGTCTGAACTCTGTTGGAGGGCTGAGTAAAATCAAGGCCAGTGAGAGATTGCTAATACCAGATCTGGTGGGTTGGTGGATTAGTTGTTCCTGACTTAGAGAGCAAGAAATGGTACAGCTTCATAAAGCTGCACAAATATAGGGACCTGCTGATGCTGTAGGTCAGCCTACAGGCTCTTCCCAGCTCTTCCTTCTTCTAACATTTCCACTTTTGGCTCAGGTATTTCACAGTGTAGTCTTTGCTCAGGTTAGAGGTTTGAGCAAATTGCAAATTCCTTAAAGCTCTTCTGATCCCATAATTTTGTGCTGACTTTATCTCAGACATGTTTCATTCTGTTGCTGGCAACTGGAAAGCAGCACACCTGGTCTTCCAAATCTGCTGTTTTGATTTGGGTGCTTGGGTGATAAGCTGTCATCTAGTTGAACCCAGGTTCTCTCCCTCTACACTAGTAGAGTTAGCATTCTTCAACACTTCGTGGTTTCTTTTCTGATATACTCCATTTTGGTTTGTAACTGTAAGCTGCCTGTTGCACTGTGAAGAGTTGCAAAGTAGCTCTCAGATCTCTACAGTTGGGAACTGGGCTGGAAAAGGTCTTCTTCTTCAGTTTTAGGGTGCATTCCCAGGGATAACTTGTGCTGCCAGGCGCTTTTATACCTCGCTGGCAGCATCTCATTTTTCAGTATACTCTGAAAACCAGCTTCTCTTAATAGCAGCTATTGCTACAGGCAGAAAGAAAGGGTTGCTATCAGCTCCTGCACTTGGGAGCTGCAGGATTTGATTATAAGAGTTAACAAGGGCCATTATTTTTTGTGTGTCAGAGCTCACACAGGAGGTTGGCTGCCCAGGCATGCGGTTTGTTTGTTGAAGTGAACGGAGTAATGTTTGAACGGCGGCTTACAGGAGTCCTTGCTTTGATTGAAAAAGAAATCAATCCAAATAAATTTGAAAATGTAAGTAACTTTTCTCCATGCATGAAGCTCAAAGAAAGAGAATTAAGAAAATGGAAAAAGAGAAGAAGTGTAGGAGAGATTTAACAGTTGGACTTACTGTTCAGACCTGAGGAAAGACACAAAATACACACATTTGTTCTGAAGACAACCTTGCTGATCTAGAACCATATTTTTTTTGTCTGTAAGCCCAAATTTGATGTCATATTACACAGCACAAGGGGAAATGAAACTTTGCAAAGCCACTTAGCCTGAGCCTGCAGCAATACAGTGTAACCAGGAGATACATTGCTCCTTGCAATGTGGGAAATGTGTCTGCTAGCTGCAGAGAGTTGTGTAAGCATTCCATGTCAGGAGTGCATGGCTTGTGACGGTCTGCTAGTGTTATCTACAGCTTTAACTTTCAAAGGCATTCCCTTCCTGTACTTCAGACCATGGTTTTGTTGTATGGAAGATCTTTTTAGTGCACATGATTAACTCAGAACAAGAAGGCTGCCTCAGATTCTGCTTGGCATGTGATAATCCCAAAGGGATCCCAATCACCGTGCCTGGGAAGTGACCATGAATGTTACTAATGTGCAGTATGCTGCCCTTGGACAAGAGAGAAAAGAACCTCAGGATCTGTAAATTGGCAAGAGATGAAAATAAAATACCTGCAGTGACGAGAAATTTCATGTAATCACACCCTGTGCTGTGACATGTACTGACAACTTACATCAAGCCAGCTGGTGGTTGTAGGCAGGGTGAGGCCCACAGGCAGCATACACAGTGTTGTCATAACAACTCAGGGCTTCCCAGGTGACACAGGCAAATCTGCACTCAGCTGGGCTCTAATTATGAGAATCAAATCCACATAAATACATGCACAGACATAATATGTGTAATTGCTTACATTTAGAAACCCAGCAGTTTGTTATAGTCTGTATGAAAAATGAGAATGATTCTAATACAATCTCCTACAGAGATTGTCTCCAGAGGAACTGCTTCAGTGGAGGTGCTTCTGTTCTGTTTATATTGGGAACTGGGTACAAGTCAGTCTTCTGGTTTTTTGCATGGTTGATCTGAAATTTATCTAGTGAGGATTAATCAGCACTGTCCTTGGGTTTTCATAAGTATCTTTCTTGACTTGCTGATTTTATTAGATAACTGAAGAGGAAGAAGAGAAGGCTGCAGATAGGCTGCTATTCAGCTTTCTTGTGTTGGTAAAAAAGCTAATCACAGAGTGCAACTTGATTGAATTAACCAAGAACAATGATGTTGTGAGCAGTATCTGGAGTAAGTATTATTAAGAAATTATTATAGCTTTGTTACAAGAAAGATTCTTTGTGTGCCTTGTGGCTTTTTACAGCTAATATAAATTACTGACCTTTATTATACAGGGTTTCCATTCTGCAAAATCCTAACATACAGCAGTTACTGGGCAATGAAAGAGAAGCTGGTAATGGAAAAGGTTATATGGTTGATGAAAACAACACACCCTCTGTTTTAGTTGCTGGGAAGTACTTTCTAATACCCCTAGAGTAGCTGGAAACTATTGCATGTTTCACCATAATTACATTCCCTTGGATGATAACATTGAGCTCTCCTGAGAAGATGATATTTCCTTGATCATCCATACCAGTCAGGAAATAATGGCACATGGTAATAGTGCTCTGAATACTTTGTATCTGTCAGGATGTGAAGACGTGGAAGCTACTTGATTCAAGCAATTTCCCTGTGTTTGAGATTATACAATATCAGGCTGGTTCATTATTATTTTGTTGTCCTTATTTTAACTGCTTCATTTGCTGCAATCAGAAGACCTGATGTGGCTGGTTAGTGACTTTGAAGGGTCCAGCCTGCCAGATGGCTTTAGTGAGATAGCAGATAACCATTGTTATCCTGGATTTTGGTGATGGGCAGCTTGGACAGAGGTGAGACAGAGGAGGACAGCTCCATTTCTTTGAAGCATCCTTGGCTTCTCTTCAGAGGTTTGATTTGACCATCAGCAACAGGACCAGCTGACACAATTCTCACAGCAGCCAGTCCCCAGGCATCATGAGCAGATGAGCTGTGGCAGTGAGTCCCTGAGGGGACCATAGTTGTTGCAGAAACATGACTTGCCTGATCACTGGGGACATTTGGCTGCCTGTAGGTTTTTGCTGCTCTCTGCTTTGGCTGGATTGAGTTGCTAGAAAGTCTTATTATGTTCTAAGCAGATAAGCACAGTTGATGTCATTCACCTTTTTATTGCAGCATATGCTGTGGTAATTGTTGGGAGTGTTTATTGCTGGTTCTATTTTTGCTCTCAATGGACCATCTCCTTTGCTGAAAGAGATTTTTTTTTCCACCAGATCATGTCCAGTCTCACCTGTGGTATCCTCATAGCTGGGTCTGGCTGACAGCCACTGAGATCTTTGGCTTGTTGTTTGCATCTTCTAAGCCAGAAGATCTTGTCAACAAATGGAAGGAAAGAAGGTCAGGGAAGAGAAAAAAGAGACCAGAAGAGCTGTCTGCATCCATAGTCTTCTTGACTGCTGAACTGGACAAAAAGGTAATGATGTCTGTACTACTCGTTCTGCTCTTCCCTGAGTGGGACATAAAAATAGTTCATAGTTTGGCATGCACATTTCTCTTTTAGTCACTTGTCTGTTGACTAATCCTCATCACTTAAAGCATTTGAGGAGGTGCCTCTGCTGCTGGGAGGGGGCTTCTTTGGGGTCTTAGTAGTATTTTTGTAGATTGTTCTTCTAGATTGTAAGATGCAGGCAGAAGTTGTGTTGAGCTGATCCTCTGGTCTCCCCTGGGAACTGCCTTTTGTGACTGCAAAATATTGCTTTGAGTCTCTGCTGCCAGCTCCCTTCAATGGAGCAATTTCTTTCTCCTTTTTTGTTTCCCTAGATGAAGGAACTCACGTTTGCATTCTGCCATCAGCTGCAGTCCAAGTTCCTGGACATGTCTCTGAGTGAGCAGGTAAGGGCAGGAGCCTGTCTGGGGCTGCAGGAGGGCACAGAGCAGGCCCTGGAAGGATATTGTGTCCCAGTCAGGACAGCCCTGCTGCTGTCTGGTGGTGGTGGCTCAGGGCAGATGAGATGGCCTAGCAGGTGGCTCAGGGCTGGCTGCTCTGCTCAGGGCATCTGAGCAGCTGTGAGCCTCTTGGGGACCCAGAAATCCCCGCTGTGGTGTTAGCCTACTGAGGGCTGAGGGGTAGCAGGGACAGAAAGGGGGAGCACTATTCAGGGCAGGACTGGGGTCTCTGCCATTGCAGACTCCTGAGTTGGCAAGTTCCTCTGTGAGATCAGTTCTTACAGAGGTGCTTACAGAGGTAACCAGGTACATCTGACTACTCTGTTTCCTTACTTCAGGTTATAAAGAATTTACTTTTTGTGGCCAAAGTTGTTTACTTGCTAGCCCCTACCTCAGAAGAAGATAAAGAGACAGATGGAGAACTCAGGTGTGAAGTGGAAGAGCAGGAGGTCTCAGAGGATGAGAAAGATGCTTCTGCTCAAGGAGAGGAAGAAAGAGAGGACACACAAGACCAGCCAGTCACACTGCTGTGGTTAATGAAGAAACTCTCTGTCATGGTGAAGAGAGAAGCAGCATATTCCCCTAAGGTCCCTTTAAAGGTAAGAACAGTAGTCCCACTGCTTTTGACGAGGTGGGCACTTCTACAGGATAGTGTTGCTGCGGCTCTTTGCTTTCAGGGGACAACGTGCAGAGGGTGCTGTGAGCTGACACTGAAGCAAGGATTAGTAGGTACTGAAGAAACAAGCCTGTCATTTCAGTGTTCTCAGAAAGGCTTGTGCCAGTCTGGTTCTTGCTGATGCTTCCAGCTTCCTGGGGGCTGGTGGAAGAGTCGTAAACCCCAAGGCACCACTGAAGGAGACAAAGCAGTGCCCAGGAGTCTTACACTCATGCAGGCAGTGGAATGGCAGTATGGAGGAACTTGCAAGGAGAGGGGGAGGGGATGCGTGGGAGAGCATCACAAAAAGCACTGTGATGCCCCATGGTGCAGAGTTAGGCTGAACTTTCATGTCTTCAGCTGCCTCAGTTGAGGACAGTGAGAACAAGCCTGTTCAAAGTGTCAAAAGCTGCCAACCCAGTCCCAGCTCACACAGCAGAGGTTGTGTCTCTCTAAAGGCTGTGCTTGGATGCAGTAAGACCTTGAAGCAGCAGTGAGGTGACTCAGGTGTCTAAAACAACACCTGCTGTGTTGAACAGTGAAGCCTGATCCTCTGGTAGCAGTTCAGTTAGGAAGTTTCCTTCCAGCTTTCCTTACTTCATGTCCCACACACTTCTTTCCAGAGAAGCTGCATCTTTAAGTTCCTGGGAGCAATCTCGGTGGATTTGGGGCAAGACAGGATCAAGCCCTACCTTCCAACAATTCTCACCCCTCTGTACAGGGAGCTGAACAGCAACTATGCAGAGCAAGGTAAGAGATTTCCCCCACAAAGAGGAATGTGCATTACAGCTATGCCCCAGTACAAACACTACCTGCCATTCCTTTTGTCTCTTGACGCATTGATACAGTAAGCAGTGAATTTCACCTGCTTGCTGTCTAACCAAAATACCAGGAAGGGAGGCGAGTGTATGTCAGCTGAAATAGAAATCTGCATATTCAAAGACTGGAATGAAGTTAGGCATGCTCCTGTGTCCAAGTGGGTAAAAAGCTTGAGCATGTGGTGTAGTGGGAAAAGTGTAGTACTCAAGGGTGGGCTCATGGTGGCAAGATTAGAGTCCTTGCTGAGAGGATCTTGGAAGAACTGTTTGAGAGACTGAGGAAAGTATTTGCCTTGATCTCAGTTTTCCCTTAGCATCTTTTTTTCAGCTTTTTTTCACCCCCAGTATCTTTTTTTTCCCCAGTGATAGTAGTTAATATATTGCCAATAACTAGTGATTCCAACAATGAAACCAGCCCTTGTTTTGCTTACCAAGGATGTTGACCAACAAGGCTGGAATCATCTTTATTTCTAACAAAGCCTACTTCACTAGAAGCCTAGTGGCTATATATAGACACTTGCAATTACCTTAGGGATGACTTTACCCTCTCAGAAGCATTTTTTTTTTTGTCTGCTGGTTGAAAAGCCGCTCTCTGGGAAAGCTGGTGAAGCACCAGCAGATTTCACAGGTGCCAGTTCGGGCAATGTTTATCAGTGCAACCATCCTTTCCTAAAGAAAGAGGAATTCATACTGTGCTCTTGGCTTTCATTTCCTACACTGAAAAGACTAAGTAAGTCAATTTTGTTTTAATAGATCCAACACTGAAGAACCTTTCCCAAGAAATCATAGACCTTCTCAAGAAGTTAGTGGGGCTGGAGGCCTTTTCGCTGGCCTTTTCTTCTGTGCAGAAACAGGCCAACCAGAAAAGAGCAATGAGGAAAAAGCAGAGGGCTTTGCAGGTAAGATTCCACTTTCTGTTGAGAGAAAAAGAAACAGGGCTTTATCTAAAGACTTGAGAGCTACCCAGGAAGGGGAGTTTGAGGAAAAACTTTATTCTTAAGAAGAACTGTCCTTAATTAGGACAGTTTCATCAGTTCTTTTACAAAACTTGGAAGCAGCTGTGTATGATCAGCCTCTTTTGCAGGTTCTGGCTGACAGGGCTGGTTTCCTGTTTACCTGAAGGGCAAAGCAGCCTCAATACCCTCAATTTTGAGGAACCCAGCAACACCCATGCCTTGTCTTAGCAGCCACCAGGTTCTTAGGAAGTTCATGAGGTTTATAGGGACTGCTGTTAGTTGTCAGTGAACTTACAATGTACTGTTTTTCCTTAGACTGTAGCAAATCCTGACATTGCTGCAAGGAGGAAGCTGAAGAGACACAAGAATAAAGCAGAAACTAGGAAGAGAAAAATAGAATCCCTGCGCCCTATGTACAAGGCCAAACGACATCGAAGTCATGCACTGAAAGATTTGGCAATGGTGGAATGAAAATGCTTTTCTTTTCTGGAAGATTAATTTATGGAAAGTAATATCGAGCTAAAGAACTAATTACTGTTTTAAGAAGTACTTGCATATTTCAACTGTATTTATTAATATTTTTTATGTCCTTTTTCATTGAGCATCTTAAATAAAAACTTTGGATTTTTTTCCAAACCTGTACATTTACTGGACCATGTACAGTTGAATGGGCAATAATTATGATATTTTATATTAAATTTTACTTCATTTGTGAGAAATGGGTTCTGTGATGACTGCATTCCTGCTGCCTGTGAACACACTGGTCCTGGAGAGAAAAGTCTGCCTCCTGACTCTGATCTGGCCTTCAGTTTCTGCAGCTATACTGAGCTACTTACCTGTCACTTCTGGCTGAGTGCAGGAACAACAGCTCGTGAAGGTGGAAGTTAAATTCAAGTTACTGCCCTGGCACATCAGGGCAGTAGTGTGTGCTGAAGGCACTGATTTTCCTTTCAGACACCCACTGAATGCCATGTTGCCAGCCACAGGTGCACTACTTGTGCTCTCTTGCTGTACTTCACTGTAACAGTGTGTCTGCACTGAAGGGTTATGAAGTAGAACAATACCAGCTTAAGGGAACCTCTGCAGGTGTTCAGCTATGTGGCTGCTGGGACTGGCGGCACTTGGACTTGTTTCTGTAAAGCAGGCAGCAAACAAGCAGCCTCTAGGAAGCAACACACCCTGGGTATAGCTGACAGTTCCAGATTTTATTAGTGTTCTATCTACACCAATATGCTGGCCACCAAAACCACCAAAGGAAAGGGGGATGACAAAAAAAACCCACCAACTTTCTCAGCCAGTAAGACCTTCATACAAGTTAACGTAAGTAGATTCTTAAGAAAGAAAGGGAGTATCATAATGTACACATTCACTTATTTCAGTTCTACAGCTGAAGAGAGGCATCCATGTTACAGAAGTCAAATTCAAATCTGTGCTATTTACAAGTATCTGTGGCCTGAAAATACTTAACTGCAGGAAGGAGGATGCTGGCTATAGCTGACACTTCCTTGCACTGGTCAGTTTTGTATCACTGCCTGCTCTTCAAGGCCTCCACCAACCTAGGAAAAAGGTTAAGTAAGTTTACTGAAAAGTCATTTCAATTCTGCTGAAATACTTCCAGCAGAAAATCAGTCATTCTTCTAATGTGGATTCTTTTACATCACACTATCCACAAATCTAGTCTTATAAAAAATCCCCCCAAATGTGTAAAATTAAGCATATGAATGAAGCATAACTAGACTGGTACTCACCATTCCATTGCTTCATCAAGCCCTGTGCCTTTAGTTGCAGAGGTTTTGAATATCTGCCATTTTCGGTCCTTCAAAGCTGGTAAGCCAAGGGCATTTGCCATTTCTGTAGGAGTCATGGCCTGTTCCATGTCCTGCTTATTTGCAAACACTACCAAAATGGCTTTCTTCAGCTCTTCTTCCTAAAAGAGGGCGAAATTGTGGAAGTTGTTGCAGAAACTTCTACAGAATTTATTTAAGGAGAGAACACCTATATAACAAAAAAAAACTTCAACAGCTCTCAATTATTTTGTTTGCCGATTTCTGTTCTGTAGAAAATTCTTCAGTGAAAGAATGGTGTTTATTTTCAATTCCAGTATGATACCCTATACGAGCAGTTTCAGAACATGGCCACTCCAAGTTATGAAACAAGATGGTAGTTGGATTTAATAAGGCACATTAAATGAGCTTGCAGGTACTTTGGGGGGCAAGGCAAAAGAGAGAAAGGAAGTGTTGCTCAACTCATTTATATTAATTATCTTATTCTACATTTGTTCTTCAGATTCAAAACACAGTAGAATACTAATTACTGTCAATCCTTCAGGGCTTGATTTTGCCACATTGCAGTACTGAGCAGCTATCCTGGCAGGCAGGTAAATTTTCATATGACCACAAGGCTACATGAAATTAACTGTTCAGACAATACAAAACCATGAAACAGCTGCAGAGTATTCAGTGCTTTTTCAGTCAGAAGTGCTGCACAGGCTATGCTGAGGGCTGAAGTTTCACAAGTGAAGTTGTGCTTCACTTGGTTCACTGAATCAAATTTCACATTTACTCCAAAAAAAAGTTTTAATTTCTCTATTTGTTTTACTGATAACGACTGTTATCCTTGTTTTCTTACCTCTAACATAGCAACAAGCTCTGATTTTGAAGTGCCAATTCTATCTCGATCACAGCTGTCCACTACATAAATGACAGCATCTGTGTTTGAATAGTAACACCGCCAGTAAGGCCTGCAGAGGAGACAGAAGTTCCAGTCATGTCATTTGCATGTTAGCAGTTCTTTTTAGCTAGATAATTAAAAATAGATCACCCAGAGGAAGTAAAAACTGTCTCTGGGGTGAAAGACCCCAGGAGGCAAGTAGATTTCTTCAACAGGCTACAAAAATGAACAGACACTGCAAATACTCTCCAAGGTAGAACAACAAAAAAAACAAAAACCCCCAACCCAACACAAAGCAAATAAAAAAGCAACTTGAAAACAGAAAATAACAGAAATGCTGGGCACAGATCTATTTGGTAATCAGACTGCAGGACATCAAGTCCATAGCTGAGGGACAGGAAAGTGAAGAAAGTTTAAAGACATAAGCATCTTCATTACAGTCACCAAAGAAGGATCACCAGAGAAATCTTAAATGATTAATTAATACAGGCAAGTAATTAACAAGGATACAAACAAACCACCTTTTCAGAATTATTGCACTGAAACTGCAAAGGGAAGGAACCTTTATCTCACTAACTGCACCTTCCTTACCAGCTAACTATGCTGGACCTTGCTACTGAGCACTAAAAGCAATCACAAGAGGATCACACAGGGGTACTGTTAATGACTCATTACAAAACTTGTGAAGCTTGCTATAAAATTACTGTCTATACCTAAATCCAAGTTAATTATCCTTAAGAATGCAAAGCTAGGAAGTATCTTTTTGGGTTTCATCATCTCCTCCCACTCTTTCTCAGAATGCTACTCAATTGCCTACTACACTAATAAATTTGTTTTTCAAAGCAAAACTGGAAACAAATGAAAATACTGGCTTGTTTTTTTCCAATCTGTAGTGCATCACAGGTTTTACAAACTGAATTCCATCAGATGAAAATGCTCTCTTGAGAATGGGCTCTTTTTAAAACTTAACCGATTTTCATTAGTGCATGCTATGAGATTTCCAAGAACTTGGCACTTTTTAGAGAAAGTAAATTGGATTTAAGAAATCTATTACCTTATGCTTGTCTGTCCTCCTAAGTCCCAGACTTGAAATTTCAGATTCTTGTAGGTCACCGTCTCAACATTGAAGCCAATGGCTGAAACAAAGTTAAAACTATTTCACTGTTGGTGATTTTCCTGTTTTTCTGAAGAATATCACAGCACTCAGTTTAAGATTTTCAGACCTGAAAATTCTCAGTAGCTGCATAATGAAGTTCATGCCCTTTGAAAAGCTACCCCATGACTCAAAATAATGCAGGAATATTTCTTCTGAACTAATAAAACCACATGGTAAACATATTGTAGAGATTGGTAACAAATGCTAGGGTTGTTAAAAATCAATAGTAGTGTGTCTGAAACCACCAATAGTAAGAGAGCAAGGATTAAAGAACTGGCCTGCTGTGATAGCCAAGTACAGAACTGACAGAAAGAGAGCACTAAGAAATGTGTCCTTCTGTCCACACGAGGTCTACACTCTTAGGAGCCACAGTAGAACCACAGCAGAACCAACTTCTCAGGAGAGGACTTGATAGGGATGTCTGGAAGATGGCAACAAGGCTGCAGTATCACATACATCATTCTTTTTCCTGCCAGCCCAGAGAAACACAGCACAGGGAAGTGAACAGCGGGCACAGGCTGCTTAAAATTTATGGCGGCTGAAATAAGCAAAACCCTCAGGCAAAAACTTAGCAAAACCCTAAGCAAACTTAGCTTCTAAAAGGTAATAGAAGCCTTAGCAAAGTCAGATTCATGAGGAACACAACAGACATGACAGAGACATAAAAAAAGTCAAGCATCCCTTGTCCTTCATGTTACACAGAGTAATCATGGCCAGAACACTTGGGCACACACACTGTGTGAGTGTGGCTGCATGAATGCCAGGACAAATGGTAAAATCTGTTGCATTTTTTAAAATAAGCATCACCTTCTCCCTTGAAACCTCACATTGAGTTTTGTTATATTTTCCACAGAATGTAAAGTTAAATCACCTGATTTCTTCTCCATGTTTAACAAAAGTGTTGATACAACTCTTGACAAAAAAAAAAGGTACATCTGTGTACAGCAACAATGACCTCTGAAATTCACATAATAACTATATTTGGAAACAAAACAATTATACAGTCCACAGCTATTAAATGCTGACCTATCACAAATAGCCTGCGAAATCATGCTAACAATTTTGAGGTCGAATGCTTTTTGCATTTTGAAGGGCAGCATAAAATATTCTTTTGTAATACTTTTATGCAAGAAAGTTCTTAGATACGACAGTGCAAGGCTCCCACAACAGAAGATCCTTTTGTTTATGAAGGAAGCACATAGTAAGTTCAGCTGGCAAAGTTTATGTGTCAGAGCTACACGCAAATCAGAGGCTACAGGCAAATACTCTCCCTGGGGACAGATGACTTACTTGGAATGGTAGTAACAACTTCTCCAACTTGTAACCTGTAGAGAATGGTTGTTTTTCCTGCTCCATCCAGCCCCAGGATGAGAATCCTCATCTCTCGAGTTCCAAACAAACTGGAAAAGATGGTGGAGAAAAAGCCCCCTACAAAAACCAGAAGAGAAAGACATTTCAATGTCAGCCAGCTCTGTGGAAGATATGCAAAGGCAGACGGACTGACCTCATTTCTTACTGGCCTACAAGACATTTCTTTTCTCCAGTGAAAAAAGACAAGTCCAGGTTGTTGCCCAGATGGCTGTGTGCTCAACAACATTATGTCCTCCTGGTTTATGTTGCCATTTTATGGTTGCTCACTCCAGCAAATCACGCTGCAGCAGCATCAAGCTTTCTCACTACAGTTACAATTTTATTTTTTCCTTTTCTCTCATTTGCCAAAATCTGAGTCATCTTTTTGGCTTGTATCAGACTCAACCTTTTCAGTGCCAGAGACCATACAAAGACCAAAAGAAGCATGAAAGAATTCAGCATCAGCAGATGTTTATGGTCTTCCACACGACCACCCACTTCTTCTTAAGATTATGTATAAATCAGCAGATACATGTAAAATCAGTTTGTTACAAACAGCAAAGCTGCACCAAATCAAGTACATTAATGCTACAGAGAAGTCTAGGAGCTGATTTTAAATGTCCTTCTTGTTCTTTTTTTCAAAACCGGCTTGCCCGGTTTTATTCTCTAAATGCATGCAAGAGTACTTGTGGCCAGGCTAATACCTGAATTATGCCTACTAGATTTTTAATCATAGGAAGAATACTAATTTTCTAAGTCAGTAACAATTACATTTTACCAAAAAATTTTATAATGAACCTCTTTAATTTTAAATCATAACTTTGTAAATACATTTAAAGCCTGCAAAAGTTAATGAAACATTCAACAAGCCAGAATCACCGACACTGATCAGTGTCACTTTATCACTGATAAATATATCATAGACAAATTAAAGAAGATTTGCAACCAAAACCTTACTGAAAGATGTTTTGATAAAAATTATTTCCTATGTTTGTCTGTCTAGGCATCTGCCTTTCCAGGGAAAGGAGGGAGCAACAAGCTTATACTTCAGGAGGAACTCAGACTGATAACAGGTTGCTTCATTTCATCTAAGCTCATCCCACCGCAGAAGCCATATACACCACACACCTGGAAAACCAGGAGAAGGTATAAGGGACCAGCAGTTGTCAGTGTGCATAGTGCTGCTCATGGCACCTTTTATTGCCAAACAGGCAAATAACCTTAAGAGAAATGAGCTGGAAAAAGGTATTTCAACAGAAACATCACAAGTAGCAGGTCACCACTGGTTGCATGGAGGCCTATGATTTGAAAAGTCAGTCGATAACTTTGCTTGAGGCCAGACACCTCTCACTCCCTCTTTTTATATGCTATTCCCACACTGCAATACTGTTCGAATACCATCTGCAATAGGACAGATTGACCTCAATCATTCAACACTCAGATGCAGGGCCTCTCCTTAATGCTCCCTCTACTTCGTTTACTAGTCTGTAAGACCTCCTCTCCTTATCTGCAGCCCATTACAGCCTCGATTCAGAATTTAATTTTGCCAGGTGTCAGGAGTACAGAAGCCTGAGGATGTGACTGAACACACCCTCCTGCTGCTGCTCGGACGATTCGTCATCGCAAGGCAGCTCTAACGCGGCCTCCGGGCGCTCCAGCGGCGGCTGCCCGCGAACCGGCCCGCGGGCAGGGCCTGGCTTGAGGGCAGGTGGGCATCGCCCAAGCGCGGCCCTCAGCCTCGGCCTCCCGCCGCCGGCGGGCAGGAGACCGTCCCTCCCCGCGGGAGGGCTCAACACCGA
>VWYP01005647.1:220579-267949 GCA_013400435.1 Pycnonotus jocosus
GGCTCGGCGGCGTCACCGGCCCGGGCCCTCCCCGCTGGCACCGGGAGCCGGGCGGCGAACGGGACCCTCCGGCCACGGAACGGACACTCGGAACCACGGCGTGCTTTCCTGAGTGCCGGGATTCCTCGGAGCCAGCACACTTCTGGGATCAGGGCTTGGTTTTCTCCGAGTGGTGGAGAAACAAGAAAAACCCTGGTGGAAGTCAACAGTCAAAGTCCAGCTGTGTAACATAAGCCGCTCCTATGGATTAGCTAACAGGCCTCACCTGACAGCAGCAGTCATCATCCCTGCATTAAAAAAAAATGTCATCCGTGTAATTAGGGTGTGCAGATAAGTAATTTTTAAAAAAATAATTTAAAAAATGTGAACTATTATGTAACAAAAACTCAGAGGAAACAATGTACAAAGCAGACATGAATAGGGCCATAAGCTCAGACTGAGCTAAGGGAAAAGTGCAACAGATCTCATGTCAATGATCAATGATCATGCTTTTTTTAATAACCTTTTTACAGAAGATACAAGGATATATGAATGTCTCATAGGAGAACAATCTAACTACAGAACCAACCTGCCATTCACGATTACTGGCTTCCTCCCCATGCACTTTATTCTGTCCTTGTAATTGTGTTGGAGCAAGAAAAGCACAGAAACCTTTACTTCTCCAGCCATAAGAACCAAACCTTTTATCACTTTTCTAATTTAAACTTGTTAAAAGAGAAGGAGCTTGTACTTCTTTCAGCTGATAAAAAGGCAGGATGAGGGGGAGCAGAAATTAGCAGTTCAGTGTAAAATGAATATAAAATCCACACCACAGTAATTAGTCTGCAAGTGATGAAGCGTGAACTCTATGGTTTCATTAAATCTGTGTGTGAAACAGGAACAACACAGATAAGATGCTTTAGTTTTCTCTGAAAGGATGCACAAATGTAGTATCATCACAGCTGCAGAACTTCCCTAGTTTCCTTGAGGTTCTCCATTAAAATTCTGTCTTGCTTGAAATTTTACATTATTCGTAACTCAGTTGAAAACAATTCTTTATTTTTCATGTCAAGTTGGGAGCAGTAGGAAAGAGTACACAAAACTCATCCACAGGGATAAAAAAAAAGTAACAAAATAATTTTGACAGTATTTAGAAAATGTTTGATCTATAAAATGCAATGATCCAGAAGGCCTGCCCTAGTACACTGCTTCACTGGGCAAGCAGCATGTACCAAGTGTCTTTTAGGTCCTTGATATCCTTAGGAGACCACGGATACGTCTAACGAGAGCTTGAATGAAGGTGTACCGTGAGCGAACCTTGGAATATAAACCTTCGATGTCCAGGAGCTTCTTCTGCAGAGATTCACCAAAGCTGTTTGTGGCTTCAATCTGAAGCTGAGAAACAGAGATTTGATGCAGTCATCAACACAAAATCTTTTCTACCTGAAATGCCAGCTTATCACCCACTGCCTGCCAAGCCCTTCACTATGATTTATTCTCTGACCTGCTTTCCAAAAAATGTTTTTTCCTGACTTCTCTAATAAGTATTACTTACTCTGTTTTAGGAATTATTGGTTATAATTCAGCTTCTTCACTTAGAAGCACCTGAACACATACGTGTTTGAATACAAACATTGATATTTGAATACAAACACATCTTCCAATTAAAATTTTCCTAGTCCTTTAAGGACTCTAGAGAGTCCATATGCACCAACATTTTTTCATTAATGCATATGTAAAGAGTCACTGAATTAACTACATTTTTGAACAAACAAAATAAATTACAGATGCATCACCACAAAACACACAGCAGCTCTTCTTAAAATTCTAGACCTTACAAAAGTACTTGAGACTGCAGTTTTGAAGAGTAGGGGTTTTTTTCTGTACAGGCATAGAAATGTCAATGGGATTCATTAATAAATATCTTTTTTTTTCCCTGCCACCTCTGCATCAAATTTACACTATTACATTTCTGTGTAAGTCAAAATTGCTTGTGTTCTATCATTCACATTTTATAGTCTCCTCAGTTCTTGCTACTCTTTTGATGTCATTTCTCTATGGCCTAGTTGGAGCTGGCCTGTAGTGAACAGCTGCATCACAGAAAATTGAGAAACCTGCCCTCATACTGCAGGTCTTTCAAGGATATCTGGTGGTTTTGAAAAGCTGTTATTAAAAAACACTGTTTGACTGGTTGGTAAGAGAAAAATAATTACTCTATTTGTTAAGTATAGCTCACTTTTTACTTAACTCTTCATATTGAGATTCAAAGATACGTGCACAGCAGCAAAAGCACCACCTGTTACACAGTGTTTTCCAAAAAAATTTTGTAATGCTTCACTAATCCTAAATTAAATTCTATGCTGTTGGTGTTACTGCAGGTTGTTCAGAAGTAGGAAAACAACAGTCAGACTGCTCCCAGTAGCTGCATGGTAGCCAGGAGCATTCTGTACCCTGCAGCAGACTGTCCCATCTCACCTGTTCTATATCATGCTGGCTCACTCGGTTCAGTCCACTACTGAAATCCAGGCTTGGCTCTGAACCAAAGGAATCTGGCAATAGAAAACAAAATGTTAAAATTATGTTGGTTGCTCCACACTCTCTCTGTATCAAGTCACATAACAAATTTAAAACAGTGTTGCAATTTGATCCAAAAGTAAACTTACGCATTAGAAATTACACTGATTTTTGACTTAAATGATTTAGACATAATACATAAAGAGTGAGTCATAAATAATTTGGATCACACAACATAGCACTTTAACGAAAAGACTCTTCCACAAATCTGCTCTTCCTGATTTCCTTCCATTTCTTTCTTAGTTTAAAAGATGAAATTCAATGAACTCAAAATCCTCTGGTGAATCAATGGTGGCTATAATTCTAAAATTACTTTTAAAACCACCAATTAACTTTATTTCTTAACTTCATCTTAGATTATATTGAAATATTTTCCTATAAAGTAATTTGGATCACTTATGAGATTGTATTAGCTGAACTTCAGTTAGTTTGAAGAGCAGAAATAAAAAAATAGTTACATTTACTTTCCTTTGGAGGTTATGTGTAATACATCAAACCCAGATGTCTATGAGTAAACAATATCAGTATTGCCAATTCTCCAGTGGAATGTCCAAAGGTGTGCCAAATCCAAAGAAAGCCTTTTATTAAATATAAAAGGCAAGATATGAATAGTAGGAAATCAGTTTTAAAGCTAACCATCAGAAGTTACTCAAAGGCATTTTGATGTTTGAGAAACTTTACCTTGCAGCCTTCCTTTCTTAAATAACATCCTAGAGGACAGCAACGGGTCCTGGGAGTCAGTGGGTGTGCAGTGCAGTAAGTAGTGTTCCAGATGGCGCCAAAGGATGAAGAGACATATTTCTATGATATCTGCAGACACATCTCAGTGAAGGACTCCAATCTGGTTGTCTTTGGATTGTACGTTTACTGTATGAGCATATTTACACACTTGGAAACAACTGAAGATGTGAGCTCAACCACCTGTCACCTCCACTGCTGCAGTCCAGTGATGGACTGCTCATACTCACTGTCCTCATCACCCTTCAGAGCCTCAATCCAGCCCTCAGGAGGAGAGGAGAGTATGGAGTGCTCATGTGGTTTGTAAAGGTACCTCAGCTGCACACAGTAAATTACAGCTGAGGTTATAAAGCCGAGGATGGCAGTAACATCTTAGGGGAAAACAGTGAAGTGTGCACGAGCACATCCTTCCCAAGGGAGGTTGCAGAGGAAAATTATCATCTGTTGAAGACAATTCTTTTGTGAATGATTGGTTATTTCCACAGAATTACTGGTGTTTGTGAGATTCAGGTTTATGCGAGATTGGCTGTAAGACTAGAAACTTTTATTATGACAGGCACATCGAAATTATTTTTCAAAGTATTTCTTCCATCAAACTTGGACATGTGTGAGTTTATGGGCTATGGACACTAAATCTGAAGAGCTGGGCTGTAACAATTCCCTTATTAGCATGTTGCAGAAAGTCCTAGCTGGCTTTCAAAATGGGAATTACTAACTTGAAAATCCTTACATTATGGTAATAGAAGAGCAATACCCTCATTGAGTTAATTGTCAGTATTTCAAATTTACTTTTTGCAAAACATTTTTGTTCAAAGTGGTCAGAAATCCAGGTAAAAAAAACCTGTTTCTATCTCTCTGCTTTTCTGGACCATCACTTTGAAGGTCATTTCAAGTCTAGAAGGATACAGGAACAGAGGGAGAGCAACTTGGCTCGGTTATTTATTAATTTCACCAGGCGTCGCCTTGCCAATACATATTTTTGGGAAGTGGAAATCTTGTCAACCCCAGCTGGCATAACAGACTGACACAACTGTGATGGGAAGAGAAAAAACAAAAAGACTGTAACAAATCATAGAACACCAAGAAAAATAAGCAAACAAGATTACTTTTTAATATCTGGAACTTTCTTGTAAGCTACTATATCTTTATATTTTTAAAAGCTTGCTGTCTATTTTAAATTTGCATAACCCTGCTGACCAAAAAATGGAAAAACTGAAACCCATCTCCAAGCAACTATAATAAAAACCACAACTTTTACAAAGTTAAGCCAAACATTTTTCCTAAAGTTTTAGATCACTCATTCTATGGACCTCCTTCACCAACAGTAGAAAAGAATATGCACAAGAAGTGGAACTACTTGCTTATCAAAGATGCTTTGGAGCCTTTTATTATATCTGTGTCCCAGTTATTAAAATACAGAAACTACAGAAAAACAATTACCTCTTTTATTTCATCTGGTGGCAGTTGCTCCACATTTTGCAGTTTGTTAACACTCTGACGATGGCTGTCATAGTAACTGAAGAAATCACTAGTGCTCTGTTTCAGCAGGTAAACAATAATGCCCAGGCCAGGCAAGTGCCAATATGGGACCACTGGCGCTTGTGTATCTAGGCAAGATGTTGAAGATAAGAAAACAAAACTAAAAAAACCCAAGAAATCAATAAGATATGCTCTCTCTTAGTAAAAGACAGGAAAGCCCTGGCCAGTATAGCTTGTACTTGTGTCAGAAGTAACATAAATGTAAGTCTAGGCAAAATTTCTGTGACTGCAGTACTAAAAGGCAGTCAGTCTAGTGCAGTACTAAGTACATGTGAAATGTAACTGGATTAGAGGGCTTATTATTTACATATTTTAGCCATTCAATTGCCAAATAACACAGTGTAAACTCCTGCCATGTGTTGTAATAGAGCTCCAATCAGCATCAAAATACATCTTACATGTCATAAATGAGGTCCTAGTTTAAAATAATGTAATCCAGCACAGATGCTGAAAAAAAAGAAATCTTGACCTTCCCCTGTCTTGTGCTATTTATTTACATACACACATTTCTTTACTGACATGTATTTCTGAGGCTGAGAATGAAAAAATGTTTTGTTTGTTTTAACTAGGATTAGTTTCCTCATTTGGCTTAGAGCAAGGTTGAACAAGCATGGATTCTAAAATGAGAGTGACCAGCTACAGTATTGGCATAAAGTGACTTGAAGAGTATGTGAAACTACAGCCTCTGGTTCATTATTTTCTAGTAGACCAAATGTCACACTGTTCAGGCTCATAAAACAGTAAGTCAAAAACCTCACCCTGCCGAGGCCCATCTCGGTTGGTTGACTCTGACAGGCTGGGAGTAAACAGACAAACTGTGTGCTGGAAACTGGGGGCGCTTTGCAACATTAGTGACTCACAGTATTCCATCACATTTGCACAGATCTACCAACAAAGGGAAAAAAAAAAAGACAGCATGTCAATTACGGTATCTAAAGGCTTTGGAGCATTAAATTTTACATGGACAAATGTCAGTGAACAACATGCTTTGCTCCTCTCTTCTCACCAGAATGTGACAATTCTGTTTTCTCATCATTTACAGACTCTCTTCTACTGCAAGTCTAGGACTTGCAACTTTGCCTCTTTCCCAAACCTGCTAGCTAAAATTTCTGGATAATTTTAAGTCCCCTTTGGCTCTAAGTGAGTGTTAGCCATTGCCCTCTACAGAGAGTTTTGATTTTGAAAAATTCTGATCAATTTAAGCCTTCAAAATTCATAGAGTTTGTATGCAAAACAATAAAGGTTTTTAATACAAATATAAGTAAATACATTTTCAAGAGTTACTTTAAATAAAATGTGGACTCCTATACCACACTAAAACCAGTGTAGAGCATTACCACTATCATATGAAATTATGATAACTAAACAAATCTGCACAGCAGGTAAACTGTTGAGACTGAAGGTTCTAGCATCTCATGTCCTTACCTGTTGCATGGCCAACTCAATTTCATCCCTCTTGTTCACTCTGTCTCCTGCTGCATTATCATCTTGCAGCTTGAACTGACGTAGCCTGTCTGATCCTCCAAACCGACTGAGAAGTCCTAAGCACTGGCGCTGCCATAAGAAATGAACATTTAAATTACCATCTCAACAAATGAAGTGCACGATTCTTTTCACTTAAACGATACATGTCCCTTAAGACACAGTATTAAGAAAGCAATGCAGGTAAAACTCTTAGCACTTTGTAAACAATATTTAAGTTTTTAGTGTTTTAACTTACCTTGATTTAATTTAGAAATTAACGGCACCCTAAAACACTGCCAATGAGAAATTAGTGCAATTCACAAGTGCATACCTTTTCTTGTGTTTCCTGCAGACCATTATACAGAATACTATCAATGACAGTTTAGGTTTACCCATTCCCACATCTAAAACACCTTTACCTATATAGACAAACAAAATCTGAAGGTAAGTCCGGTAGAAGCAGAGTACAAAAACAAATCTAGTAACAAATAAATGAACCACTAGCATGTCTGATACACCAAATTGTTGAGCTGGAGACATGCTTGTGGCCAAAGTGGTAACAGACTGTTTCTGCTTTACTTCACATGCTTTGGTGTTGGCTTCAAATTTTTCTCTTATTGTATGTCCTAAGCCAGGAAGGGAACCAAAGTCTCTGATGCAACCCTGATGTTGCCAGATGTTCTCTTCTACTGGACAGGGAAGTGTGAGGGGACACCAAAAAACAGACCACCAAAATCCCATCCCACTCCCACAAAAAAACCCTGAAACTACCATGCATTCTTCTGGATGCTGGAAAACATCTCTTTCCCAACTGCTACTATTCAAAGTAAAAAAAAAAGGAAGAAACACACCTAGATAGCCCATTCTAAAAGGACATGGGTTAAATATATGACTTTATTACCTGAAATCGCCCTATGTGTCCTTGTAGCTCCATCTGTGTCCCTTCATTAACATCCATGTCCAGCTCATTTAACACTCCTGATAAAAGATACAGCTATTAAATAACTGTTTGTATGGGGTTTTTAAGAGATTTATGCAGTATATACATTTAAATATAAGCATTGATCAGAAATACTTCAGCCAAACATTTAACTTGTGCTTTACATATTTTTTGAGCTAAACATTCAGATATGAATTTAGCTACCAGGAGATACATGAGAGTGTGTAGCTTAGTGTTCTGGTAAGTAATCAAATGGGGGCAAGGAGGAAGGGAGGCTGGCATGGAAATTACAGCTGTCATGCAAAGCTCTCTATATTGTAAGTGAAGAAGCACTCGGGCTTAACCTACAGTTCTGTATTCCTTTCTACTGTAGTCAGATATCTCTCCTGAACAAAGAAAACCATTAAATCAAAATAGAGAAGTTATTTTGAACTGGTAAGCATGCAGAAGAAACCACTATATCCATCACAATCATTATTAGCTCTTTGTGAAGGAAAGTCACCCAAGAGAAATGGCAGTATGCTAATCTGCAGTGCTTCTCCTCTGGGAAACTTTGTATTTTAAATAAATATAAACAGAGACAACATTTAAAAAATGGGTATGTAAAAATTTTTCCATCTTAATTTCCTCAGTTACAGATGTTATTAAATAAAAACTATTATTTTGAAGATACCACAGATACTTTGAGCAGTTCTATTTGCAAGTCACCTTCAAGACAAAAAGTACTTAGTGTGAGGTAGCATGATGAAAAGAAAATGGAAAGTCAGATACATATGGGTAAGAGCACTGTGTCTACTGCAAATCCACCATATTTACATCAAGAAAAATTATTTAACATGTCTTTATTTTTCTCAGAGCTCTACATGTAAAAAACAAACAAACAACCCTGTATCATCTCCTCTGTCTTACTGTTTCTTTACAGAAAACAAAGCCTGAGATTCATGCAGATGGGGTTGAGAATTCAAAACTGCAGTTCCTACCAGGCAATGCTGCCTTGCTGATTATTCCTGTCAGGGAGGCCAGCTCCTGGAGAGATCCAACACTTATATCTTGACATCTCAAGATTGCCTGAATAGTATCTGAATGGGAAATTAGGAACTGCAAAACCTGCACCACGAGAAAAAAAGAGAAAATATGAATGACTCAGAATTTAATGGCGAGCAGAGAGGAGACAGTGCTTCTGAAGAAATTTTAAAAGACCTCATGCACCAGTGAGGATGGGATTTAAAAAAACCCCACCAACTTACTACCAGAGCAAAGGCACACATAATTTCTTTGAATGAACAACAGTAGTGATACTCGAGTATGTTTTGGAACTTACTTGTCCCGCTGCTTGCAAGTGTTGTGCCATGCTAGATGTGAGGATCACCTGGCACAGCTGAAGAGCTGGAAGAAGAATCTGGTGATAACGTTCCACTGGAGCAGGAATGAAGACTGGGGGATCTCTCATTGAATACATTCTTAGGATGTTTAAAAAGGGAGGAAAAAAAAGATATAGAGTTCAAGAAGAGTGAAGTCCACCAGTGAGGCAGATGTGGTAGAGCCTAAGCCTGCAGTCACTCAAGAACCTAAAAACACTCATATTTCAATAAGAGGTCTAGACCTGAACTGAGTTTATATTGGAAAAGTAACACATTTATGATACACAGCTGCTGCCAGACATTTTCTTTAAGCAGGGAAATTTACTTCTTTCTATTATGCTACACTAAACCAGATAACTTTGTTGCAGAAATACAATACCTCCTTACTGATATACAAAACCAGGTATTCTCAAATATTTTAGGAAGAGTTGTGCTTAATTCTAAAGCAACTGTTAAATACAGTCCTTCACAAACATCCTGTAGATTTTATACAATCTTATTATGTCCAGTTGGAACTTTCAAATAGTATACCTTGTTTAAGTCTTAAATTTTTCCAAAGTGTTTGAACTCCTAGTGTGTCACTAAGAACTGTGAGTTTAAAAACAGGGACAAACACTTGAAATCAACCCAGGTAATCTCCCCTAAATACGGAATTTCCCTCTTGAGATCTTCTCTCAATCACTTCACAATGACTAATGTGGCAACACATCAAGAAACTTGCCAAGCAGTACATAACTGTGTATTTTTTTTTTTCAAAACACATCATAAAATATCCCTGAAGTAGCATTTAATTAACTGCTCTCTCAGTGCTTTATGGTGGAGGACAAACTCTGCACTTCACCAGCTGCAAAGCCCCCAAAGTAAGTTTACAATGTAAGCTGTTTTTCAAACATTACAGTATAAATTATTTAATAATAATACATTAATCATTTTTATCCACAATATCCAATAAATTTTTATGTACTCTAAGCAATTAGCATGCAAGTACAACCTCACACCACATCTGAAATTTTGCTTTCAATTAAAGGTAGCTTTAAACTGAACTGATAGGATAAAGAAACATAAACACAAAGAAAAAAACCAAAAATCATTACTCAAAAATCATTAGGCTATAAAGAGATGTGATGTGCTTCCAGGAAGACTGTATTCATCATCAGCCAGGGAAGTAACACTTACCCCTGATGGTCTGTTTCCGGTCGCATGTCATACACTTGGCACTGTGCCAGCCGCACAATCACGCCAGACCGCAACAGCTCTAATGCACCTTGCTGACTTTTGGCTACTCGAGTAAGGAATGCCTGCACAACAGTAGAGAAGGTTAAGTTTTGGAGATGCAAAATGAGACTTATAATGTCAACTCTCTCACCTGATTTTAGCATCATTTCAAATACATTATTTTAGTAAAATATCCTTAAGGAATACCTTAAGTGCAGGTAGCTCTGTGTGCAGCTGTGGTGCAGCTGCAGATTGAGCTCTGAGTGGCAGGCCCCAGGCAAGAGCATGTGAACTTGGCACAAGAGACACGGGGCACCAGCCAGAGGACCGGACACTCAGAGACACGGCAGGAGATGAAGACTCAACTAGAACACCCCAGACTGACTCACACAGACTGCTGAGGGTATAAAAACCCAGGAGTTCCTTTGTTCATGGTCCCTCTTCAGAGGCACCAGCTCTTATTCTGTTGTTGCACCATGATTAAATCATTTCAAGGATCCAGATGTCTGAGACTGTCCTGGGAAACCTGGCATCAAACCAGTAAGGAAACCTGGTCTAAGTGTGAGTGTGGTGAGGGTAGGGAGTCAAGTGGGGCACCCATTGGTCACTGGAGCCACTCACTGTGAAGGAGCTTTGGTCCCAGCTTTAAAACCCCTGGTGGTGCAAGTGTGACTGCCAGTGCTCTTAAATGGTCAGACAGGAAAGCTTCCTTAACAATATCTCTGAGTATAGTCAATGCAAAGTGTAGACAAACAACTTCTACTAAAAAGTAAAATTTAAAAATAAACACCGTAACACAAAATCATTTCTAAAGCACTGTTACCATTTTGGATTCATAGGTGTACAGCGCCTTAAGCAAAGGGGGCTGAGGTGTGAGCAAGCTCTGAAGAGCCAGATCATCATCTGCCAGGCTATCCACAAGCACCTTCAGGTAGCCACTATTCGAGAGATACAACAGCCACTGCTGCTGCTTGTCTACTGAAACAATGTGATCAAGTAAAGCCAATGCCAGCATCTGGGATAAGGGAAGAAAAACAAACAAAACCAGAATTAAACCTATAAGATCAATGACATTTTTAATAAATACCTAGAAATGTGAAATGCTAAGCAGCTTCTTCTAACAGCTTCTTATAAGCAGAATGCATGTCTTCACTACAATTGCAATCATTTATGTGAAAAATATTTTAAGATTTCTTGACACTAGTATAGTATAAGCCAATTACCTTTCTCTACTATTCTTTTAAAAAACATTACATATATTGTTAACCAATAACTAAGGCAAAATATTTTAATGAAGTATTGCCTCAAGCACGACTACTATTTAAAACTAGTTTGCCTTCTGACTGGATTCTCAGCTACTGGCCACTATCAGAAATTACTTGGTCATGAAGGCACATCTTCCCAGGATAAGTCCATGACCTAAAAATACTAAAAAATAACTGTCACAGAGGTCCCTACCTACATCTTTTGCAACAGAGCTTTCTACCCTTATTTTTAAACAATAGGACACATAGCCTTGTTGAGAAAAAAATTAATATGTATGTATAGCTCTACTTTCAGCAACTTGAAGGATGAGTGGGAGGACAGAAACATGAAACAGATCCAGTATCTACAGAAATGTTCTAGTTCTACCTCATAAAACTGCCCATCTCTGCACAGAGGATGTTCTTTAAAACAAACAGAACAGTAATTTTAAAAGAATAAATTCATTTACCCGGCCTATCTCATGGCCATCACAAGCATCACGACAGACCACCTCCATCAGAGCTGCCCCATAACTCTCAATAGTTGCCATATTTTCCCGTTGCAATTTACTAAACACATCTTCAGGAGCTGTCAAATGTTCCCACATAGTTTTTTTAGCTGTAAAAAGCAAATTAAAAAATGAAACAAACAAAAACTATAGTCATCTTAGCATTAGCTTAGCTACAGCTGATGTTACATCCTTCAGGGCATTCTCTCTACACTGTGCAACAGAAATGCCCCAAACAATGGTCAACGGTTTTGAAATGAACTGCAAATGTTTTACAAATCCACCCCTCCTGAATATCACACAGACCAGCCAGAGCAAAAAGTGTGGGCCTGTTTACATTCGTCACCCTTGTAAACAGTCTGTTTAAAATAATTTAAATGTTCAGTACTTGTTACATAGATAAACTAAGAGACCTAAAACTGGAAATGTTCAAGACCAGGTTGGATAAGGCTTTGAGCAACCTGGTCTGGTCTACCTGCCCATGTCAGGGGGTTAGAATGAGATCATTTTAAAGGTCCCTTCCAACCCAAACCATCCTAGGATTTGATGAACTTTCACAGGGGGGTCCAAAGCATTCAGTTAGTTAAGGGAGCTAAGTTAACAAGATGATTTAAATGGGAGAGAATAAAACCAAAGGGGTTGCAACAAATTCACTGTAGCTCAAAACACAGGCCAAGTAAAAGTCTGCATGCAGGTACTAGCCCCAAGACTTTTTCTTAATCCTTGTCTGAGCTCTAAATAATTATTAGAAACACTAACAATTCAAGTATTTTAGCCATTCACAGAGAGAATGTGATATTTACCATAAGCACTCTCAGATAAACAGCAACTCTGGTTGGCTTGTTTTTTGGGAGGGGATGGTGGTGGGGTGTGTGTGAGGCTTTTTTGTTTGTTTCCCCCCTAGCGGGATCTTCAGACAAAGGAAGAGAAAGGGTATGAAATAATCCTTGGGGTTTGTTTTGAGGTTTTTTGTGTGGTTGGTGTTTTGCGGGGTTTTTTTTCCTTTGGAATTTGTTTTGATGTTTGGGAGTTTTTTTAATAGGATCACTAGGGTATGAGGGTACATAAAGATGTGAAGGCAAATAAGCAATTTATTTCAGAGGCTCTTGGAGCAAAATGTTTTCCATCTATTTTCAAAAACAACCCTGCATGCAGAAACTGTACCCTGCAGGGTTTAATAACTTATTTTTTGCTCTTCTTCAAATACAGTTGGACCATACCTGTTTCTAAAGTGTCTGGTTCATCTGGTCTCTGGGCAATCTGCAAATAATAAAGCAGGGATCCATAAAGATGCGTCCTCACTCTTTGGAAACCACCACCTGTTAACAAGAAAACATTCACAATTAAAACCAAACAAATGTAAATTCCGTAACATCATCTTCCACTGGCACTTAATTTAACTTTCCTAGGGCAGTGCTGGTAGAAATAAATAAAACAACTAGATTCCTTAAGGTGAAGTTCTATTGTTTGCATGAAAGCGTATTTATGAGTAAATTCAGCAAGTTTATGCTGTTCCAAAATAATGACAATATGAAGGTCTCTTTACAGTCATTTACATCTCTCTCTTCTGTTTGTTGTTCAGATTTTTTTAAAGTGCTTGCTAATTTTTTGTTATTAACATCATTTACATCTATACTAATCATGTAAGATCCACCTAACTGACTGTAACAAAAATCTTCACTGCAGTATCTGAAAACAGCTCAGCCCATCTTATTACTCTTGGCAGTTGGAATTCATGTACACACAACAAAAGTCAACGCACCTGTTTTCAAAATGAAATCTAGCAGCTTTTTTAAGATGATATGAAGGGAGGAGTCACCAAGGGAAGCGAAACCCATGGATATGCTCTCAGACCCAGGTGATGAGGTAAAAGAACCATCCAGCATCAAGACATATTGGGACTGTCCTGCCACAGGGAGTGCAAGTGGCTGCCTTTGCTCCGTTTTCACAGACTGGCTCAGGTGGGCAGTCAGAGTGAACACAGCCCCTGCCACCACTGGCATCAACTCCTGAGCTGCATCATCATCAAGGATCTTAGTACAGATGTAGAAAGAAGAAAAAAAAAAAAGGTGCAAGAAAAAAATGTTTAGAAGTGTCTAATTTAATGAGTCATTAAAGTAATTAAATTAGTCTCTCACAACTATTCAATTTATGTATGCATAAGCATTTCATAGCATGACAGTATTTAAAACACATCAAAATCAGTAATGTCAGAAACTTGTTTAAAAACCTGAGTTGAAAATATTTTAATTGAGAAGACCCATTAGCATTCTGGGTTTTTTTACATAAATCACAGGCAGGCTGACCATCAAATCTGGATGGCAGAAAGGGAACAAATGTGTTGACATTTGAGTTGCTTTATTAGTAAAATATCTAAACCTAAACTAGCGAAAGAACAACTGGTACCTTCTTTGCTATACAGCTATTTCATTACCATTAAAAATGTGAAGGTACTCCTTATAAAGCCCAAAGGGTTGAGCATCAAAGAAGCATTAAGACAATGTGGAAAAACACTAACAAGAAGTTTATCCACTCTATTATTTAAAAGGTAAATCTGGTATCTTTATCACTAATACCAAAGGAGCTTTCCTTTTAAGCAACATAATAATTTTGAACAGTAGTTCAATTATTTTCAATAAACAGTAACAATTTTTTTTCTCAACTTCACAAAAGTCTTCACCAAGGTGTTACAGAAAATTAGGAGTCTGGAATTTCCTCTTTGTAAATACTTCAGGAAAGAAATTTCTTCAGCTAGTGAAGGCCTTCCTTCTTTCCTGTTTTTCTGACTTAGTTCAAATAAAAATAAAACCAGCACTCCACTAAAAATATGTAACTTTTAGGTAACTCCTACAGAAAAAAAATAACGGAAGTAACAAAAGCAAAACCCAAAAAGGTTACTTTTTTCCTTGAAAAGATAAAACATTTTATATGTAATTCTTAAAACAAAACTATTAATCAGAACTACAAAACACAACTCTTGCAATAAGGTAAAAAAAGAATAATGCTCAAGCAGACTAAAAAATACAACAATCCTGCATGAAATTTTGCCTTTTAGAATGGATGGGTCAATAGTAACTGTCTAGTCTGTCTCAAAAATTATTACTATAACTCAGCCGTAAAACACCTAGACTTTTAAGACAAACTCTCACACTTCCAAAAGCCCTTCTAATTGTAAAATCTTTCATTTTTCTATTATGAAGCTTCATTCAACTCTTTAATTTTTCAAAAGCAGCAGCAGTAGGATTTGCAGTGAGTTGTCTAAACACAATTAGCAAAAGCAGCAGTTTGCCTTCACTCTTCAGCAAATTCTTCTTTGTTTCTCATCAAAGCAAGCTGTTTCCTTTTCACACACCTTTTCCAGACTACCCTCATGCTGGTTGATACTAAAATGCCTCTGAAATCTGTCAATATATGATTCACAGTTCAACAGTAGCTATGCAAGAATACAGAGTATCCCCTCTGTCCAAAGCAGATTCAACTTCAGCATAGCAGAAATCAGAAAACTAGAAAGAATACTAAAGGCAGAAAAAATCTTTTTGGATTGCAATCAAAATTGCAGCACTTTCACATAAAAAGATGCAGCAACAAAGTTCAAAGACAGGGTTGATTTCCAGCAGAGCACTACCTTGTCATGCACATCCTGCAATAGATCCCGGATAATGAGCTGCCTGTCCTCAGCCTGTATGAGATCCTGGGGGCAGGCAGTGAGTATGATTTCCACCAGCTGTCTCCATGACTCCAGAGCATGCCTCTTGGCATGGAGGCATTGCAGCAGCTTGTTCCGCTCCACTATGTACTGCAGGATAGTGTTGATCTCCTGAAAACCCATCACAAAGAAACTCAGTTACAATGTGCTAAAAGGAATTCATGGCAAATGACAATTTTATCTATTACTAGTAGTCTTCAGAACAAAATGCTATGTCTTTAGTTTACTGCAAACAAGTTGCTATTACTAGTTTAACAAAATAGCCTATTCCATTTCTGAGCTGCTTTTCACAATGCAGACATCACAAATGTCTCAGTATCATAGGACAAAAAATTGACCACGAAAACTCTTTTCTAGCACTTTAAAATCAAAACAAAAACAACTATGAAAAAACTATTTTTGCCTTTTTTCCCACTTAGTCTGAATAATTTCTCCTTTATCCTTTGCATCCGTTTAACCAATTCCAACTTAATTTAAAAGATGGCAGGAAACAGAAAATAACTAATCTCCAAGTTCACTGAAACTGTATCTGTGTAGAAAAAAGGAGAAAAATCAGCATCCCCTGTGAGAGAGAGGCAAAATGATCTTAGCTGTAATATGGACACACTGTACTTGTCAACAGCCAATCTTGACATCAGTGTGTAACTGCTTTCTGTACGGTGGGGTGGGAGTTGCAATTGTTATCACTAATGGGGAGGGAAGAGGGTTAAAGAAAAAAAAAAAAAAAAAAAAAGAAAAGAGACTCCAGGTCAGCTGTTTAGAGAACAGTATGGTAAGAAGTACCTTAGCTTATCAATTTTGGGGTTTTTGTCTTCAGGAATTACTAACTCTAAGTTAGAACACATATACACAATCTTTTATAGTAAAGCTTACTGCTTGACAGTGTATGAAATCCACCAAGAGCAACAACAAACAGTAGTTAACTTTTTCTGTACTTACCTCCATAAGTAAAGGCCTCTGGCCTATTGCTGCCATTCCTTGAAGGGCATTGACCTCTGCAACCAGAACCCTGTGAACATACTGACATTAAAAGTGAAACTTTAATGATGATAATGTTTAACCTGGCAGGTAGGTAAAGACCCCACAGCAATTCACTTCCTGACCCAGTGGGGTAGGGGAGAGAACTGGGGGGAAAATGAAGTAAAAATTTGTGGGTAGTTTAATAGGACAGAAAAGGAAAGCAGGAGGCAATAATACAACATTTAGAATACAAACAATGGATGCACAAATGCATCACACAAGTGCACACATTGACTTCCTGCCAACTGCTGCCCAGCCAGTTTCTGAGCAGCAGCCCACAGCCAGCTTTCCCCTTAGTTTATACACTGAGCATGGTATCATATGGTATGGAACTTCAGCAAGATTTGGGTCAGCTGTCCTGGCTGTGTCTCCTCCCAGCTTCCCGTGCCCACAGCCTACTCACTGGTGGGTGGTTTGAGAAGCTGAAAAGTCCTTCACTAAGTAAATATTGCTTGGGAACAACTAATGGATCAAAGTCCATTACTCAAATCCTAAATCCAAAACACAATACTATACCAGCTACAATGAAGAAAATTAACAGTGTTTGAGCCAAAACTAGGACAAGTGACAAAGGAGATGTATTTGTACCCCCTAAAAGGATTTAGGAGATGGCTACATAGTGATAGATCCAATAGACAGACTGGGATTCGAACAAGTTTTATTCATTTTTTAGGGTCACAAATTTTTTAGCACTATTTATAATACATTGCCAAGTACTCATCATAATGTAACACAATCTTAAGTAAAGCCTCCAAGAACTAATGCAGTACACAACAAAGTTGCACATGTAATTGGGTAGACATATGTAGTGCTAGGTAGTTGTGTACTGGTGACCAAATATATCTGAAATATACACCTTTTATGTAAAAGCAAGTTTCAAACCATTATTAACACACTGATTTTTTAAAATTATTATTAAGATCTAAAATAGCATATGCAACTTGAAAACAAAGACCAATACTAACCTTGACATTGCAGACCACTTGTCCACGTGCATTTTTGTGCTCACAATTAGCAATTACTTGCTCAATTTGAGCCCAGTCAAAAAAATCCAGTTGTAAAGGCTCTGGAATGTCCTGACTGAAGTCAATTGAATCCAGGATATTCAGGATTTTTCTGCGTACTGGAAATGCAAATTAATTCGAATTGTATTCAGAGGTATCAAGGGGAAACCAAAAAAATATTAAAAAGAGCTTAATTTACCTTTGTAAATCTAAATTTTCATCTTAATGTGTAAAGTTTCAAAAGAAAGCATTAAATCTTCAGAACGTGTTATCACTCTGTATAACAGGTCTAAAAACATTTTCTAAGGCCTTAAATTCTTAAGATGTCTTATGCTGTATAGTTCTTCTGTTGTACATGCATGTCATCCAATATTTACAAACACAAGACTTATTTTTTCTCCTAAATGAAACCAGGCTGGTTTTCAACTATAATCATTGCAGTCTTTTGTTAAGAAACCATAAGGAATCTGAATTTATTTATTTATGTAGGACTTATATTCTTTGCCATGAAAACACGAATATGTTTAGCCTTAGCAATAGTCTCACTGTTTCTACTGTTAGCAATAAATTTGATAGACTGCCACTCTCCCATTTCATCCTTGCACAGATATACACAGTCTTCACACTGCCTTTCCAGTTCAGTGTTTTTCACTCACTCCAATCATCTGTATCAAGGTTCTTTAATTTATTTTTTCCCCCAAACTAAATAAAATTGTTTCATGTACTGCTGCTGTTTAGAACACCTATTACTTTCTTCTCCAAAGAGTCCTTTCTGGTGATGGCCCTTCTGCCTGTTCAGGAGCAGATACACTTTACTGATAAATAATCAACAGTCACAATGGTTACCTTTGGAAGCAGTGTCAAAGTGGAGAAATCCACTGACTGATCGACTTTCATCTTCCATCCCTCCTTCACCATCAGCTGAAGGTAATAAAACATAATAAATAAATTACAAAAAACAAATCTAAGTGAAAAATATAACCTACTTTATTAATAGTGAAAGATAGAGCAGTGATAAACCAATAAACCTTTCACATTAAAGTTTTCTAATACAATATAGCCTTGAACTGTTAATCAAATGAAAACAATACTTATCTGACAAAAGCTATCCAATTATTATATACAGATCAGAAAATACCAGAAATACCTAAACAGACATCCCACTCTCCAGTATGAATAATGTCGTTGGATGGACACCATAAAATGAGTAGCATATCAGAACATAGTTTCCCATACTCAGATCCCACAATGACCAAGAGAGTGTTCAGGCTGATAAAAGGGAAAACACCATACTGCAGGTAGCCTGTTAAAATATCTTCCATTTATTCTACTTCCTTCATGAAAAGAGTTTTATTGCCACCTGGTTTTACTTTTCTTGATTTACTTCTACCCTGTTCTAAAAATCTGAAATCTTGCCTTTTTATTTAACATTGCATTTTACACCACATTGGGATGTAATATCACTTCTGTGATGTTATAATGTTAAAAGCAAAATTGACCTGTAACTACTGTTTTCTGTGAGAGAGGGTTGAGTGCTTGTGACAGACATTAAGACTGAGAAACTTCGTCCAAAACTGTTTACCATGGAAGACCCTCCACCTTCTCTATATTGTAATGATTCTGAACAGCAGCTCAAAATAAATTACTCCACAACCTTAATTTTTTTAAATATTCCCCCTCCTACCTCACAAATTGTTTTTTAATTTTTCTATCAGCAACGAACAAAATTATGCTGATTTCTTTCACTTTGGAGTCTACAACCATCATCATCTTTCTTCCCAAATCTCCAGTGGCAATTCCATACCTGATACCACAAATGAACTGTCACAAGCTTAGGAAGAAAAGAACTCAAATGAAGTCTCTCATTCTCCATTTATTCCAGCCTATTTACCCCCACTGTAAGTTCCTCTTACCCAGGTATGGTTTCACAGGCATGTCATCAAGCAGCAGATGCAGCAGTCGCTGTGTGTGGGAGCGCTGGCGGTTCAGCGATGTCACTCGCATTTCTATAGCTGCAGTCTTCATTAGCCAAGACATTTGGTTGAGTGTTGAAATCTCGTGTTCTGGATGGGGATAAGGCAACAATTATAAAACTGAGCATAAATAATATTACTTACTTTAAGGAAAACATTTTTCACTTGAGAAAGCTTTTAGAGGATGTCATTAGTTATCATTTGCTCACCAATTGTTTACGAGACAAAAAGACAGATCTGACAAAAGCCAATAAATGAACACATGGTTATTTTGAAAATAAATCATACATGTACATGCAATAAGCATATACATGTACACAACAAAACTGGATACAACCTGTGAGAACAGTTATTGTGAATAATGCAGTGCTTCATGAACCAAAAGGTTGGTTACAATTTCAGTGAAAATAACCAAACATTTACCTAAGTGAACTGTAGCTTTAATCAAAATTGGTGAGACCGGAACATGGGTCTCCTAGAATCTTCCTACATTCATCTAATTTAGATTCCTAAGTTATATAAGAATCATCTAAAGCACTTTATACATGCTAGGTAATGTACTTGAATGACAAGTTTACTGCCACTGAACAGAAGACTGATGGTCAAGTATCTGACAAAGTACATTTATTCAGTTTAAGACACCGGACAAATATTGATTTGAAATATAAAACATACCTACTAGCTTAAAAGTACTTTATTCAAAGAAAGGTGATTACAGCCATCAGCCTTATATTCCCTTGGTTCTTTATAACACTCTTACTTTTCAATATTTTTTTTTTTCTGTAGCATGATCTGACAAAACTACAATGATAATTGCAATATAGATTAGGATGTGGTTCTGGAGACTTGGTGCATTCCAAAGCTAACATTCTTTTCCAAAAGTTCAGTGCTAATAATCTGAACTTCTCAAGTAGGGAGAGTTCAATTTTTGCAGAATTATACAATTAGCAGAGTCTGCAATCAATTCAGTTTAATAATGTGACCTATGTTTCTTCTTTCCCTCCTAGGAAGTCAAAAATGCATTGAATTTTAAGTATACGCAATCTTATCATAGCATAAAAATTACCTTTGATAGAAAATGGCAAGTACTGAAGCTGAGTGAATAAGAAATCCTGACTGGTCCTCAGATATCTCATCGTTGGACCTGAAGTGTCAGAGCATGCACACAACTGATAGATCACCTGACAACCAAAAACAGTAGATATACATGAATGGAATTTATTTTAAAAACAAGCCAACCACTGTTGTATTTCTCTGGGGAATGGTTCCCCCCCGCCCCAGGGCCCCTGGAGACTGTGGCCATGTAGTATGACCCTTCCTTCCTTTCTTGACCCTATTGGCTGGGTTCCAGCTATCTATTCCTGTGCAGAAGACTATATAATGCCCCGTTCTTCCTTGTTCTCTCTCTCTCTCCCTTGGAACCTTCAAGATAAAGACCTTGGAAACAAACCTAGAGAAAGAGCCTCCTTTGAGTCTTTTGTCCTGTTCCTTGATACATCACCCCAAAGTCTCTCAAGGATCTGAGCTAGCCAAAGGGCCTCAGAGAGACAGGTAGGGGGTGGTTGTATCAAACCACCAAATCAAAAGACAGATAATACTGTTCTACTGCTCAAACAATACTACTAGTATTTACAGTAAGTTTTCCCATCAGCTTTCTTCAAAGTTGAACATATTATTTGTAACAGATGTTGAATTATGATATTAAAGGACTACCAGCATGTGGATGACTACCATGGCTATTTGTTCACAACATGACAATAAATGAGCCTGTTTGTTCAGCTCACTTAAAAATGAGTCTTCTTCTGTCTGCATTGTCCACCAAGACAAGAAATGTAATTAATTTTACCTGCTTCTACAGAATTGCCTTTTACTTTTAATAATGTTTAAAATCCTTTCTAGAGCCCATAGATTTTCAACATCATGCAAGTGTGCAATCATATGATTCTATGATTTAAGTGCAAGCATCAGCTACCTCACACATCTGTCTAACTCAGCTGTCTCCCCTGACCCTCTCAGCCACACATACCTACATTCTCCCATGGCTACAGAATAAAGCAGAGAATTTCACTGGCTTAGTTGAAATTTTATGTTATTTGCTGTCATACTACACTTCCAAAATTAAAAATTGGCATAGGTCGCAATGGACTTGAAGCCTTGACCAAAAATATTTAGGTTTAGTTTTATAAGTATGTCCTAATTCCAAGTTTCTGACATGAGTGCAGATCCTTTCATTTCTGTGATGCTACAAGATAATTTTTTTAAACAGAAGTTAAATAGAAAGAGTTCAATGTATATTAAAATCTGTCATATTCATTTTAAAAATGAAACTGTTATCAGTCATCAACCATCTGTGTTCATCAACCAAGTAGCTAATTTTATTTAGTCTACTTTCACTACATTCCAACAGAAAATATGCTGAATACCTGGTAACAGAGTTCTGCAAGATGAGGAGATTCCCGAACTGCTGTAGGTCCATTCCTTGTTTCAGTACCCTTTTCCAGTATGTTCAAAATAGCGTGAAGGCAAGTCCGTGGGCAACCCAAGACACCTGAAATGAGAAGAATAACTTGACATTCTTGATCTTACTTTTCTCCATAGGCAATATAGGTCAAGTACACAGAAATACAGAACCTAAATTGTTCAGATACCTGTGCTATACTATACTGCTCCACAGAGCTGAAGCAAAAACATCTGGCAAAGTTTTACCACCATTACTTAAAATCAAAGAAAGAATCATATTTCAGCAAAAACCTAATGAAAATATTTATAGTCTGTAGGCTTTTGAGATGCTAGTGAATCAATTTGAATTCTTGCTTTTACACTTTTAAATGAAAAGCCATTTGAGAATTTCAAAGACTAGCTTTAAAAAATTCCTGTCTTATTTTACAAATACAGGCATTTATATGACTAATTCTCCTAACGGCACCTGACACTGCAACCAAGGGGAATAGGGAATAGATTTTAATACTGAAGTCAAAATCCTGTCTGTTTGCACTCTTCCTTTTCGCCAATTAATTCTTTAATCAACAGAGAAAGAGGTCCTGAAGCACTAAAAGCATCAATAACCAGAGCTCTTATGAGGGAAATAATATTCTCTGTTTGAACATGTATAATTTATGCTTTAGCAGGAAATTATTACCTTAAGGTAAATGTCTTACAGTCATTATTTCTTCACATTATTAACAAGATAATTGAAAGACAAGAACATGGTCTCTCACACCTTTGAGACAGATTTCCTCATCACTGACCTAATATATGATACCCTGTAAAATCGTGTGGGTGCAGATCAGTTACCTGTGTTGTGTAACTACTGAATTTCACAATATCTGAAGAAATAAAATTTAGGTCCTACCTACTCTTCATTTCTAACTATGAAGAGTTAAAAACTGCTGGGTCATAGCATCCAATACAAACCTAATGATAATGAGAAATACTGTTCTCAAGAAACTAAAACCAAATTATTGAATGTTTGTTCAAACTTGTTTATATAAAAGATCCTTTGAAACAGTTGAGAAATAACCTTATATTTCAGACTGGGACACCATGTCATCTCAACACCAAACTGCTGCTAGATATGATATCAGACCATTGTTCATGGCTTTAGAGAGTTGAGTCTTGAAAACTTCCACACATGAAGACTGCATGACCTCTATAGTCAGCCTGTTTCACTGTCTTCTGGTGAAAAAATTTCTCCTATATCCAAATTGAGCCTCTCTTGTTTCATTTTATGCCCACTGCCTCTCAACTTCCTGCCACACTCCTCCGAGGAGTCTGGTTTTATCCTGTCATTTATGTCTTTGCAGGTGTTCAAAGATTTCTATTAGGTCCCCTCAAAGCCTTTCTCTTTTCCAGACTTCCCTCAGCTTCTCCTCACAGGCTGAGTAATCCAGCTCCCCGACCATCTCTGCTGGACTTGCTCAGTCTCTTTTTGTAAAACACCAATTAGAAACTGAGGAGGCAAACAAGACACATAGTAGCACACTATGATTTTCACCAATTCAACTTTAAAGCAGCAGGGGTCATATTGCTAAAGTTTGCATTGTCATATATATTTTTATAATTAATATATTTATATATTCCTAGCACTGAATGAAACCTCACATGTTCTAAAAGGTTTTCTTCTACAATACTAAAAAACAAAACTGGCTTTCTTTCCTATAAATAATTTTAAACAGGAGTTTGAGGAAGGAGAGAACAGTAGCCAAGAAGTAGAACTAGTTCAAAGTGACAATCTCTTTTGTAGGTTCACATGTTGTCATATATAGGTACTACTTGGATCATCAAATCAACTTCTTTGTACTAGGGACACAACTATGCTGTATTAAATAGTAAATAAATTAATGCTTCACTTCTAAATTATCATTTTGCGCCACAATTCTAATTTCACATCTGTTCCAAAATCCAACTTAAACGAAAATCAAATCCTAAAATTGTTTAAATACTGCATTTGAGTATTAATACATCTTTTCATGTAGCTGTTGAGGACTTGAACAAGGCCTGTTGTTTTATTCTTAAATTGAAGAGGAACTGCTTTGCCCCATGAATTTCCCAATAAATATTCTCAGTGTTGTTAACAGAACTGACTAAATGACAGATCAACCTCTCCTCTTCATACCTGGATCTTGCAAATTTGTGGTACTGACAGGTTTCTTTAGTTCAAATCCCAAGAGATACAGAGCTAGGCTCGGAGGACTGCACTCCAGAGAGGTGATAAGGAGATTCAGAATATGGATCCTTGTTTCATGATGTATTTGTGCCCGCTTCTTTTCCAGCTCCAGCTCTTGATTAGAAAAAGAAAAGAAAAAGGAGAAAAAGCAGACATGGTGACTAACGAAGTAAAAAATCCATCTAATAGATAATCTTCAGTGTCTTCAAGTTAAATACAAAAATGTTGAGGGATCAACTTATATTACTGCAAAGAGATACAAGAACAATACTCCAAATTACTGCTAATACAGCTGTAAATAATATATCCAAAGCAATGTTAAATAATTGTCTTCTGAAAACAGACTCAGTTTGGAGTTGGCTCATCATACTGTGTGTAGTGGACATACATTAACAAAACATAGGTGCTTTTCATTCTGTTAAAGGTTCAATTCCACAGAAAACAGAGGAAGATTGTTTCCTGACTTAAAAGCACTTTTTACATCTCTTTCATTAATTTCATTCCACATGAAAGGCAACTGTTTAAGCCATTTTAAGAAGCCTTTTACGTACCCTCATCTGGGTTAACTAATTCTTCTGCATCTTCATTGTCCAAACATTCCACAAATCCAGCCATCAGCTTCTGGCTAACACTCTGTATTCAACAATGGAAGGATGGAAATGAAGACAACTGTAAGAGTACTAAACTAAATACTTTTCATAATTCCCCTAATGTAAGTTGACAGAGCTTCTAGACAAAAATCATATAAGCTTCTTAATAAGCAAGAGTTTAGAGTCACAGCTGTTCTAAGAACAGGTTAGCAATTAGCCAGTGAACAGAAAAAAGAATCTACTGTTGTTACATATGCTAAATTATTCTCACAATTTGAAGACTAAAAAGTCACAAGAAGATCTCCCTATCTCAAAGAATACTGCCCTTTTTCTTCTTGGAAACATGCATGACTTTGTTTCTTTCAATTAATGAAGTAATTGTTTTTCTAATGCTGCAGTAAAAGACATTTTATATGTGAGTAGGTATAAAACAAATTCATGTAGTTGACCTAGAAACTTATCCTTTAAAGAAACATTATGCAGCTCTACTATTTCTCCATTAGTTTCTCTTTCCAGATTCAAAGAATCAGATACTTACCTGATCATGTGTGAAATCACCAACTAGTTTTATCTGGATGTTGGAATTATCAGAAATACAGCACAAAATCTTGGCACTTTCAAAAGCTAGTTCAGGATTGCTGTTTCCATGGTAAAGATACCTTCAAGGACACAGGATTATGGCAATGATATTGTTGAGAATTTAACTTTTTCAACATGATAATGCACAGGCAAGAAATTAAACAACATTTGGAACTAAAACATTTACAAATCAAATAATGTTATGAAATAACATTAAAGCTTCAAACAAAATTTCACTCAATATGAAACACTGAATGCTCCTTCACTGGGAGAGATGAGTAGGCTGAGTAGGGATAATAACCTTTCCTGGAATTTTTTCCATGCTTTTTATCCAGAATCTACATTAAACACTGCTGCATAAGTTAAAACAACTGCTTGCAGGCATTTAATACAGTAAATAATGGACAATACTGTAAAACATGGCCAACAACCAAATTCATTTAACTTTCCCACTCTGTGACAACCAGAGTCTGGGGCAAAATGAAATTATATGCACAGGAATCATGGAACATAAGGTAGACAGGAGAGGGGGAAAAGCAGAGAGGGGAAAAATTCAGAAAGAAAAACTATAAACACAGATCCCAAGCTTGCACTAGACAATACAGATATACCATCTCTGAAGGCATCTCCCCTCACTGAAAAAAGAAATCATGAGGTGCTTTGTGTAAGAGGAGCATTGGCTAGTGAAACCAATGAAAAGATCCAGGATACAAACACTTCTGTGCCTCCAAAACTCCCCCTTCTCAGTACTTTGTACATACCTAGCAATATTCACCACGTGATCTGCCTTCTTAGTGCGAGGATTGATTCCCTGAAGCAGCTGCTCCAGGGGTGTGACAATAAGGGAAAGGTGGCTCTCCCGCAACAGATCCATAAAAATATTCTCCTTCTGGAGGGTTAAGTTTAGAAGTGCAAGGCAATATTGTACAGCTTTCTCTAAATGCTTCTTCCCTGCAGTGCACAAAGAACATGAGAAATACAAAGAAGCAGCTAAATAGACTGCATTCATAAATGTCAGTTACCAAGCCTTGCACCAAGGAAAAAAACCTGTCAGTTGTTTACCAGCAGGAAAATTTCCCCAAAATATGATTTTTATATGCAAGAGATACAACTTCTAGTTACAGAGATGCAATGTTAGCTTTAAATCCTACTTACTATACATTTTAACTTCACATGAAAAATGAATTCTAGGCACATACCAGGAAACGGAGCGTAAGTATCAAGCTGCTTAACCCCTTCTTCTAGCAAACTGAGGCAGAGTTCCAGCATTGGGGACTCATTCAACAGATGATACATCAAATTGAATCCAGGTGGTTTATATGCTATTATTTCTTCTCCTAAAGACAGAAGGAGTTAAAAAAAATACAACCTCTAATAAAATCCCCTTCTATTACTCAAGTTAGCATAAGCTACAAAACACAACAGCCCCCATGGTTCTAAACAACATCCTTTGTACAAAGTCTTCAGAGATTTTCTTTCTATAGAAGCCATTGAGGAAATTTTAAAAGTTTGGGAAGAGTTGTAGAGGCAATTACCATTACTTTCCAGTATCTAATAGCAAAATTTCAAATTTAACCCCAAGCAGATCTGACCAAAAAGAAACTGGAAAAAGTTTACATCCCTCCCAAACCTGCATGAAGACCCTGAATGAGGGAAAAAGCATCAGAAGTCAAAGAGAATGTCCACCAAACCCCTGATCCTCACAGTGTGGGGATAAACTCCCATGACTGTTGTAACAATGTAAGCAAAATTAAACTACTGGCCTAAAATTCAAAGACCTTCATGATATGAAATAAAAGGAGAAGACTAATGCTTCTAATCTATCTAGGCTCTTCATAACCTGTGGTAGATAAAAGCAGGAAAACAGTAAGAATCTTTTTTAACACGCAAGTGAGAACAAGGGCACAGGGTTTTTTTGCATCAGCTTTAAAAATCTTCTTCCGTTCATTTCCTGTGTGCCACTCCACCACACACCAACAGACAAGCCATGCCACTGTGGAGCCACACACTGAATCTGTTGGAAAAATGCATCTGCTCAAAACTAGATTAACCCACTTCTCCAACATATTGTGGAACCCACAAATAATCATACAAGTTGTAGGATTAGCTGATGACAGGAAGAAGCTAACAAATTTTTTATTTAAGCTAGTTATGCTGCCAAGTAGTTTTTGTCAAAGTATGAGGCACAGAGGCATTCCAACTCTAAAGTTGTTTCCAATTAAAAAGTGGTTCTCACAGCACTGCTACAAGAAAATCCACAGGCATCACTATGGAATTCATGATAAGAAGCTTTGTTTCAAGAAAAAAAAAATTAGAGCCCAAATAAGCCTTAGGTTTCCTATAATGAGGCAACTATAATCTGCTTTGGCCTTTTAAAGAATAGTTGTTCAGAATTAAATTACTTCAAGTCTCAATTCCATTGCTACTGTCTGCTTTCAATAATTCATATATCAATAACATTAATAGTAAAGGTTATCTCAAACACAATGACGGCTTTAAATTAACCCTACAAATAGCAGTGTTTTAGATATAGACCAAAGAAGTCCAGAGGAACAAGCCAAAAGCGAGGTGCTGTTCAAGTATCAAATGTTGCTCTTCAACCAAATCAGAAACAAAAGAGACAGACATTATCCTCCTAGCAGAGACAGGGAAGTAGAAAATAATGTACATGAAGACCTACTGAGTCAGCAACATAGACCTCAACACTATGTGGAAATTTTTTTAACATCTTCCTATTTTAAAGTCTTGGTCTAGCTTTCCATCAGCTTATTTGCAATATTAAATAAGATCTCAAGATAGAGGCAAAAGAATAAAACAAGCTACAATTCTGTTTGTCAGTGAACAAATGAAGAAGTTAACCTTGTAACTCCACATATTGGTCCACAAAGTCTTCAATTTGAGGTTCATAATCCCGCAATAATTTGTAAAACACTTCCAGAACTACCTCAGCTACTTCCCACTGCAAATAATAAAAAAACAAATCATACGTAGATTAAGAATGATACTGAAGCAACAAGGCCAAGATGACAAAGAACACAACACACAGTGCAAAGATGTACTGGATCAGAATCATGGCTAGTATTTCAAAATTAGATAGTCATGCCAACAACACTATACTTCATCATGTCAAATCATTTGAAAGCCCAAGCTTTCTTTCTGAAGTGAAAGAGAACACTGAAACAGATTTATTACCTGTTCTAGGCTCTATTATACAATATACATATTAAGATATTGTAACTATAAGCAATAAATAGCTTTTATTAGGTAATTCTTATTTATTATGTATTCTTATACAGCTAAGAATAGATCAAGAATAGCCAGCTTCCAGGATACAGTTTAGCATGTGCAGTGTTGTAAAAAAAAAAAAACAAAACAAAAAAACAAACCAAAAAACCCCCAGATTCCTTGGTTCAGCAAGTCAGAAATATTTTCTGAGGTAACACTGAAAAAAGGACAAATCTGACTTGTAGATTTGGGCATGTCACGTTCAGAAGTCATCAGCCATGTAGTAGACTTGTAGAAGCCCATACAGCAAGTTGAAATTTAGGAATACAAACTTCTTTTTTAAAAGGTACTTTATACAGGCTCCTTTGAAATATACTGTGACCCATGAGTTGAAATATCACCTGTTTACAGAATCAAAACACTATCAAGTGCTCTAGGTTACTTTTGCTGCATCAAACTTGCACAGCTTTCTCAAACAGATGTAAGCCACACCAACAACTATATCCTAAGAAAAACAGTATTTTCAAACAAAACTTACTTTTTCAGCAGCTCTCCGGTAAGCCCTGGTGCGGAATCGGAGAAACACAGAATCCCTGAGGAACTGGAGATAGGGATCAAAGCCTGGAGGGCGGAGACCTGCTCCCAAGTTAGCTGGGAAAGAACTCTCCACTAGTGTGCTGATGAGTCGACAGAAGGCACGAGTTAAAGGATATTCCTCACATCGGGACTCAATCTCATTCAATTCAACCTTCGCAGGAGGACAGCAAAAAGAGGAGGAGACAAATCACAGATATTGGGGGAGGAAGAAACACATTAGAAATAATATAATAGCATCATCTGTGGATTACTTCACAGTGAATCAACTTAGCAGCATTTCTGTCTACAGTACAACACAAACAGCCAAAGCGGCAAAGCATTACTGTAATTTCAGTTCAGCAACACATATTCATTCCTTTCTGAGCTACTAGAAGATATACCTCAACATTTACCTACTTTGCTTTTATTTACCACTGTTGTTAGAAGCAAAGTTAGCTGTACCAAGATGTAACAAAAGTGAGTCCAATTTAGAAAAATCCTAGCAAGAAGTGCTCACGAGGAATTTGAGGGGTTTAGATGCTGTTCTGTTACTAGTATGAAGTTGAACTAGATGCAAAAATGGATAAAATTTTCCAGAAATTACAAGCAGGCTTGAAAGTAAACTACAAAGCAGTGAAACAACAGCATCTATTAGAAGTTTCCCATGGACACATCAGGAGAGGCAGCCTCTGCAAGTGCTTCCCAAAAGCGTGTGCATATGATCAGAGAGGCTGCCTAGGTACAAAGACTCTCTTACCTCAATACCAATTGCTTGTCTCTGGCCTGGACTTCTCACAGTTTGTAATATCTTCAAAACAGAACAAGAAATTAAAACAGACCAACACATTTCACATAATCGAAGTGCATCTCTATAATTTTTATCAGGAGTAAAAAGATACTCTAAATACATTTTAGATCTAAGAAGAAGTTTTCTAAATGCTTTTAAAAGATAAAAAGCCAAGATTTTTCTGTCTGAGAGGCTGGATTATGTTATTATTGCTTTACATTCTCCAAGATCTGCATCATGTTTTCACATTAATGATTTTTATCTTATATTGGGTAGAGGAAAGACATTTCCTTCACTATCTCTTTCTATAGTATATTTTAAGAAATATCCTAAATTAGGAAGCAAAGGTGGTGAGATGTGATTTTTGTCAGGATCTCTTATTAGCAACTAAAAATAAGGCAGCAATTACAGTTCAAACAGGACTGTTAGGAAACCTCTACTGATGTAAAATAAGCACAGCCAATGACACCTCTGAGGAGATGCTGTCATTTTCAAAATTGTTCCAAAGCATCAACTATGTGAAAAAAATTCTATTCAACAATGGGAAAAATGAAATTTAGGAGGAAATGCAATACTATTCTGAAGATACTACTGGCAGTTTCAACAAACTAGGAAGCTACAGTTCTAAGCACTTGAAAATCCTAAGATACCTGTGTATATTCCAGGGATTGCCAAAGTGAAGCAGCTATTTCAGGAGATCTTCCAAAAGCAGTAAGGGTTTCTAATAGCTCTGCTTTCAAAATAGGAGGAATGCTGCACTGCAGAAGTCCCAGGATGACTACTACTGGTGTCCACTGAGGGTGCTCACAAAGAGCCAAGCGAGCATTCTCACTCTACAGAGTTCAACAGAAAACAGAACTTTTAGATTATTACTTTGAAGGTTTTTCATGTTTTACAATCTCTAATTCACAGTTCAGTACCAAAGACTCTGCTTTGTACTTGAAGGTATGCAAAATATCAAAAGAATAGTAGACAATTCCAAAACCAACTATTTTAGTTAAACAAAAAGCCAAGCATAAAGACTTACAAGTACTAAAATTGTGCCTATCCACACAGAAAAATTATTTGGATAATACAAGCTTCTTATAACAACCCACTTTTTTTTAGTAGATGCACATTCATGGAATTAGTCTTTAAGTACTTACACTCTAGCAGCTTCTTCAAGCATGGGTAGAGGGACTTTTATTACTATTTCTATTACATACATTCTATATACTCCCATCTCAATAGATTTCTATGAACTCACATTGCATTTTGACATCTGCTAAGAACTTGTAACAATTTGTTTTAGTCTAAGAACAGGCTCATCACTCATGTAAGCTCACTAGAGACTCTGAGATGAACCACTGGACAGGAACAAGCTTCTAGTCTCATCAAGTGGTAATTCCCTGCATCCTTAGAACAAATTTATTTTTGTATATTTATCATAATTATCTTATAATATTTATCCCAGATTATGATTTGATGATGCCACGAAATATTAGTTTTAAGAGCTCCCTTTTCTTCATGCATATCTAATGCTGACATTACAGCTCAAGCAGGATCACCCCATTATCACTACCACAAAAGATGATTTTTTAAAAACATATTCAGTTTCACTCTGTCATGTGTTTGTGTGAGCAAAATCAAAGCTATCTCACTATATCACAGATCTTTTAGGCTGCAAAGTCTAGTGGGTACTTAAGAGCAGAATTCTACACTAATACAATTATACAGACAATTCACAATACAAAATTATGCACCACAATTTTATTCTCTTGGAATTCAATCAAAGCATTTTACACCCTTGGTTTGGGGACATTTTAAATAACCCTGGAGGCAAGTTTCACAGCTGATCACTTTCCTTGCCAAATTTCTACCACTTCCTTTAGAATTCAACTATTACTTTCGCTTTTTCAAACTCATAAACAAAGGCAAATAACTTTCCTACTCCATAGTGATTTATTGTGACTATACCTCCCTTCAGAAAGACATCTCCATTACTACTGCTAGAGTCAAGAAAATAAGAAAATCAGCAATACCAACAACACAAGAAAAGGCATCATCTCTTTCTGCTTCACCTACACCTTCAGTTTCTGGTCATTACAGTTATTCCTGATGTTTCCCATACTTCTGGAGTTCACTAATAAAATGACAATTGCTAGGTAAATTTTGCTTACATACTTTTTTGGTCAAGAAAAACTTCAGAGCTGAATGATGATGATTTGCAAAGAAAAAAAAAAGGTATTAACAAAGAAAACCAAATAAAAGTTTACTTACCCAATTGACTATAACAGTGGTCAGCTGCAAAAATGCAATTAATCCATCCTGTTCTTTTTGCGTGATGCCTCGGAGAGGCAGGTGACGGTACTGGACACTGTCTGCACTTGGCAAGTCTTTCCTTAAGTGCTCATGATAAAGCATCAAAGAGTGGAAGAAATGCTCCCAGGAGACAGGACTGCCACCTGCTCCTTGGATGTTTTCCGCTAGAAAAATGACAAACAGGTAACAAGATTGTCTTTCTACTCTTTCACAGGGTGAAAAGCAGGGTAAACTAAAAGGAAAACTTTCTTATCTAAAGGAAAAAGTAAAGTTCAAAGGAAGGTGATTGTATCCAAAATTGATCATTTAGATTTGGGGATTTTTGCTTGCTTTTTTTTTTTTTTTTTGAGACAGAAAGGTGCTAATACAAAGAACTAGTATAAATAAGTTTTCTGTATCTTCAGAGTAGGGGGTTTTAATAACTTCATCAATGCAAAATGAATGCAAAATACAGGACTGACCAGCATCTCTTACTTTGAGAAAGTGCTATTATATTACATGTATAAAAAAATTCTAACTGAAGGAAGTGCTTCTGGACAAAGTTAGCTCACAAAAGTTACATTGTATATTTTGTAAATACAGCTAACTTTAAGACATTACTCACTTTTTGTTTTATAATAAGCAACACTGACATTCTACATTTCTTACGGTGTTAAGACACGGGGATTTTTTTTAAAAAGCGTTATTTCACTAGGTGAATTGCTTGTTAAGGTGCTCAGACATCTAATTACCTTATCTGTCAGGTTTTTTTTCAGATTACAGTTTCAAGTAAAGCCTTCCAATTCCATCTTTGTACTAATATTTAAATGTTAAAAGTATGAGGCCACAATTCATCTCAAATGAGTCTTCACACTCATCAAAAGAAAAGGGAGTTGAGGAAGAGCCGAAGTGTCACTTCACTTACCATGACTACTGCCATTGACTTTTAGCAAACTAAAGCAGTAATGAGCACACTGAGGCCCACTAGCCAGTCCCCGCAGCATTTTCAAGTATGGGATGTAAATTGTGGAAGGAAGTAGATCTCCCATTTGCCTAACAAACTTTGACAAGACAACCTAGAGCAAATAAAGATCAGTGTTTAAAAAAAAAAAAAAAAGGAAAATCTGAGTATTATAAGAAAACATTACGCAGTAGAAGTCAGGAAGCAGATTCTAACTTTTTCAGGGTGGGGTAGACAAGTTCCCTTGTAGACTGGCCTATTCAGTGAGACATGTTTGAAAGAGAAACTAAACAAAATAACTCATGTGACTGCAAAATATACTAACTCTCCAATTCTGTATTTCTAGTGATAAAATTTCAGCTCCCAAGTGTTCCACAGGAGTATTACTAACACATCTCATAGTGCAAGTAAAGAATTCAATGTGGGTGTCATATACTTGAACAGTGACTCATACACACAGTGGTTCCTTTCAGGGTCATATTAGGCTGCTTGCAGATTGCACCCGACCCTAATTTAAGTTGCCAGTACTCTGGGTGGGTCTTGGGATGTGTCTGATCTGTCTTGTACAAGGTTTTACCTAGCACTGCACAGTCCTTCAAGAAGCATTGAGAGCTGACAGCACCCCAGGTAGCCAAAGAGATTTTGGAATGTCTGCTTTATCTGCTTAGATTGTTTCTTCCTTCTAATTTTAAGTTCTGTCTCTTAGGAACTATAACTTTTGTACTTCAAATAATTAAAATATTCTTAGGATTTTTTACCCCTAAAATACTATTAACTGCAGTTAATAAAGTTGGGGTTTTTATTGTTAAGGAATCCAACTTCTCAGTTACCTGAAAAAGGCATGTAGAAGTCATCAGACAGAAAACACAAGAGAACAATCAGAATCCATTTAGCAACTGTAACAAATCAAATCTAAACAACATTTTCATAGAGGTTTGTTAATACTCTTTCTTGCTAAGTTTATTGACAACCATGAATGACTGGCAGTAGCTCATTTTAAGGCAAGCAACCACAACCATGCCATGCACAGCAGGACACATGCAAATCAATCATTGAAAAAAGGTAAGGTCTTCTCAAAGGCAATAAAAAGGACACCAAAAAAGTTGTTGCTTGAGGGTTTTTTGTTACTTTGGTTTCAAGTTACCAGTAATTACTCAAGACAATCTAGATAACCTGGCGCTGGGGGGGTCGCTGGTGAGCTACTCCAAGGTAGGAGCCCATGATGGTGGATGTCTGCAGGGGCTCCGACGGACACCAGTACTCATGGGCAAGCTCCAGATTGAAGGGGTCTTTCCTATACAACTCAGCGATCTGTCAGAAAAAGGGAGATGCTAGAAAAATATCGACTCCAGGAAGAAAAAACAATTACTTCAAGAATAAGCACTGCTTCTAGATTAGCTAAAACACATCTGAGACGCAAAGCATCAGAGGGTTGGTCTTCTAGTTCTTAAAACTTTCTGAAAATTACAGCTTCTAAATAACAGTATTGGAACAGCGACAGCCATCAAAATCCAAAATGCACGTATCAGTGAAAATTTAATAACTTTCTATTTAATTATTATGGATTAAATCATTGCTAAAAAAAACAGTGTCATTTCTCCTTAAACAACCATATGCCTACATTAAAATATATTCATTTTACAAGTTAGCTGGTATCATAATTAGAAATCTTACCTGCTATCTGAACATACAAATTTCTCAGAGCAAATTTTTATTTCTAGTTCTGCATTTAAGTTTACTGTTTTTATCTGAGCTGCTTAAGAAAGCATTTCACCACAAACTTTCCTACTAATGTCTATAACCTAAAGGAGTATCTTTGGAAAAGATGAGTAATACATGCTTTTAAATTTCCAGAAAATATAAAACACCTCAGTTCAATATGCAAATCTGTTTTTCAACATGGATTTTTCTGAAAGTGCAGTTAAGTAACCTTAATAGCTAATATTTAAACAAATATAATTATTTTTATTTCCATTTTTATTTTATTTTATTAAAAATATGACCGAAAATCTTTCTTTTAAACGTACACTTAAGGTTAAAACTCTACTGAAATAAGAGAATTTGTAATTCCATTAGCCTTGATGGAGTCACCTTAACGAGCCTACTCTACTGCAAATACAAAACAGTTTTCAAAAAACTCTCATTACAAATATATCAATGCATAAGAATTATTTAAACATTTCAATTATTTATCAAAGTAATTGTCAACAATGGGGTTAAACTTCTAAAACTTTCAAATGTAAGAAACAATGCAGTATTTGCTTACTAAAAAATAATTAAATCCCATTACATTAATATCAGAAACTAAGGCAATAAATTAATTCCTTTACATGAAAAATTATAGAAGAGTGTCTGCACTTAAGGAAAAAAAAATATACTAAAAGGGAAAGATCCAGCACCATATGGTATCATTCAGATATGGGTTTTTACCAGAAAGCCGCAAGTCACAATCATTATTTGTCACAGTAATTTACAAGAAAATAAGGCTTACTAGAAGCATTAAATGCTCCAGGTCTCTCCGAAGGGAAATAGGTGGATCGTTACCCATCTGAATACTCATGTGGATCATGCGAGCATCCTCATCAGCACGATTTCTCAGCTGTTTCACCTACAGCATTTATGAAGGTGAAAAAGAAACAGTGGTCTTTATCTAGCTAAGACAGAAATAAAACAGAAATAACGTAATTGTCTATATGGCCTATTAAAACTAAGAAAGCAAATATACTTGCTCGAACATGAGAAGAATATTAAATTTTCAATTTTTTCAATCCTCTGTCATCACCAAGTGTTTGCATCCAAAGTTAGAGTCAATCACTTGCTTACTGCCAAAGCCATGCAAAGAAAGTGCATAGCAAAAGCCCTGAACTTATATAATGGAAGTTTTTCCTAACTGACTGCACCAGATTCTTTGGTTTGGCTCAAAAAGGTGGATCCTTTTCCTCTTTTTAATTTAAAAGCCAGACAGCTTAGTTTCAAAGAATGTTAAACCATTATTCACAAGGACTGAAAAGAAACATGCAACACAAATGCAAACATGAATGCAATAAATACCACAGGAAAAACGAGCAAAAAGCAAGAAGAATGGCAGCAATTTTTTTAAAAAAGTAGGCATTTAATTAGCATCCCAAACTTCTTTGTGTTGAAAAAGCTAATTACTAAACGAAAATCAGCTGACAATTTTAAATTCAAAAAGCTTTTGACATGAGACCCCAACAGAGGCTTACAGAAAGCAAACAGACATGAGATTAAAAGCCTTGTTAAATATTAATGAGACCATGAAGAACAAGAAACAGAAATAAACAACTAATTCAACACATAAAAAAATAAAACATGTTGACAATCAATAGAGTCTAGCTCACGATATATAATATATTTCAATGTGCAAAAGTGAATGAGCAGCAAAATCATTGGGAAAAATAGTTTTAAAATAATAATAACAAGAAAAAATATTAAAAACTAAAAATAACAGCGGAAAAGATCAAAGCAAGCTAGCTAAATCAGTACACTAACTGAACCAGAAAAAAACTGAATGTTGACAAGTTAAATAATTAATTATTTGAGGTACTAAAGCCAGTTATCAAGTTCTGAATGAACATAATGCAGGCAACAAAAAGATTTACCCAAATCATCACTGGCAAGCAGCATAAATGCTAAAATTATGCAGAAGAATTAATTAAAATGCTGACTTAGAGATTTAAGTAAAACTGAACAAAGGTCATAGAGATACACAAAGCAAAACAAAGATCCTGCAAAACAGACACTTCTTTTTACCTAAAATTTGAGATTCAGTAGAAATAGCTGAGAACATAAGCCAAACAATACCTATCAGCAGCTAAGACAAAAAGTTGTCTTGTAGGGCTATATCCCAATTGTCTACCAACAACTTCCTGTAAAACAACTAGTACTGGCTGATATAAAACTAGGCTAAAAATCAATGGTCTGATTTTGTCTTATATCCTGTATTACAAAATCCTGCTTGCAATGAACATCTCTCTTCATCTTCAGGCATTAGCTACAAGCAACTGGAAATCTGAGCCAAAGAAAAAGAAAAAAAAAAGACCCCCTCAAAAAAAACCCCACACAACCCCCCCCCATCAACCTGAAATAGAATTTCAGTGTTCATTTAAATTTTAATAATTAAATAAATTTAAATAATAAACAAGAATACTATTACCACCATAAAAGCTTGTTTTGCAAATCTCACCACACTGTAGTGTTTTAAAAACCACATTCTGTAGGATATGGGGTTATAATCCTTAAAGTTATTAAAGCTTATGTTTACCAGAAAGCCCTGTAGGAAGGCACAGCTGCAGGCTGGACAGTTGGAGGGTGAGAGATAGTTCTGATTCATGGACAGCACACTGCAGCTGAGCCAGACAATGGGTGCTCTTCTCCTGTTAAGTTTGGGTTTTGTCTGGTTGACACTAAAGGTATAAAAGGGGGGGTAACNCAGCGGAAAAGATCAAAGCAAGCTAGCTAAATCAGTACACTAACTGAACCAGAAAAAAACTGAATGTTGACAAGTTAAATAATTAATTATTTGAGGTACTAAAGCCAGTTATCAAGTTCTGAATGAACATAATGCAGGCAACAAAAAGATTTACCCAAATCATCACTGGCAAGCAGCATAAATGCTAAAATTATGCAGAAGAATTAATTAAAATGCTGACTTAGAGATTTAAGTAAAACTGAACAAAGGTCATAGAGATACACAAAGCAAAACAAAGATCCTGCAAAACAGACACTTCTTTTTACCTAAAATTTGAGATTCAGTAGAAATAGCTGAGAACATAAGCCAAACAATACCTATCAGCAGCTAAGACAAAAAGTTGTCTTGTAGGGCTATATCCCAATTGTCTACCAACAACTTCCTGTAAAACAACTAGTACTGGCTGATATAAAACTAGGCTAAAAATCAATGGTCTGATTTTGTCTTATATCCTGTATTACAAAATCCTGCTTGCAATGAACATCTCTCTTCATCTTCAGGCATTAGCTACAAGCAACTGGAAATCTGAGCCAAAGAAAAAGAAAAAAAAAAGACCCCCTCAAAAAAAACCCCACACAACCCCCCCCCATCAACCTGAAATAGAATTTCAGTGTTCATTTAAATTTTAATAATTAAATAAATTTAAATAATAAACAAGAATACTATTACCACCATAAAAGCTTGTTTTGCAAATCTCACCACACTGTAGTGTTTTAAAAACCACATTCTGTAGGATATGGGGTTTTAATCCTTAAAGTTATTAAAGCTTATGTTTATCAGAAAGCCCTGTAGGAAGGCACAGCTGCAGGCTGGACAGTTGGAGGGTGAGAGATAGTTCTGATTCATGGACAGCACACTGCAGCTGAGCCAGACAATGGGTGCTCTTCTCCTGTTAAGTTTGGGTTTTGTCTGGTTGACACTAAAGGTATAAAAGGGGGGGTAACTTCTATAAAGTGATTCCCTTTGCATGCACAAGGGGGTCCATGCCTTTGTTTCCCATTGCTACAACATTCTACTTCAGTGTGGAAAACAAACCCCAAACATTACGGTTTCTATAAAGCGAACAAGTTTTCTGAAGCACAGGACCTTAAGCTAAGCATCATGTCTGAATATCTGTGCCACTTCGTCCAAATAATAGAAATATAGGAGAGATGCCCACATTTCTCAGTAAGTGCTATTCACACAAACAACTTACTTTCATTGGCATGAGTGCAAGGAAGTCTGTGACAAGGTTATGGATTTTGCGAATGTAAAATTCTTCCTGGTAGAAATTTTCAGATGCCACAACAGATTCAGTTAGGAACAGGAAAACATAATCAGCAATCGCTAGCTCAGCCATTGCCTCATCTGCCTCAGTGAATTCTGCTAGAGCTGGGCAACAAAATTCATAAGAGGGGAAGAGGTTAGTAACAATCTGTTACCAAACAAATATATTTCAGGATAGACAGCTGACATGCAAATTTCCACGTTTCTATCAACTCTGTTTTTAATACTTTACAGAAGAACTAGACTGAAAAAAAGACAAATTAATGGCAGATGATGACCTCAACTTTCTGTTTTAATAAGTGTTACAGTGCAAATCCATTTACCCCAAAAAATCTAAAGCAGTCAACCAAAAATCACAAACCAACCTTAATTAAACATTAATTCTAATGTTTGCATCTTTGTTATTAGATATTTTGGAGAAGACTAAATTTTGATGTAGGAGAAAGCTAGAAGGTTTGTGAGGTTTGGAGACAAAAAAAGAAAATTATGAATAGATTCATCATCTCAGCGTACTGAGGTCTAACATCTACAGATGTAAAAAAACAATCAAGAATCTATTCTGGATTTAAGCATTGAAATTATACTAAAGCTGAAAACAAAATCCTTGAATTTTGCAATACGTTAAAATCTCTTTCACTTCAGTGAGGCACTATTACTGTCTAATAAATAATTACTTCTATATCTGTGTACATTTCAGAGCAATTCAATTCACTACAACCAAACTCACAAAAGTTTTAAGGAAGTGTAATGGTAATTTTATCACAAAGGTAAATAACAACACTTCAGAAAGGTAATAGATCCTTTGACTTACACCACTCGCAAGCTCTGAATACTAACGTGCAGCAACTGAATTTTCGGGTAATTTACCTGTCACATCAGAGAACTGGGATATTCCTCGCAATGTCAGCGCCCAGGCTAATCTAACAGTAGCTTGCAGGCCTGGTAATTTCCAGGGCTGAGACTCCTGAAGCCGAGTGTGGATCGTTGCTATGTACTGTCTTTCTGCTAGCAGAGGGAGCCGGTGCACCAAGTCTTCAACAACAAAAACACAAAACCAATACTCAGTAAACAGATATGAAAAAACACATGCAAAATCCTGCCAGTTTTTTACTGATCAATAACAAAATTGCTCAAGCAACAATTTATCCATCCGTACAAGGTAACCTCTGGGAAGGCTGACAGCATTACCTTCACGATCCTCTGCCCCTTGTTCCAGAAAGCTGACATCAAAGCAGTAAAGGAGAGCCATGAGAAGAGACAAGTTCACACCATCCAAGGAGCCATCAGCTTCCACTGTTACCTTCTCCAGGTAACTTATGAGGATTAGAGTGTCATCCTTATTCAGGGGTGACTGACACGTCCAGACAAAGAGACATTCAGCCAAGGACTGTCGGCATTCTTTAATGAGATCAGAAACCTTTACAAGACAAACAAACAAAAAAACCCAACCCGGTGAATATACCTATTCTGGTAACATACTCAACTTGTCCTTCTCAGTCAATCATGATGACTGGCTTAAACTAAAAATCATTCTAAAGACAGCACCTACAGAACATGTTGGGTTTATTTGCTAAACAACAAAAGGACACTTCTGTTTGTTAATTGCATTTATATTCCCACATATTTCATGAGAGGTGTGAGTAGATACCTGGGAATATGATTACATGCAAACCAGCATCTCTGTCAAGGACAGGAGACATCAATCTACATAGAATTTACATAGCTGTAAATGTATCACACAGAAGTCACATTCCCTGTCTCTAATTACACAAACTCCACTGGCAGTTACCCCAGTTACAATCAGCCTTCCCATCCCCCAGAAAATGAATCTTAAAGTGAAACTGAGGTAAATTAAGATAATTTAAGATAAATGATAAAGATGTGTTTTCCACCGTTTCTAGATTCATAGCAAAAGTGTAAGACTAGTTCTTTATTCAGTGGAAAACAAATTGATTTACTATTACAAAGAGTGATTTTTAGGCAGATCATCCATTAGAAAGGAGTTCAAAAACTGAACCAATAATGTTTAAAATCTTCCTGCTAGAAGAATTATGCTGCATTTAGTCACAGTGTCATTTAAGTTCAAGAATTACAAAGATGACAAGGTATTTTCAAGCAATTTTAATTTGACTATTAGAAATGCTTCTGTTCATATTAACACAATTGGATTATTAGGAGAATTATTCACCTGACTCAACTTGGTTTCAACCTGTTTTAATAATTTGTGAATTAGTTCACTTTCCTTATGCCAATACTGCAGATAATGGTAGTGCTGATAACTTAAAACACAGACTTCAGAATTAAAAAAAAGAAGACATTTACACACAGTGTAAATATTAGGCTTAGATTTTTACTGTTCCAATCCTTCATTAAGAATAAGGCATGCCCTAGCATCTGGGAGCAACAGCAAAACAGGAATGTGGGAGGCAATCTGAATCCCATACTGATAATGCACAAGCTGTGGAGCAGTACCTGTGATCTTAGACAGTAGCACACTGTGCAAACGTAAAGGACTCTTTGCAGTCTAACTCCACGCTAATGTGTTCAGTAACACAGAAGAATATCCATGCTGAGTGAATTTTACCTCTTTGCGATGTTTCTCACTGCCCAATCCTCGCTCTCTCTGGAGTTTATCAAATTCATTGTTCAAATCAATGTGAGACAGAAGTGTAAGGATCTTCTGAGTCAAACCCTGCTCCATTAGGTCATTTGTAAAGCGTGTTGTCATGGAAATTAACTCTTGACTATAAAGGAAAGAATATAAATTAAACAAGTAATCACAGTTGTCCAGTCACAAACATGTCTAAAATAATGAATCCCATTAAATGCATTCGATGACAAAAAAACCATGCAAATAAATTATATACAGAGAACAACTAAATGTGCATCACTAATCATTAAGTACTACCCTCTCAAAACATTATGCTGAATGGATAGAGTCTTTAGGCAGCTGAAGGTTCAAGAACATGGAACATGAGAATACAGCAGGGATCAGCCAGTTAAGATTTCTATTAAAAGGAAAAAGTATTATTTACAAGATGCACATAACTCACAAGCTCACAGGCTCTTTCTTACTAGTAAATGCAATTGTCCAGATATGGCACTCAGAATTTATATTTACACTAGAACACATTTTTTTTCATCTTTCTCTAGCCAACTTGAAAGCTAGTAGTGTGCACTACTTCCTTTTTCAAGACAAAAAATACTACCATATAATGTTCACCAGTAGATAGTACATTCCTTCTAAGTAAAGGCAGGAGCACAATTCCCTTTTATAGTACACAGAAAGTCAGAACACAGCAGGGTTCTCAAATACTGAGCAATCACCACTAGTTAGAGCAACACTGCCAAAAGGTGAAGTAGCATGAAAGAACTGAAAGTAAAATATGTATCCCTATAATCCAACAAAAATATGTGCAAAAATGATAATGCTTAAGAACAAACATGATAGCAGCTGCATCAGGTTATGAGAAAAAAGCAAATTCGAGACTATACATACTCCCTTTAGTCTAATTAGTTCTAAAAGCACTCAAAACAAAGAGTTTTGATCAGCTCATAGCCCTCATACAGACCTGAGTTCCAATGTCCATGTCTTGCCTTGGCGTGACTGGATGAGGGCTCGCAGTGAATTGGCAATGCATCTTTTTCCATCCCAGTACAACAGAACCGCCACCAGACCTCTTGTAAGCCCAGGAAAATGAGGCTGCTGGTGTTCTCCTAGTGAATGAAAACGCACAGAAATAGCCAAAGACAGCTGAACATACACACCCTGATATCAGCTCTGTATCTTCATATTTCTAATAGAAATACAAATATTGCATTCACAGTAACTGTGGTTATTCACTACCACTTTGACTTGTTTCAGACACTCAAAAGAAAGCTCAGATGATTTGGGTGCTGTTGGTAAAAATAATATTCAATTATTAAAATATACAAAAGAGGGTGTTTTTAAGTGCTAGTCCATGAATATCCTAGTCCAAATGGTAATCGCCACCGATATGTACCCATCTTAATAACCAATTCAAGATGATTATCATTGAAATATCTTCTACTCAAAATTAAATTTTCTATCTGAAATTACATTGAACATTCAAGCTCAAAATAGGAAGTGAGCCTGACTTGAAGATGGCTTTCCAATGGTGACAAATTTACAGTCTACTTCTTTAACAAATTTTTCAAGTAAATGAACAGCAGCTAGTAATAGCAACTAACAATTGTAACTTAAAAATTCTAAAATCAATCTTCTACACAAAGAATGTGTCACTCTCCAGAATACTTCTTTTACTAATCAATTATTAGATTACAGAGTCACACAGCAATGTATAACTTAATACATAATCTGAAGAATCAGTACCTATTACACTGCTTTATGGAAAAATTCTCAATCATGTTTTAATTATGCTTAAATTCAATGACCCAGAAAGCACATCATAAAACCTCCTCAGAATATTCCCCCCTTTGCAATAGCTGAGCATACAAACATTAGGGTTCAGAACACTGCTATCATATGACATTACAGTGAGAATTTCTTTTTAAGAACATTCTGTGTTAGGAAGCTAAGGCCTTCACTGCATCATGCATTCACCTTACACGTACACTTAAATAAGAAGGCTCTATTTAAACTGTATTTCTCCAAATCTTAAATATTTTCCCTTCTCACCAGCTAGAAGGAGCTCAACAGCTGCCAACTCTCCAATATCAAAGAGGTCACTGAGGATAAAGGCTTCTCTGATGAGCTGCTCTGGTAAAAGCCTAGTTCCCTGCTGACCCTGGATAGCAACTCCTTCTGTGCTTGCTTTCTGAATTTTCTCATGCTGCTGAACATTTTTTGGCTGCAAGAGAAACAAACATCAGAAGTTATTCAAAATTTAACATCAAATACTGAATAAAGCTTTACACACTAATCCTTCCTCACAAATATAGTTCTGTCAGGTTAGGCTGTCATCATAAAAACCAAGGCAGTGTTTTTAAACAGAGATGGTAAAGGCATCCTAAAAATGCTTCATGCTTGGATAGCAGTGATCTCTTTGTGGGAATGCAAAAAAATTATCTTATACAATCAGTACTGACATTTACTCAAAATACTAGTAGTTGAAAGTAAACTTTGATACAACTCTCAACAGGAATTGGTATCAACTCAGTGAAAGATATCTGGGTTGTTGGTTAGAACTGTTGTGTTACTCCCAACTATTCTCTACATCATTCTCTTTCCATTAAACTGAGATGCTAAAATATACTGATGAAACTCTATAGCTGACTGTTACATTTTCTGACCTACCAATTTAAACAAGCAATCTACTACAGGAGAAATAACACCATTGAAAGAAGATATATTTCTAGTGATACCTTATGATACACTAGCCAAGGAACAGGGAGATTTTTCACATTATGTGGCATTCCAAACAAGACACATTCTGTATTTTTCAAGTTCATGTGTTCACCCATTTTGTGTCTTTGTTAATCTGACTGAACATGAGAAAAAACAGACAAAATAGCTTTGTGCTTTACTTCAGACGCACAAGAGCGACAAAAAAAGCTAATACATGGATCATCAGATACTTTTACTATTCCTTTCAAAATATCACTCAAATAATGAGAGAAAAACATATATCATAGATAAAATTAACCTGTAGAAAATACAAAATAATATGTATGCATTTTTTCCCACTTAATACTATTTGTATTCTTACAGCAGAAGAAGACTGGTATAACACATCTATGTTATGTGCTGTAATAATCTCACATGAAAAGAATGGTCAGAGTCTAAAATGGCATGTAAGACAACAATATGAGACAGTAAATCATCAACTCTCCAGCTCATTCCAGAAGAGAGCATTAGCCCAGTACCGGATTTCTGAAGAGGGAAATGAAGTCAGATTTGTGCTTCTTTAAAACTTGATCTAGACGATGAATAGCTTCTGGTTGCCTTTTCCAAATGGCATTCATTACAGTCTGCCATATGTCCTTATATGGACCCCACAAGCTTGCAGCTAAAAGAGGAGATAAAACAATGTATTTGAAATAGAGAAAGGAAGAAAGCAAATTATTTATATATTGTTTTCAAAGAGTAAGCTATTTTAGTTTACTGTTACTCTTGGCATGTCAGTATGCTCTTACACCTATGAAGAAAAGTATAATTTCCTTTCCTAAGGCACAAAAAAAAAAAAACAAACCAAAAACCCAACCCCTCCCCAAAAAACCCAACAAAACAAGACAAAAAAAAAACCACAACAAAAAAACCCCCCAACAATGGTCTGATATAAAACCTAATTGCATTTAGGGAAGTAAAGAACCAAAAAAAAGGATGTACACACCTAAATTCTGGTGCTGAAAGTCCTCTTACAAGAATACATACAATACAGGTATTAGGTTGGAAAAGACCTTTAAGGTCATCAAGCATCAAATGTTAATGCTTAAGGTTTAAGCATTAATCTGGCACTGCCAAGTCCTCCACTAAACCAAGTCTCCAGGTGCCATGTGCATGTCTTTTAAATCCCTCCAAGACTGTGACTCTACCACTTCTACAGAACACTCCAGAAAAGGACTACCTTCACTATTAGCTAAACAGCCCATCAAATCAAGATATACAATACTCTTGCATTACAGCAGATGGCTAAAGAAAAATGGTTTCAACCATTTCCAAAGATTACTACTTGAGTGAGCAAGCTGGGAAAACTAAAAAGCAGTTTAAGCAAAAGCAAGCTATTTAAATCACCCTTATTGCTTCTACATTGTCAGAGAGGAACCAGTGTGTACTGAGCTAGTCATCTGGAAGGGGAGTAAAATCCTGCCTCACTAATCAGAGAAAAACATTCTCTGTTGAAAGAGCACAACCCCCTTTGATTACTCAAAATTGATATCCCTCCCAACAATCAAAATGCAAGTCTCCTAAGCTTCAAAGTACCTCTAGAAGGTCAGATCAAATGCTTACTTAAATGGTGAAGTCTATACACTTAAATGGTGAAGCAATTCATGCTGAGTAGCTACAAGTGAATTTACAAATAACTGAAACAAAACATTAGTAGTGCCAGTATGGCTGTGTCAGGGCAACCCCTAAAAAAATTGACAAATTTGCCTTTTCTGAGCACCAGTGTTTTAACTTGTACAGTGTTACCCCTACCTAGAAATAGCTACTACTGGATCCATAATTTCACACTCAGCTGTAACTGGCAGTTCCCCATAACTTCAGAGTTCAGAGATTTATTTCCACTTGAAACAGTCTTTTCACTCTTACTACATTACCAAGTCCAATAAACACCAACAGCAAACCACAGTGCCGGCCAAAAGCTGTTCAACTACTTCCTTGGCCCATTTGTTTGCTCTTGTCCCTACCACATAATTGCTTTGCACCAGCCCAAACACATACACTGTAGGGAATTAGAACAAATTAAGGATCTAACTTCTCTAACCAAAATCTGATCCAAAAAGGAGTTTATTTTCAGCAGGATCACATCTAGAACCCAGTTCGCTCTGCAATGGCACTAAGATGGATTATTGCAGAGAAAGGAACAGGCACCTGGGATAGGAAGAGGGTGGACTTTAGCAACCATGATGACTTTTTCCCACTTAAGCTGTTCTATTATTATTAGTTTTAGAAAGGCTAACCATGCCATCAGGGACAGGAAGGAAGGACAGGCTGAGTTGCTTCTCTTGGCAACAGCAGCAGTTGACACTTATATATGCGCCTGAACATTTTGCCAAGTGACAGACTCAACCATGCTATGTCTCTTCCCACAAACAATATACTAAAAACTAAGGCAAAATCTCCACTAGTTCTAGTGCAACATCTCCTTTTATTTCTTCTCATATTTCCTGTAGAAAACTCCTTATACGAAGCCTTATTTACAGACCTTCTGGCCTACATTCCAGAGATAACTGTTTTTCACAGCATCTTCATTCTCCTTCTATTAACCTAATGGAGCTCAATGAGTAAATGCAACATCTTGCACCCAACACAGAATCACTGCAAAGGCTGGGGACCAAGGGAGGTGCTGGAGAGCAGCTTTACAGACAAGCACCCAAGTGTCCTGGGAGACAGGAAGCTGAGCACCAGTCAGCAGCACAGCTCATAGCAAAGGTTGCCTACAGGCACCAGGCTGTATTAACAGCTGTAGCCTGCTGATGCAAGCGATTATTTGGGCATCTCAGTCCTTCACTCCCAAACTGTGTATAGTTTTGGGCTTCTCAGAGCTAGACACTGAAATAGTGAGCCACAGAACAGGATGAACGAGAGGCTGAAAGAACTGACCTGGTTCAGTCTTTAAAAAAAAGGCTAAAGAGAAATAGAGGCTTTGTTTTCTCTAACTACTGAACGGCACTATACACAGAAAGTAGGGCAAAATTCTGCAGATATTTCTCTTTTGCCTCTTACACAACACAGCATTAGGAGATGAGTGTCATACCGAAGTGGTACGTAAGCACGTGTACACCGAATCACCACAGTCCTCTCTAAACAAGGAGGCCTTGCCTCCCTGACGTGACTCTCCTCCAGGCATGGCGGCAGCTCTGACCGCGGAGCTCCATCGTCGGGCAGCTCTGCGCGGCCGGAGCCCGGGTACCGCCGCACGGGAGGTCGCTCTCCCAGCGCCTGCCCGCACACCGCGCCGTGCGCCCCGCAGCCCTTCCCCACTGCCCGCCCGGGCCTCGCCGCCTCCCCACGCCCGGCCTTGCCAGAGCGGCCGCCCC
>VWYP01005647.1:268752-285091 GCA_013400435.1 Pycnonotus jocosus
AAACAAACCCCAAACAGGCATGAAGAAAACAAAAGCATATTTATACACTTACATCTCTGGAGCTGGGGAATAAATATCAGTATCTTAAAAGCAGTCTGTGTCTGAAGTCAATTTACCATTCTCTGTCTCGGTAGTAATCAAGGTCCTAACAGAAATTCTCTCCTGTATTACCTTTAGGATAAAAGATTCCACCAAAAACACTCATTTGTAGTTCCAGTAGTTTCCCCTCTTGAGCTTTATTAAACCAGTATTTCATGGTTGCAAAACCATGTCCAATGAACTATGGGAACCATGGGAAATTGGCAAAATAACTATCTTTGCTTCTGTAGATCTCCCCTGTAACGGGAAGGCAGAAGGGGTAATAGACAAAGAGCAGTGCTCCTGGGGTGAGAGTGAATTGGCAAAGCAGCTGTAAGAAAAAAGGGACAGAAAAGAGAGAAACTGTTTCATTTAGTCAGAAGAGGAGAGAGAAATGGACATTTTAGAAAAGGGGGGAATTCCCCGAGTTCAGTAGATGAATAAGGTCTCAATAATTTGGCCCAATTTGTTGATTTAGTCAAAGGCCCCATATTTCTTTGTGATTTACCTTTTCCTGGTCTTAGCCATGAACAGACTAGACTTATAGTGATGAGAATTATAGTGAATTGTTCATTTTATTTTAGGAAATAAAGAATGCCAGGCAAGAGGAAAAAGTAGAAAATAAGTGCAGTTAATCCCCAAGCAGCTGAGCTAAAGCAGCCTTGGTAGCTGAGTGGGGCATTCCTGTATCCTCTCCTGTGCATCCTTCCCTGAGAAGCCGTAGTTTTGCTCTTATGCTGCCCACGTGCCACCCCAAGACCCATGGCTATGAAAGGCAGGTATCATGATAAACCTGGAGATGCATGTGCTGATCACCTGGCTACAGAAAATGTAATGAGTAGCTGGAGGTTTTGCTTCAGTCTCTCCTTCCACAGCGATTCTAATTTTGATCTTTTTCCTTTTTACATTCCTTGATTTTCACTAAATTTATGAGCCTCTCTAGACTTTGATCAGATTAGGTTGGAACTGACTCAGAAATTGCAAGAGGTTCAAAAATTATTGGAAAGGTTTGGCTTACAGTGTGATTTCCTAAGCTGTGTTTCCTTAAGAAACTTGAAGCTTTAAAGAAGAGAAATAAATAATTGATTAAAAAAAAAAAAAAAGCCTTTCCCAGACATTAAGAGCTGTCATATTTCTTTTGGCATTCTGATACAGACAGATTGCACCCACTTTTTTTGAACTCTGTTGAAGGAAAAAATCCTTTCTAACCACTGTAGATTTAGTATTTTAAATTCCCAGATAATTCTTTCTTCTCCTTGCCGATTGACCTAGGGTCACATAGCAACAAGAAAAAAGAAGAAGCCTGAAATAGTGGATGGCAAGGGGTAGGTCATTGGGCAGCTGAACTTCAGAAAGAAAATACCACGTTTAGCTCCAGCTGTACAGCCTTTATTATATTCTTTCTGTGTTAGCAATGTGATATTTTAATGCAAAATAATTGTCACAGTTCGGGACCTAGTATGGGTGAAGTAAAAAAGGCATCTAGATACACCATACCATACATTCTGCACATATTATTATTGACATAACTGCATCCATCCATCCATGCTTTAATAAGTATGGAAGTCCATGAATAGCAATTCTTGCTTTATTTGGTGCCCTTTAATTTAGGTTCCCATTGTTTACCCAGCATCACTGGCTGTTTTGATAGTCTATTTTTGACAAGTCACTGTAGGGAAAGAATACCTCATTCCTCTCCCTAACAATAGTTCTCAGCAAGTTCTGCAACATAGATGGGTTCAAGAAGGGACATCGATGTCTTTTATCTTTAATTACTAGACAGAAATCTGTGAAGTTTCAAAGGTAGGCTGACACTAAATACCTGGGATGGATATTCATTCCCCTGGATTCCAGGGAAAGGAAGTTCCAAATTGCCTGTAGGGTAGCGAATTCTGCTTGTGTGGTCAGAGACCTACATTAATTTCTATAGGCAGAAATAACTCTTAGTAATAAATAAAATGCGCTGCACAGTGGGAACCTACTCTTTGTAACTTGTAAGCGGTTTGTGATGTACTACAGGTGTAATATTCTCAATTTTGATAGTACTGTATTTAGTGGTTCATAATCAAATAATACATCGAGATACGAAGATAACGATGATGATATAATCTACTCTCTTTACATGTTATTATTACCACAAAGAATAATTATTATCCAAAAAAAAAAGAGTGTTGTTCAAATGCCTAAGAGGCCTTGCTTAATTTCCTACATTTAATCTTCAGTGTTGTTATGATCACAACCTTCACATCTCCATCGCATGATGGAGAATATGAAAAAAAGCTTTTCTGCATTGCAGCTGAAACTGAAAAAGTTGTCTTGTAGAAGTGGATCTACATCAATAGACCAGTCCTTGCATTGTGAAATATGCCTCTTTCCCAAAAAGTGAGAAACATTACTGGCTACTGACTAGACCATAAAACTTCCTGGAGCTCTTGTTTTGACTGACACTAACTCTGTGCATCTGAGGTTACTGTTCTGTAAAAATGGGTATAGCATCTCACAGCAGGCCTGAAATGCCAATTGAATGGATCTTCAGCCTGGCCTCTTCATCTGAACAGAGGAAAAAGAATGCATTTTTGTGTTATGTTAGTTGGTGGAATAAAAAAGCCTGAATTGTCTTACTGTGCTGGCTAAATTTCTTAGAAACTTCTTAGTTGGCTATAATCCTGTCTTTGCTGCAAAAAGCACACTTTCTACATGGAGATGGTTAGCTTAGCATCAAATCTTAGAAAAAAGTCTGAGACCTTTCTATGCAGCATTTCTCAAGGAAATAACTTTGTAATTTTTCTGTCTTCCATCCTAGATATTTCTAGTGTCACCATGGTATCTAAGCTCATCAAAGAAACTGTGTGAGGTTGTCACTAGCTTGTGTAAGTGGTTTATCTAGTCAAAAGCAACAATGAGTTAAATGTTCTCAAAGTTATATGAACAGCTTCCTTGGGGTTAAGGGGCAGGGGGAGATGAACAACAGCAAGCGCTGCCCTCCCTGTGTAGGTGAGGACAATTAATGACTATAGGCTTCTGACCAGAAATCAATGCCTTGATAATCAATATCCTGCTTGTGCATTGGGTCTTTATGATCCTTGTCCAGGCTTCAGAGGTAAAATGAAAATACTGTTCTTGGCTGTGTGATGTATTTGAGTTATTTTTTCCTTAAGTCCTGCTTTGGGGCCCTTAAAGCTATCTGGTTTTGTTTCTCTTTCTTCTCTATTCTGGAATGAAGAATAGCCTTTCTTTTTTTGCAATAATTTTTCCATTCAGCTACTGAGGGCAATGAGGCAGTTATTAGTTCAGAAGGTGATCGGATTAGTGTAACGATGTGCTGCTAGTAATTGACAAGACAAGGTGCAAAAACATCAAGGAAATGCTGGAAAAACAAAGCATAAGCAAAGTGGAGATGTTTGATATAGTAAATAGAAATCTTGGTATATCAACTGGCTTATTGATATTCACTCTGTTCAGGGATTTACATATGAGATTTAAAGATGGTTGATATTTTTGCAAGTTGCCAGTTTTGCTTATTCAGGCTTTATCCTGTAATTCACTCTGAGCACTTTCTAAAGCATGTTGTATATATTCTGAAGCTGACTTATATACTTCTTTCATCTTTTTGGTTTCCCATCCAAGAATGGGTGGGCTGGAATAGATGCAAAGCTACAAGAGTGTAATGAGTTCACTTGGGTGACACTGAAGATGTGTAAAGTTACACAAAAATCTCTGTGCTATTAATGTAAAGCAGAGGGTTTCTGTAACTAGATATAATTATTTATTTATATGTATATATATTATATAGTTATATAACAATTATATGTAACTTGATATAATTATTTGAGACAACTTATTTGAAAAAAAAAAAATAGGTAGCGTAAGGAAGGATTTGCTTTCTGCTCCAGTCCATTTTTTGTTTCTCTTAAGTTTGCTGAGAATCAGGAAGAATTATGTTCAGGAGCAAGAATCTAAAGGACATAGACTGAACAAATTCAATTTCTGGAACAGGAAATTGTATTAATTCGTTCTGATGTCAAAATATTTCAGTGGAAGTCACATGTCTGTTAAAGTCTCCTCCTGCTGTATTTGCATCACTCAGCTGCATTCCTAGGCATCTGCCTGTTAACAATATAATTTTGTTTTTCTTATGCATCACTCTGAGTCCTCTTTAATGAGCAGTCTGGCTGCAGAAACAAGAAGTTATGGTGAGGTCCAGCCCAGGAGAAGCTTGAGGTACTGACTCATTCTGAAACACTGTGGGAAAGGTTTGCTTGAAGGTATATTTAGACTATACCTACACAAGGACGGTAAGCTATGAGAAACCCTTAAAAATTAGGTGGCCATAGTTTTAATGAGGATTTGATTATGCCTTTTGGGTGTCTTAGTTTGACATTGTTTTGTATTTGGTAATGATAAATGTGTTTCAAAGTATGTTTTCAGAACTTCTCAGAAAGTCTAGTGTCAGTTTTGAGGTGAGATCTGAAGAACATTATAGGGAAGATTGATGCCTCCCTTTCACATGGAGGAGTTTAGATTACTTGTTCAGGTTGTGAGAGGCTTGCTGAATTCTTTCCTTCCAGCTTGATATACAACTGCTACTTTCTGTGAATGTTGGAGGGGTCTTTGGCATTCTACACTCTCAGCCTCTTGTTAGTGACACTTAATTTTGTGAAAACTTCCACCAGATATGCAACTGGAACCTGCCAGGGAACAGGGCAGAGAAAATACCACCATTCAAAAGTCTAATCTGACCACCACGTGAAGAATATTTCTCTTGTGATTTGTCTCAGTGATCAAGTCTTTTTGACAAACACATCAGCATGTGTTTGACTCAAATACTAATTCACTTTCTTTTCAGAAAAAAATATAAATTATGTCTTAACTACTTTGGAGAGTTCTTGAAAGCCTGAGCCGTATGTAAAAGTGAACTACCAGCTCTGTCAACCTAACCAGCTATAATCTTCTTCCTTTACAGATATTCCAAACCTAGGCAATCTGTACTCATAGAGTGGATTTCTTTTTCTGATCTCAGCAAGAACAAAATCATGCTTTTACTTTCATTGATCACAGCTATTCTTTCAATACTTTCTAATTTGTTTGCATACTCAGATAAATCATTGAGTCATATAGTCCCAGCGCTCTCAATAAACTGATTTGTTGTTTGAAAGTTGTGTCTTTTCTCTCTATTCACGACTCCATGAAATAATGATCCAACTTCAAGTCTTGCCTCACACAAACTTTCATGCATAACATGAGAAAAGAACTTTTTGAGGAGCTAGTATCCCTCTAGAATTAACAGCCTACTTAATTTCTAGGAATCTCTGTTTGTAAGCAACATACCTCCTCTTTAAGTACTGTGCAAGCACAAACTTGGACAAAATTAAAGGGATAGTGATTAGTTGCTGGTATTTAAAATCAAGGGGAACAATACAATGCAGTACTGTAAGTGCACACTCAGCTATAGTATCATCCAGGGCAGTGTGTGTTACTCTCAGGATGCTTCTCTGCCCACATCCTGCATTTTCTCATCCAAATCATAGCTGGAGGCAGCCATAGTTAGCTTAGTAAGAAGTTCTTCAATTTAAGCATGGCTGCCATTGCTAGAACCAATTGACACAAGGATTGCTGTGGTAGGACAGGAGTAATCACCTCTTTGGTAACATTTTGTCACATGCTGTGACATGACCAAACTGCTAAAGCTCAGACTTTTCCCAGTAGGGCACACCTTGCAGGTAATTGTGCTGTGAGTCTGCTCCATGGCAGTTATCAGCCCTCTGCAGACTGAGACATGCAGACCTCCTGTAAGGAGGACATGCTATGGTCTAAACTTTAAAACTCTCTATAAGATGAAGATGAGCCATGAAAAACTAATTTGACTCTATTTGTCATCTTAATTCCACAGTTATCTGTGAGGAAAGGTACTAAGGTGAGGTATTAAAGGTGAATGCTGTACTGGAGCTAAGTTTTCTTCAGGAAGTACACTGCTCAGAATATTAGACAAGCACCTTTTACAACTTTGATGGTTCAGTCATGTCAACAATTAGAAAGCAATGCCTAATAAAACTCGATTAGGCCACCTGGTCCTGCTTTTTATAGGAGTGCAACAGAACCATTGTTCTTTCAGCAATTCGCATGTTTTGAGACCTGAGCTTTTTTATTTTTTTTTGTGCATGAAAGTAGACATAATTCAAAAAATAGATACTTTACCTTTTTAGCTATTTTTAAATAAAATCCCTAGTGGAATTTTCACTTAAATTGGTAAATTTAAATAAACTTGAATTTTAATGAGATCTTGATGATGAAAAATTAATTCACTTGTCTTTACTAAGATCTCAGCTGAGATAATGCTGTCCTGAGGTGTGAATGTATTACTTCAGTCTAGTAGGAAAGGTCTGAGAGTTCTCTCTGATTTCTGTGTCTTTGAAGTATAGCCTGAGATGAGTCAAAGTATATACTGCTCAGAAGAATGAGGAAAGGAATATATTTCGCAGAAGGAAGGAAGTCCAATGTCTAGGTTCCTATCTGCAAAGAGAAGGAGTGAAGAAGCAAGCAACCAGTGACTCACTTCTCTCTTGTCCCTGATTTTGGCCAAGTCTTTTTACACAAATGGGAAGCAGCTGGCTACCCACCTAATCTTAATGCTCATAATATTGTACATGGTGTTTTCCACAGTGTAGGTCTAATATTCAACACAGAGATCCTGTGTGGAAACTTGCAGAATGGAACTGCCTTTCAGAGAAGATGGGTTTTCATTGGCCTCAGGAGAAGTTGCAAATGCTCAGTTGTTTTGGAAATCAGGCTACTTTCATGGAATACCATGCAAATATAAACACCTAAAAGTTTCAAATTTTGTGGCTTTTAGACATTACACTGGTTTGTGTACTAGTCAGGAGAAATACTGCTAGGCATGGACTAAAACCATACAAAACACTGAGCATATCCTGCCTTCTTCCCATGACAATCTGACAACTGCACAGTACATTTCAAGGCCCAGCATAAAAGTTTGCATAAGCACTTCAGGCCAGCATGACACAATACACTATCAGTGGAAATGTTTGGGGCACATCTGTTCTGAAGCTTTCCACGGAAAAACTAATTTTGGGTTCCCAAGTATGGTAGCAACATAAAGAAAGTAAATAGGAGAAAACAAAATGAAAGTAGGTTAAAATAAAAATCAGCACCTAATTTATTTTCTTTAGCAAAATATGGCATCTACCAGAGGTTGACTGGCTACAGTTTAATATAACCTATTTAAGAAGAGGCAATTTATCATTCCTTAAAACCCCATAAATGCTGGATTATTAGGAGTAAAATAAACTGGCCTAGGGCTTTAATTCCATATGTGGCCTGTTAGCAGGAAATTCTGATATTCATACACTGATGTACCAATGATTTTAAAATGTTGCCAAGGAAAAAAATTCAAAAAAATTTTAAAATTCATATGGAAGAACAAAAAAAGTATATTGAAATAGAAAAGTATCTACCGTGCTTTAGGTGTCTTGGTTAATCTATAAAATATGGTCAGGATACCAGGTTGGTCTCTGCTCCCACTGGACCAATATGTTCCTGACCAATAGTGGCTCTTGGCCTGGACTTGTCATGGTGCAAAGTGCTGGAGGAAAGATGGAGCAGAAGGGGAAAGAGGGCAGAGCAGCACAAGGCACACAGCACAACCTCCCCTCTGTCGGCATGTAAAGCACAGGCTAAGAAGCAGAAATGTTCTCTATCAGAATATAAGAGCCAAATTTCTCTGTACAACAAGCAGATCTATGTCATATACAGTCTCAGTTACAGTGCTGCCTATATGCAAAACTGGTCTAATTATTCTGGAATCTATCATTTGTCATCAATACAGCTGATGTCCTGCAGTTCTTTGAGGAACATATCCATATTTCTGATTAATAAATGCTTTGACTTTCCTACTTAATCTATTATTTTGCCTATCTAACCTATCTAACCTCAGGCTTGTCTCTCTATCACCATTATTTATATAACATAAAATTAGCTGTAGTAGCTCACATTCCTTTTGGCAAAAGGAAATATATCTATCTGGAAAATTGCAAGGTTGCAGCTGGAGCTTGGCTGGTGCAATATATTTACAAGCGTCAAAGTTCATGCCAACCCTTTAATGCAACTTGTCATACTTTCTTGACAGGTGAGCTCCTGTCCCAACTGGCTTATGGAGAATATGAGTTCCAACACAAGAAATAGTCAGTGGAAGTTCTTGTAATGTTCCTGTTTATACAGCAGCCGTGGAATCAATATGCAGGATAAAGTATTGCATTTTCCCAAGTCATGCACTTTTTATTTCATCTCAGCAAATCCCATATGGCTGAGGCATTTTTATAAGAATGTGAGCAATTTTGAGCTCTGTGGAAAATGCTGAGTGCTGTTGGATGACGGCAGAGAAGGCCAGAAGAGGAAAAATACATTCCTTTGAATGCACTAATATAGAAGGCAATTAAGAAATATGACAGTAATGAGCAAGCATTCTGTCTCGTAATGTATGTTTTGCTTTAAAGAGCAGGTGATGACTCCCTGAAAACAATAATAAGTAACATAATGAAGTCCTGTCTATACAGGCATGTTACTTCAAATATTTCAGATGAGTTGGCTTGAGCATATTTGTAATAATTGTTTTAAAGTGGCTAGACTTTCTTTTTTTGCATGAATGAAACTTAGACTCACCAGCCCTCAGTTATGAGCTGCATCCAGTTTATGAGAAGATTCTGCCCATTTTTCAGTAATTTTCCCTCACTATATGAAGTGATAAGGTTTATTTGCTGTCTGGCCCCTGAATGCCCTCTCCTGTTACAAGATCATCTGGATCAAGTATGTTAATCTCTCCTGCTGAATGCTGATGGCTTCCATTGCAATTTCTGCCAGTGTGTGTTCCTCCAGATGCACACTTTTTTTGAGCATCGCCTCTTTCCCTCCCTGATACTGTCTCATGGGTTATGTGTATCAACACATCCAGCCCCAACTTTATGGCATTGCCTCAAATATTACTATTTGTGACTGTTGGTCAAATTGAATGCAAGAGAGGGACATTCCTGAGAAATAGATCAGTGCTGCCATAAAGCAAAGTAATGCCGGCTTTTCTAAAAGAACTGAAGGGACGTGAACAGGACCTCCAGGACTTCTAACGGGCCAGAATAGGATAAGCTGTGAAAGATTTATCCATGGGAAGTCAACTGCTGAACCCCTCTATTGCAATGGACCCAAGTGACTTACCACAGCTGTCAAATGATCTCACTTCAAATATGGGGTGTAGAGCTAATATTTTTTTTAAACCACTGAACTGAAATGCAAAGACTGAGGTTACAAAAAAGCTGTTTGAAATCCAGAAAGGTGGTTAGACTGAAAATGCTGCTGAGGGAAGTATTCCTATCACATCCTATATTATGTCATAGCTCTGCAACTGTAAGCTAGGTGGTATCCAGATGCCATCAGTGGCAGGGGAAAATGAGCTGTATGAACCATGAGCCTCTTTCCATCTGTTTAGTGCCGCCTTCTCTATTGTGGTCGTCGTGGTGCTCCACAAAAAAGAACCCAATCTTGTTTTCCCACCTTGTGCTGCTTGCTACACCTCTGGGCTCGCTGCTGCTCTTCCTGCCTCTCAAATAATGTGGCAGCATCCCATGAGTTAAAAGGAATACAGATTGCAGGGCAGGCATATTTATTGCAACAGCGAATGCAGAAGAACAAAAAGCAATAGCAAACATACTTTGGCTTATAATTTGTTCAGCATTCTTTAGCTTCCTTTCACATATTATGAGATGAATTACCAAAATTAAACATTTCAAAATGCTGAGATTATAAAACACTTGTAATCAAACCTTTAGCAATACAAAATTCTTGAATTCGGGCCCATTGCTCTATAGTCTGTTCCCTTCTAGTGCACGTGATGCTGACCTGCATGTGTTACAAGAAATCTTAGGGCAAAGACTGTGCTCCATTTTTATGCACAGAGCAAAGCCGTGCAGCCCTCTTGGTTTCTTATCTGTATATGGTCTCTCTCACTTCTGCAATGGAATATACTTCAGTACCCTTATGTAATGCTGCACATCCTTCTGATTTAACCATTGCCTTTTGCTGTAAGACTTTTTTTTGGCTCCTGGAAACATACTTCAAGGTAACATTGCTATAGAGGTGTACATAAAACCTGCAAACTCAAGCTCTGTTACTATTCAGTAGCAGGGTACTATCTCTCTTATTAGCCCAGAATCTTCTTCCCTCCTTCCCATTTCAAGACCAGCACAAGATTTCTACAGAAAAGAGATGTAGAGAGAGAAGCTTCTTATTTTTTACACACTGTGAGGTTCCCTGAGAATAACCACTTCCTAGGGAAGCCCAAACTGGAAAAACAGATGGGAATGACATTCCAAAATTGATTAAAAAAAATGAAACCTATGATCATTGGCACCAAGTTCAATGCAGAAATAACAAATAATTGCAATTTATCTCTGACAACAAAGGCCCCATTATGATGAGGAACTTTAGCCTAACAGGTTGCTTAATGAATAAAAAATACATCAAAAAGAAAAAGGAGGATGGGAAAGAGAAGTTCAAGGATTCTGTGAATGGATTTCAGCTCAGGAGCCAGAAGGCAAAAAAAGAGCTGGAAGGATGTTTATGACAACCCGTGTTAACTTGGACACGAGCATTTAGATTCAGAGGAGTTTGGGACAAGGAAAAAAAAACCACAGAGAAAGATTTGCTGTAAATTGTGAAAAAAAACCCCAGAGTCCTCTGAAGAATATTAGGATGTTATGCCACTACTTCAAGTGCACTCTGAGGTCAACAAATAGTGGGAGCTTCCTGGAGGTCCCCACTACACCCTTGCCAAAAACAGGAGTGATTTCTGCTTTCATTTGCAAAGATAGGTGCACTTAGCAGATAATGTGTGCTGTGCCAGAGTTATGCTGAATAAATAAGGTTGTAATGAAAAAAATTGGCTGAAGCGTCCCATTGAGCTTCTCATTTTCCCCTAATAATTCAAAAACATAACAAAGATACATCTCTCTTATATCTTTGGCTATAATACGTTCATTTTGTCACCACTCTATTATTTCATTTAAGAAAGAGCAGGACAATCCACTCATCCTGTTTCCCTGAGCAGCATGGAGATCTCCTTCTCCTCTCATGGATTTCCAACAAGATATAATGAACATCTACCACTTGCAGCAAATATCGATCAGAGTGTTTAGAAGGCTCCTCCACCTGCCCTCAATTTTTCAACAAAGTCCTTCACTATTATTAACTTCACAGTTAGTCAGAAAAGTCATGCATTTCCTTTCTCCAGTGCATTTGCCAAGTAAAAGGTATCATTAGTCAGAGAAGCAGAAAGATGTTGGGACCTCCAAGAGTGAGAAAAGGAGTGGACACATCCACTGGACACTGCAATAACATCCATTGCAGCCTACAGAGCAATTCTTATTTCTGTTTCAGTAAATAAGGCTGAGTTTCTAAAAAAACTGTTATTAACCATTGTATATCATTCTATAATAACGTCTGTGAAATTTCTGCAGTGATCCATAAGGCTTTGCAGAAGCTTGAGTAAAAGAATTTTTTTCTATTTATGAAACCCAACTTTCAGTCTGAACTATAGGCACATACATTCAGCCACTGCTGCCAGCAGAGCCTGGGGTCATGATCTTTATAAAACTGAAAGTATTTTCTCAGTACCAGCACAGTGAAATATATGTGTGATAAATATTTCTAGCACATACTGGTAGACCATTACCAATCCCAGTGAGCAAAAGTCCACATGTAGATGTCTATTGTTTCTTTGTTGCTGCATATTCAGATTGCATTCTGTACAGATGCTTTGCAATCTTTACCATCCTAAAGTCCCAGCATAACTACCCTCTATCCCAACCAGGCATGGAATTACTGGATCTCCACCTCCTCCTCCTTTTCTGCCAGTATCAGTACACCACCATCATGTCTTTCTCCCGTCCTTTCTCTGGACCCTCCACTGTTTCCTCCAAACATGTTGGCAGCCATTTGAAACGGTGGTGGCTTAACACTGGAGGAATCCTGAAAATAGCTTGTCTTCACACCAAACTGCAGAATCTAGTAGGTTCCTATATTTGTTCCACAAGACAGTGACTGTGGATCATTGCCTGGGAGAACAATTTCCCAGTACAGGGTGTGAATCAATGCATGACAGTGCGTATGCAACAAATGTCAGGGAACTGAGGGTTGAACCACAATATATAAAACATATGAATAGACATTTTTAGTTTTGCTAGTACATATTGGTTATTTCCAAGAAAACGTATTCCAAAAGCTTTTCTTTATAAACATGGACATGATTTCTTAGAAACAGTCCTGCTGAGTTATCAGACCCATTCAAAACAAATGAAACCCAAACTTTCCAAAAGTAAATAAGGTGTCAAAATGCAGTTAAGTAACCTTATGAAAGCAATTACAATTACTTAAAAGTAATAAGTAAAAGTAATAAAATAATTAATTTAAAGACATCTTAAAATTTTAAAATGGCCACATGATGGCCAACTTCATTATTCTTACCAGATTAAAGAAGTGGAAGCAGGGCTATGGATAACTTTTGGTAACATCAGCCAGAGTAGCCTTCAGCCATGTAGCCGTTTTCCTCCTACATTATTATTGGATGCTGCTGCTATCTGTCCATGCAGGTCTCAGCAAAGTGATCTGAACAGACTTTTACTAAGGGAAAAACTCCTTAATTCTGAATTAAAAGAAATCCCAGGAATCGCTTAATATCAACAGCCTCGATTCTGACTCAAAATTGCAGCTTTTAGTTATATTATTTTAACCTTTTCTTTCCAAGTCAGAGTACTTGCTTTTATTCAATGGGAAATATTGCTGGGTATTAGGTGTGTCAACAATTAATTACATTACTTATATAAGTTACTTACATAATGGCTACTTCTGGAACCTTATGGTTTATATATCAGTTGACAGGAAAATGTAAAAATAATAAAATTTTTGAGAAATACATACATGTTATATACATACATTCACCTGAATTTGATTAATATATACTAACTAGTTACTTTTAAATTAATATATTAAGTATACATTGCAGTCTAAGATATATACAGAGCAACACAGAATTTCTCATTTATATAGATGTTTACATTCCATTTGTGCTTTGTTTTCTGTATAATGTTGCATTTGAGTTCTCATGTCAAGACTACTGCTGAGAACAGCATATCTTTTTATGCAGACCATGGTCTTGCCTACAGCAAGAAGCAGTAATTTATGCAACTTTCCTGTGGGGGATATACATATATTAGTCTAAAATTTAATATGCAAAAGTTAACATTAAATTGTCTTAGGAAGGAGATAAACTATGTCAACACGAGCTCCACTGTTAGTAGAACAGGCATATTGTACAAAGCTGTAGTAGTATAATGCTTCAAACTAAGAAACAAAAGTAAAGAAAAAATCCATGCCATTAAATCTAATAGTTGTGCCAGTGCATTCGGTGATGAACACCTCTTTGTCCTATCAATTGCTGAAATAAATAAAATTCTCAGGTGGATATTGTCATGGCAAAAGTAGTAACAGTTTGTGCACTGAGGAGATAACTGATAATTAAACACCTAGGACGAGGCTGGCTGTCTGGAGAGCTAAGGGTGCCAGGGCAAGAAAGCCACAAGAGAGCTATAAAGGCGATGAGTAAAAGCCCTCTCTGTTAGCTGCTGTGATGAGGTCTTTTGTGCGGCATCGGGGATCACAGGAAAAAGAGAGGGATATGGGTGCGATTTGAACAGGTCCAGGATCCAAGGGTGTCTGTGGTAGAAAAAGGGGATGCAAGCAATATAGTTTCTCTGAGTTTCTACAAAACAGAAAGTGAGAACAAAGTGAAAGGAGGTAAGAGTGGGGTGGCAGGCGGCGCGGGAGTCCCCTGGCGGGGGGCGGGCTGGTCGGCAGGCTGGGGCGCTGGCAGGGCGCGTCCCGCTCTGCCGGCGGGCGCGGGGCCGGACCCACCGTGAGGCGGAGCTGCCCGTGGCGGCTGGCGCAGGAACCGCGTCCAGCCCCGACCGTGCCGCTGACAGCCGCGTCAGGCGTTCCTGGGAGAACACAGCACAGCACATCCCCTGACGTCGTAGCCAACAACCGGCAGAATCCGATGGGGAGGTACACGGGAAGGCTTCGACCCTCCAGGGGAAAACAAACCCCAAAGCAATACCAATGACAGGAAAAAAAAGTATTATTAAAGAACTCAACTCAATGCTTGAAAACCATGCGGTTTAATGTCCAGCAACAGGTGGCTGNACCTTTTCTTTCCAAGTCAGAGTACTTGCTTTTATTCAATGGGAAATATTGCTGGGTATTAGGTGTGTCAACAATTAATTACATTACTTATATAAGTTACTTACATAATGGCTACTTCTGGAACCTTATGGTTTATATATCAGTTGACAGGAAAATGTAAAAATAATAAAATTTTTGAGAAATACATACATGTTATATACATACATTCACCTGAATTTGATTAATATATACTAACTAGTTACTTTTAAATTAATATATTAAGTATACATTGCAGTCTAAGATATATACAGAGCAACACAGAATTTCTCATTTATATAGATGTTTACATTCCATTTGTGCTTTGTTTTCTGAATAATGTTGCATTTGAGTTCTCATGTCAAGACTACTGCTGAGAACAGCATATCTTTTTATGCAGACCATGGTCTTGCCTACAGCAAGAAGCAGTAATTTATGCAACTTTCCTGTGGGGGATATACATATATTGGTCTAAAATTTAATATGCAAAAGTTAACATTAACTTGTCTTAGGAAGGAGATAAACTATGTCAACACGAGCTCCACTGTTAGTAGAACAGGCATATTGTACAAAGCTGTAGTAGTATAATGCTTCAAACTAAGAAACAAAAGTAAAGAAAAAATCCATGCCATTAAATCTAATAGTTGTGCCAGTGCATTCGGTGATGAACACCTCTTTGTCCTATCAATTGCTGAAATAAATAAAATTCTCAGGTGGATATTGTCATGGCAAAAGTAGTAACAGTTTGTGCACTGAGGAGATAACTGATAATTAAACACCTAGGACGAGGCTGGCTGTCTGGAGAGCTAAGGGTGCCAGGGCAAGAAAGCCACAAGAGAGCTATAAAGGCGATGAGTAAAAGCCCTCTCTGTTAGCTGCTGTGATGAGGTCTTTTGTGCGGCATCGGGGATCACAGGAAAAAGAGAGGGATATGGGTGCGATTTGAACAGGTCCAGGATCCAAGGGTGTCTGTGGTAGAAAAAGGGGATGGAAGCAATATAGTTTCTCTGAGTTTCTACAAAACAGAAAGTGAGAACAAAGTGAAAGGAGGTAAGAGTGGGGTGGCAGGCGGCGCGGGAGTCCCCTGGCGGGGGGCGGGCTGGTCGGCAGGCTGGGGCGCTGGCAGGGCGCGTCCCGCTCTGCCGGCGGGCGCGGGGCCGGACCCACCGTGAGGCGGAGCTGCCCGTGGCGGCTGGCGCAGGAACCGCGTCCAGCCCCGACCGTGCCGCTGACAGCCGCGTCAGGCGTTCCTGGGAGAACACAGCACAGCACATCCCCTGACGTCGTAGCCAACAACCGGCAGAATCCGATGGGGAGGTACACGGGAAGGCTTCGACCCTCCAGGGGAAAACAAACCCCAAAGCAATACCAATGACAGGAAAAAAAAGTATTATTAAAGAACTCAACTCAATGCTTGAAAACCATGCGGTTTAATGTCCAGCAACAGGTGGCTGAGGAGTTGCAGGGAGTTTACGGACGGGGACGCCTCATGAACGAGGGGGTGGGACGGCCCTGCCCGGCGGAAAGCTCCGGGCTCCCGGCCTTGCGGAAGAGGACCGTGCCCCGGCTAGGGCCGGCGTAGCCACCGCCTCCGGCTCCTCCCGCGCTGCCTGACCCATCGCCCCCGCCTACAACTCCCTTCATGCCCCGCGCCGTCGCGGCCGCTGCCGTCGCGCCCCGTTTCTCCTCCCGCGCCGCTCCCCGCCCACTGCCGGCAGCGCACGCGCAGCGGGGGCGGCGTCTGGGGCAAGTCTCCCCAATGTAAGATGGTGGCCGGGCTGGCAGCGCAGCGCCCCGAGCTCGGAGATCGCCCGTCCCTCGCGTAAAGGTCGTCGGAGCAGCCGCCGGAGCGCCCGACTGGCCGCCGCCGCACATCCCGCCCCAAGAGCGCCGCTGCGGCTTTCTCTCCTCCGTTTCTGTCTTTCCTCGCCGCCTCTCTCCTTCCCTCCCCACCCTTCTCCTCCTTTTCCCCTCGACTCCTTTCCCA